>JBBBVU010000014.1:6817481-6845767 GCA_037177055.1 Atherinosoma microstoma
ATTATGATCTGTGCTCATGCAACCTCCGGCTTGATCTGTGGTTATCTTTAACCTCTGAGACAGTAGGTGTTACGTGAACATCATCTACCATCAGGATCACTGTTGATAGCAAGCTAGGATGAGAAAAATGGAATCGTTTAACCCTTGTTAAATCTTAACATTCTGTATACTCCCCTTGTCCTAAGGGTAAAAATTACCCCCTCTTCATTAAACCCCTAAAATAAACCAGCTTCATTGAATTTAAAAATCCCAAATCAATTTTGCATGATGAAACAACCCGTTATTCATCAATTCGTTTTAAATCAGTTGAATTTTTTTTTGTGTATTGCCACTAAAAACACAAGTCATCTCATAGCACTGACAGTATCGTAATACTTATATGAGTTTTCTTTTACAGGCTGCAGAAAGACTTCATCTAACCAGTGGACATTAGTGTTTATCACAACACAACTGTGATAACTTTTTTTTTTTAATGTAGAGGTATATTATTACTATTACTAAATGCACTGCACAGATGAAATGTGCAGAATTTAATTTGGGGAACTAGGGGGTCATCTGAGGTACCTTATAGCCACTGACTTCACATGTTCCCTAGCAGCCAAAACAATGCTTTGAAGAAGAAATGTTAGTTTTATTTTGTCTGTGAACTTGAGTGATGTGTGGGGTCAGGGAGCAAGGGTTGCAGGATCTGCATAGACAAGTTTGAGTTTTTATGAGTGCAATCAGTAGCATCTCAGGTTCTCGTGGTGTGGGTGTGTGTGTCATTTCATGTGTGTCTGTGTGTGTATGAGTGACTTTGAACTGTTTTTTGTGGTGTGTGTAAATGCTTTTATTACACCAGGGTCAAAAATTACCCCTAAGACAATCTCTGTACCCTTTGTACAGCTTTTATTGAAATATGGACAAAGGCTTTGTTTCACTTTTTCTAATATTGGGGTCATTTTAGGAAAAGTCAAAAATTTGAAGTTGGAAAAAGATCATTTAGGGGGTTTTTCTCTGCTGTTAAACATGAACAACAGGAAGGTTAAAAAGTTGTGCTAAATGGTTACAGTGTTTGTTTTTTTTATCTTTAATCCGACTCCTCCTCTGTTTGGTTTCTTTTCATCCATGACTAGAATAACTGACAGAGGATTAACACAAACATGGGATTTATGAGAAACATTACAGTTAAAGCTATTCTGACTTATTCTTTGGTTTAACGGGAAATAACTAAAGTATTGGAGGTTAAATGGAAGGTTTTTGTTATTTGTATAAAGGTGATTGCTTGAAATGCCGATTAAAACTGGTTGATTTGACTTGGCATACAACAGTAATTTGTATTTTAAATGAGATTCAGTTTTTCTGTGTCAGTGCATAAAGAGGGCTAATGGAAGGATTGGTGCAGAATACTCATGTGAACCTTTTAGATACAAACATAATAGTCCCAAAGAGGTTGAGTTAGATCTGATCCCCTCTCTCTCTTTATATGTCTTCCAAGGGGAATGTGGTGTTTGCCGATGCTGGCGACCTCTTTTGTTGTTGTTAGTCTTCTGTGTTTGTAGAACTTCAAATGTCAGGCACAGAGGACAGTGTGTGAAATAGTAGGATGGTGTTTTTTGAGCTCTCTGTGACGTGTTTGCTGGTGAAAGGGTTAAGGCTGCTGTTTGTCTGTTAGAAGAGGAGATAGCGCTGTCTGACAAGGTGTGAGAAAAGAGGCGATGTAAGAGCAGAGAGTCTGAAGGGCAGCCGGAGTGTCTCATTTCTCTCAGCACAGACGAGAACACACGCGGGGAAGACTCTATCCTTGGCGGGAGATTGATGGCGTTAAAGATGATCAAAAGCATCTGCAGCGTCTTTCACAGCACAGAAGGAATCTCAATTTTAATTCTCCCCCCCAAATCCATAGTTATGATTTTAAGATAAAATCTCTATTAACAAAACTGCAAAGCTATTACTATTCTAGTTATTTAATGAAATATTAATGGACTGCTCTGTACCCGAGGGATGATCCAGATATATCACTAAGAAATGGCTTCAATTTTATTCTCATTTATTATCCCTCATATCGTACATGTTTTTTTCTTTGTACAACATTATCATGATTTAGGTTTATGTTACCTGAATGTTACATAGTTCAACCCACAACATGTCCTGCTCTGAATCATTGTTGTGTAGCTCTCCCTTAGTCTGAAAGGAGAGCAAAAACTATGACCCTTTTGGCTATTCAAAATGGAGTCCTGTGTGGAAACTGAGGGTTTAAAGAGCTAAAGTTTTCATCTGTGCTGGTGTGAATGGTTCAACATCAACATCAGGCCTGTGAGTATATTTTGGTAACACTTTCCACCATGACCTGTGTTGTATATATGATAAATATTGCCAGGGTACTGTTTTAAAAATGTACATCAAAGCAGGACGCAATGATTTCCAAATCATTTCTTAGTTTCAGATGTTGAAACTAAAATGTTTCCTTGCTTTTTGCTTAGTAAGTTTTGTTGCATCACCTCTCCTCTGTAAGCAGTTGAGGAAAGCATCTGCAACAGGTTGAACAGTGACATGCTTTTTTATTCTCTCTTCGTGTAGGATTTCAGCTGCACAGCAGGTCATGGGTTTTTCTGTCGGTTTCCTCGGGTCTGTGTAGCGCATAATGTGGAGCCACGTTGATTTGATATGAGCGGGATGTGGTGTAGCATTGTATTGACACATTTGCATATGTGGATTCCTTGATTCTTTTTGATAATGTCATGTTGAGTATCGTAGCATCTGCAATTTCATGTTGAAAAAATATAATTCCTTGAATATTCTGTTTGCTCACAAACCCTTTTTTTCACCGTGTTTGATTAATCTCTCCTCGTTCAGACTTGTGAAAGACTCCGATGTTTTTTTCCTTTCCATAAATCCTCTAAAACAAACTTCTCAGTTTCAACGGTTGATGTGTTGTTTTTTCTGGCATTTTGCTTTTAAGTTACATTTTACATAAGTGGGGCAATGTCAGCTACCTCACACGATTTAAAAAACAAAAAAATATGTTTGCAGTAATATTGTAGAAGATGATAGTGAAAAAAGGCTGATCTCAGTTTTCCAGGGTCGAAGTTGATGTCTTAACAAACTACAATCCAAAACAACATAATTGGCTGCAGGAATCCATTTAACTGATGCAGTCATGGATGGAAATACACCAGTAATGTGGAGTGACTGTGAGTCAGCATTTTTACATGAATTTAGTCATGCTTAGTCGGATGTGGCCATCATCAGCCATTGCATGTAGCCTATCTGATGCATCTCTTGTTACTGTGTTTGATATCTGGATGCATCGTCACAGTTTTGCTTGAAATTCCCTCCACTTATCCAGTATTGTTTTCTAGACTACATACCACCCTCACATGATGCTCAGTTCAACAGAATATATAGAGAAAGATTCAGTCACATGCATGTGAATGACTGAAAACACTGACCCGTTCCAATAGAGACTACACTACTGAAAAGAGAAAAACATTTTTCAGTCTGGAGGCGGTAGCTCTGGATCTGGCTGTAAGGTTAGCACATTCACTGAAGATGCTGCACCGTCCCACCATGACTAAAATGGATGAAGCATTTATGATCAAGTCAAACAAGGCAGAAATGTAATTCACTCTTTAAGCCCAATGTAATGTAATTGTAATAAGATTAACATGAACTAATTAATGTTATTACCCTGTCATTTACTCAGTAATACACAACTGGGAAAATGTAAAACATTTATGATTTGTTCGTATCAAATTTTCAGAAAAAGATGATTAGGCTTGATATATTTCAAAATACTCCTAAATGTCTCCTATTCACAGAGCCCCTGGTTGTTTAGTTTCACCTTACAGATCTATGACTGACAACATTTGTTTTCAGGTAGACATTTAAAAAAATAAATTAATTAAGGATTAAGGCTTTAAAGTGGACCTCATTTAATTCTAAATCTTGTGTGCCTGTAGATTAGCTTTACACCTATCTTAACACAAAATGGTTTGTAATTATTTATGATGGAGGAAAAGCTTTCTCCTGGGGGATGGATCTTCCTGAAAACAAGAGGATTTGGGGGAAGTGTATTCTGACTGGTTGAATTCCTAGAAGCTTGCGTAATGCAAACATGACATAGACACCTGAAACAGTTTCACTTACCTGTTTCACTTTTTGAGGCTCAGGCTCAGGTCCTTTTAGTGTTGGAGCAGTATTGACTTTCACCTTCAGTCTTTCCACATAGCCAGCGTCATCCTGGAACTTATAGATACATCAGATAACCAAACATTTTTGAGAATGTGTTGCCAACCAGGCTAAACTACCCTCATCAACTGATCCAAGATCACTGGGTCTCTAGGAAAGCTCACATGTGTTTGGTCTTCGCAACCAAACCCATTTTGTTGGACACCTCCAAAACAAAGTGGAAAAAAGTGCTGGGCTCTGCGAGGTATGTTGATCAGTCATTCCTTGAGATGCAAAGCTTCCACTTTTAGCATGGTCGCAGCGGATAACATGCACTCTTTAGATGAAGGACTCTGCCTGGACAATTTGACCCTTTAATGAAATCAGGAGCTACGAGGTGATGAGGACAAGGTTGATGAAAACGGTCTCATGAGTGAGAGTTTGTGACTGCTGGATAAATGGAGTTTAGTTTGTATAAATATGCTAAAACCTACTTCTGAGCTGTAGGTTATGTTTAAGGTGATATTACATTGTTTTAACACTGTAGATAAGTCAGAAAATATATGATTTAAAATCTACACTGAATGTGCATTTCAGGTATTTGAGAAAATGAAAGCATGAAAAGAAGATATGATAATGATGACTGCTCATAATATCGCTGATTGCCAATCAAGGTTAATATATCACATTTTTATCCAAAGGGCGAGCTGTTGCCTGCCATAGTTTTCTTTCTTAGTATAATTTACAACAATGTGATTAAACAAATTATAGCAGCAAAGCATCATATTTTTCTCTTGGTAAATGAAAAACATTATGACATTTTGTCCTCACTTAATGTTCTGAAAAGATTGCATAGACTAATAGAACTGGAGGAGGTGAAGTAGTGGTACAGTCATGTGTAGTGTGCAATTACAAGTAAAGCAAGTAAGCTGATATTCCGCTCCCCCTCCGTGTCAGAGTTGACTAATCTACCCCATGTGTCCAATACTCCAAAATTAAATTCATCTAATTTCTCGATATCTTTGTCTGAGTGAAGATAAATATAAGTACACTGATACACGTTGAGCTCATTTCCATATTTATTTTCATTAAGAGCACTTTTAGCTTTCTGTTGCCTGACCCCAAACATTTTGTGCTTTTATCCCCACAGGTGATCTCCTGCAGGGGACCAACAGCTCTTTCTAAGGTTTATGGAAACCTGACCTCCCATTGGTGGAGAAGGTGAGCCGTCCTTGTTTGATCCATCTGTTTGTCTAAATCACTATTTGCTAGAATTTCTGTTTTAAGTCTGATGCTATAAAGATGCCAGAGGGACGGCAGCATGAGCTCAGATCTGCCCCTTTTTTTTCAGAACAGTTTCTGTAATGTATTATGTTAAACGCAGCACTTGTAGTAATTAATAGCTCTTTGTCAGTGGTGTTAATATTTCATGAAGGTATCTCAGTCTGTGGAGCAGGCAAACTGGAGGGCAGGCGATTGTTATCTATCTGAGGCCCTTCCACTCTGGAGTTGTGATCACTGTACATGTGAATTAGCAGCATGACTAACATTACATATGGCATAACAGTTCTATTGTAGGATTTCAGATTCTGAGTTGGTCCAGCCAATATCCTATTCTAACTACATTGACTGTTAAAAATTTCATATTGTTTACCTTTTTTCTTTTAAAAGAGATCATGCAGGTTTTACTACTATTATCTCAGGCAGAGAACCTCCACTGTCTCACAGGGAAGAATCATAACTCATGGGTAGTTATTGATTTTCCTTGCTTGATCTCTTTATTTTTGTGGACATTATGACACAGTGTTGCTGCAGCAAGGGGATTTAAGCCGATGCTTTATGAGCGCAGCCTGTTTTTATTTACAAGGAAGCTTATCAGTACAGGGTAGCCCAGTTTAAAAAGACTTCTCCAGAGATCTGTGCACTTTAAAATGAGGAAAAGAAGCTATGTCAAAAGAATATATAGAGGGTTTTTTTTCTAAACTGGTAAAGTATGCTCATGATTTTTGCAGAAATATGAGCGACAAAACTATAAAGCAAAGGAATTTCACCCTCATCGATACAGTCCAGATACAACTCTCTACATTTTATTCCACTTCAAAATTGCATTATTTAGGGTTTTGGCTCTTGAGGTGAATTTCTGACAAGTCAGAAACAAATGATTGAAATTACTGACTGTTTTTCCTGCCCCATTTTTTGCTGTCATTGTACAATTCCTCTTTCACTGTAAAGGCAAAAATGCATCTGCATTATTCTTGAATTATTGCATATCAAAGGAAAAGTTTGTTAATGAGAAAGCGAGGGAAACTGCAAACAGCTAAGTTGTAGCTGCATCAAAGGGTTAGTAGATGATTTTATTACATAAACTTAGCTGCGTCCTTTCACTTGGCCTAGAAACTTTGAAAAATTAGGCTGATTTAATATCTTATTGGTTGCTACTCTTTTCCTGGTGCCAGCTGGGAGATGCACTCAGGCTGGTTATTCATCTCTTGAATGACATTTATACCACATTTATTTATTTTATTGCATCTTTATTTAGCAATTATCAGTATTAGTTTGGCTCAGGATTGGGTATAGATATATCTCTCTCTCCACAAGCCAATTTGGCCAACTCTGTTGTAAAGACTTCTCCTTATAAACATTCCAAGAAGGCTGAGGTGTGTGCCAAGCAGATGAACTGTATAGAAACAGCTAAAGTTTGCTCTGGTTTTATTTAGCTGCTTTTAGCCGTGGCTGTATTTGGTTCAATCTGATCAGGATTTCAGAGTTAGATTTTTTGCTTTCAAGTGCTGAAACTCAACTTCAAGCCTGTCAAATGGCAAATGAGTTGCTCTCAGAGTGAACACAGTAAGCCCTGCAAGGTTCAGCTTCAAGTGAAAGCCCTTGATCTTTGCTATTCAGTTCTGATTCGAGTCTTAGTTTTACAGTCACTTGCTTTTTCACTGGGAACAAAATAATCAGTCAGTAGCTGAGTTTCCTCTGCCTTTTTTCCACATTTTGAAGATGTAAGATAAGATGAATGGCAATGTGAGAAAAGAAAATCCAGAATGATGGTGGTGGTGGTGGTGGTGGGGGGGGTGGGGGGGTTACTTTTTTCAAAGAAGATTTACCAGAAATGGGAACATGTGTAACCTGACAAAGATGAAAATAAAATGCAATTCAAATGAATAATTGGCATCTTTCCAAATATTATATGACAATCCAGATATTGATTTAAAAAAATGTCTCTATCCATCAGTTTACATATCTCTGAGATAAAACAGTGGTTAAGAAAAAGTCTCATAAATAATCTCATAAACCAATATTTTATATCCAACAGTGCACAGAAAACGTATCAAATGTTAAAATTGAGACTTTGTACTATATCATGAAAAATGATAGCTTATCTAGAATTTCAAGGCAGTGACACTTCTCAAACAAGTCTGAATGGGGACAACAGAAGGCTGGAAACGAAGGTTAAACTAAACAGAAACAGCTGGGGAAACATAAACTACTAAACAAATAAATTTGCAACAGTTCAGTAGCATGATTGGGTTTAAGCAAAGCATCTTAAAGAGGCAGAGACTCTCATGAGTAAAGATAAAGTACCAATGAGCAGAGATTTAGTAATCTGTAAAAAAGAAAAAAAAGAAGTTGTTTCTCATCTCTATAACTAGACGACTAAGAATATTCTCTCATCAGTATATGACATCAAATTGTTCCAAGAAACTGGAGATTTCTCTTCCCGCAAGGGACACAACCAAAAATCAGGATACCTGGGATCTTCAGGTCCTCAGGGAGCACAGCATTAGAAAACAGGCATGATTTTGTCATCAAAATCACAGCATGGGCTCAGCAGTATTTCCAAAAAAAACACTGTCAGAGATTATGGTTTGCTGTGCCATGTAGAAATGTAGGTTAAAGCTCTGTCATGCAAACAAAGAAGTCTGTGTGAACATAATACATAAACACTGCTGTCTTTTCTGTGTCAAAGCTAATTTGAGATTAAATTAGGTAATGTGGAAAAGTGTTCTGTGGTAGAAATTTTTTTTTTTAATTCTTTAGAGAAAGAATTTGCCCTATTCTCCAGAATATGGCAAATTAAGAGGAAAGGGACCATCTAGCCACTCAGCAGCACACTCTCCAAGTATGAGGTGCATTAGTGCCTAGAAAACTAGAAAGGCTCCATCAATGGTGAAAGGTACAGTTTTAGAGCAACTTATGCTTCCATATAGAAGTTGTTTTTTTTCAGGGAGGGGTTGGCATATTTCAGCAAGACAGTGCTTAACAGCATTCTGCACCTGTTACAATAGCATGGCTTTGTAGTGGAAGAGTCTAGGTGCCTGCTAACCTGCCTGCAGTACAGACTTTTGACAAAGTGAAAACATTTGTGCATCATAAAATGCATAATATTGCACATAAACCCATAAACTCAGCACTATGAAGCAGCTAGAATCCTAAATCAAACAAAAATGGGAAACATTCACCGCAGGGGTCCAGCACCAGAGGATGCGACACAGCCATCAAATTCAAGAAAACCTAATATTTTTCATGAAATAATAAAATGCTTCACATTAAATATTCGATAGGCTTTCTATGTTCTATTGCAAATTAAACATTGGGTTTTGGCATTTGTAAATCACTAACTGTTGTTTTTGTTTACATTTTACAGCGTCCCATCTATTTTGGAATTGTGTTGTATCAATTGAAAGCCCCTGTCCTTTTTTAATACTATTTTCAAGACATGAGGAAGTTAACTTCTCTTTTTCAAGATCTGTTTATGTAATAAACCATTTGGTGTGACAATTCAACATTAGGCCTACATGTCAATGACACTGCATGACAAGTACGCAACTTAGAACAGTAATGACATTCGGATCATTGACTGCAGTGTTTATCACTGAAAATACTAGAGTCAGTTTTTAAATGAAGTTGGTGTAAACAAAAACAAGCTTTTAGCAATGACATTGCTATTGGAAGGATGTTAGCATGTCCAGATTAGCATTTAACTTAAGCATGAGTCCAAGGGCGGTTTCATTTCACGCTCTCATTTAATCTAAGAAATGCTAGATATTTTCTTTTTTTTGTTTATTTATTTTTAAAAAAGCACCACAAGGGTTTAAATAGCCTTCAAAGTCATTATGAAAGCCATTTCTGGTGGTTAAATATCTGCATTATTTTCTGAGTTGAAATTGTTTTATGTATAAATCTGTTTTTGTTCAAATGATCTGTAACTCTCTCACTCTTTTTCACTACTTCCGCTCCCTCTGCTTCTCATATATTCACCTACACACATGTACAGGCTTTGTTTTAAAAGGCAGCTAATCAGTATTCAGAGCAGCATCTGGCAGCTCCATGATAATAAGGCTGAAGGCTGTTGTGTTTGAAGAGCTGGATTCAGTGATTTACAGTTTCATCGCTCATTTTCTCCTTTCCCTCCACCGTTCCCTCTGTCAGTCTGGACATCAGTAGAAACTGGTGTAGAACCAGGGCCTCCATCCTCTCAGCTCCATCTAAGAGCCGCTGCATTCCTCCATCAGCACCCATCACAATATGTCTGCCTCCCCTTCCTCTTCTCTGCTCCTCCTGTCCATCTCTCTCCACCCTCCCCTTACCGTTTTTTTTTTTTTCCCCTGTCTTCACCACACTGTCACCAAGTGGCTTGTGGCAAGACGCTTGATAGTTACATAACCACTGCAGCAGTATGCGGGACACTGCTTTAAATCGCAACACAAAGCGTATGTGAGACAGTTCATATGTGCCACCTACCTACGGTGAAATGCATGTGTTTGCTCAACAGTTTTATGTGAGGATGGATTGATCAAGGCCTTCATTCAGCAGTCTTCTCTGGTTCAACCTGTCTGTTTCAAATTTAAAGAAAATACATCCAGTAATTTTTTTTAGCCTGTTCCTGTTGGCACTCAAGGCAAAACAGAGGGATATCAAATCAGTTTTACTTGTATCGAATCATGTGACTTTTATCAGAAGAAGTAGTGGTCAACCAAACCCAAACGGCTAATGTTGTGCTAGGAAGATGTGAGATGTTGTCCAAGTATATTCAAAGTTTAGAACTGAGTTCACTACTATTTACCTTTAAAACGTTACGCTATATGATAGCATAGATTCTTATAGTTATCCAAGAAAAGGCTTTGCTTAGAGTTGGAGAAATGCCAATCAGTTCACTAAACCAATATCTTGAACTATCTGCAGATGAGCTTCACAGCCAAGAAAATGAAAGCATGGAAAAGCTCAGAAGCTTAACTTCTGCATGTGTAGATGGGCATAAGCAGTTGGGATTAAGACCCTTCATGATAAATCCATTGTTTTTGCTCATATAAGTACGTATTTTGGTGTATTTTATAGCATTTTTATGCATGCTGCATGTGTTTAGTGTAAGCAAACTGCAACTGGCTGTTTCACTCTATCATGGCCTCCACTCTTTGTAAGAGTGCAGTCTACGTTGTCTTCATTATTAATATTGCTTGGACATCATGGTGAATGAAACAAAAAGGTCATTTTAAAATTAGCGCCACCTATGTGTTGTCGTCTTGCTTAGCAACCACAATCTTGACGAGTAAAAGAAGGAAGCAGCTATGGTCCTCATCATCCAATGAGTTTTCATTTACCCCAAAACATACCAGAAGCTAACAGAGAAGGATCCTAACATACTGAAGTAAATAGATTTAGAAACCTTTAACAAAGAGACGACAGCAAACTTTTGCATTCTTTGACTCGGCTCCTTTTGATCCCAATGAAAAAGCCACTTTTCTTGGGTACTTTCAGTAAAATCCTTGGCTTGCTCTCCTTTTTTATGGCTTCACAAAAAACTCTGAAGTAACCTCGATCAGTTTCACCTTGATTTGATTGATTGAAACAGCCAAAAATAAAGCAAATGTGAGACAATTTCCAAGATGCAAGAACATGTTTTTCACACACTGGTCTACAGTGAGGTAGGTTGACCACCACTTCATGTTATACACAACAAATGAGGCAGATGTGCCATCATGTGAATTCGTGTGAAGCAATTCTTAAAGATATTTTTAAGTTTTTTTTTTTAAAGTATGGATGTGTGAAGTATTTAAGAATAGTCGGCCTGCAGTTTGAGTTTGGAGAAGCAGAGGAATTCTGATAGGAGACGAATGAAGAGCCTGGTTGCTACAGCACAAACACTTTCTATCTTTATTTTTAATTCTCTAATGCAAAAGTGGTGCAGTGTAAAAATCACCAAATCCAACACTCACTCAAAACTGCTGTGAAACTTTTCACCTTTAAGTCATTTTTAATGGCACAAATTCACTTTTCTCTGGCCTCATTACAAGTAGTTGTTGGCTTAGTAGTAAACCCAATTCTTCCATGTCTCTCCAGACTGAAAGGACTGCTGTCTTCTGGGGGTCTTTAGACATCCCTTCATCCAAAAGGAAGAAAAGAAGAAGAAAAGAATAACAAATACAAATTCTTACTTTGTTTTGGTGTTGGTCACATGCTGAGCCAATAAAATGGCTGTAAACCAAAATATTCAGCTTAACCATAGCAACTGAGCTTATCTTTTAGCACAATCACTGAGCTTTCATTTTTCCGTTCTGTTCATCTGAATAAGGGAAAATCCTTTCTCGAATAGCTCTTTTTTTTTCTTTTTTTTTACACCACCTTTATCCAAATCAGGCCATGGGCACTTTATTTTTGTTTATTAGGAAAAATATTTAATGGTTTTCCTATTACCTGTAGCCATACCTTGCATTTGAATTGTAAGGTAATTTATATGGGTGACCTGAATTGTGAGCATGGTAAACAGAATACTTTTTAAAGGGATTTAAATTAGCATGTTTATATTTAGTTTTGAGCTAGTTTTGCTATACTTTTGTGCTTTTTTAGTGTGTGTCTGATCATCAGCACTACACGTGCAGTATAATCACATTTAGATGTACTAATCAAGTGCTTTGATGATCCTCTGACTTTTTTCATCACAGAATACCAACATTAGTTCAGTTTTTATGTCAAGCACTTTATGACCAGTTACCTGCAAATCTTCCAACATTCCCCATCTTTGACATCATTTGTCCATCTACTTCTGTTCCAGTTTAATCTGATTTAGGGTTGTGAACCAAAAAAGGTGGGCTACACCTCAGACAGGTCACCCATCCACGACAGGGCCAACATGAAGACAAATGAGATAAACAACCCCTCACAGTCACTCCTGGGGTGAAATTAGAATCACCCATTTTTTGGACTGTGGGAGAAAGCTAGAGTATCTAGAAACAAGTCACATATACACACGGAGAAAAACTCACACTTTCTGGCTGTGAGGTGATGGAGCAATACAGGGTTGCTGGGGGCTAGAGTTTATCTCGGCTACTGTCAAGTAAGACTGTGTGTTTATTGGTTGATTTGGATCAATTGAGTCAAGAGAGAAAACATCATATTACTAATAGTTGGATTTTTATAGTAGTTTTCTCTGTTTTTTTTAAACAATTTTCTTAGCAAGCTGAGGGGAGTCACAGCCTCCACTCTGTGGTGGCATTTAATGGTCATGTTTCTACGGCAGATGTCAAACTTGAGTAGAAACTGTTTTATTGGCTGTCAGGTGACAGACAGCACAGTTTGTCACCTGACAGCCTCTTTAGCCTCCATCAGCTCCATGTGACCTGGAGCTGACTCTGACCTCCGACCTCACTGTGGCTAGAAGAAGTGATAAATCAATTACGTAAATCATTGATCAGGAGCTCCTTGTTTTTTTTTTATTTACATTTCACTGCTTTGTTCAGTTGTTCTGGGAACTGTGCAATGACACTCTATGAGTTACACCATTATCAAACAACATATTTGCTTTGGAAGGTTCCTAATTGAGGAAAAGGATCTTTAACTATCCCAGTAGCAGCCGTGACAAGGCCTGGTTAAAAGCTCTAAAATGCTAAGAAAAGGAGCTTCACTAATTCCTTTATTATTTCCTTTAGCATAGCAAACACTGCATCATCCTTTATGAAAGGAAAGGATATCATTCTCTCTCAGTCCCCTCTGGCAGCAAGGAAATATGCATTTGTGCCTCATTGTTTGGCTTTTAAATGAGCATTTTTGATGATGGAGTAATATTTTCTTCTTAATTCTACTTAAAGTATATATGATATAGCCTCTGTATGATAATATAAGACAAAAGGAAAAGTATCCCCCAAATTTTTGGGGGGATTTTAAATATGTATATTGATTAAAAAGGGAAATGTGTAACAAAAGCTCTCTGCTCTTAGAGCAAGGACTTTTGTCTGCAACCCAAAGCAACGCTTGAGGCATATGTGATCAGATAGCTGAGTCATCCCTAACTTGTTTGTTTGAAGTGATGACCCGCACAGTTTGCATTCCCAGGTAAAGGCCAACATGGAATGAGATGCAGTCTATTACAATATTTAGCATCTGAAATTTTATGTGTTTAGCCAGAACCTGGCCTGTGTTTATGACAACATACCAAGTGTATGATATATGATCAATTTGCTGATTTAATGTGGAATGCTGTTGTAAGAGAGAAGCAGTTCCACCCACATCAATTTGTGTGTGACTCAGTTTGCCTCTAGGAGGCATCCAGTGTCTGTTAAAATCTGATCAAGCTCTACATTAAACACTCTTTGTCCCCTGCTGTGTTACACTTGTTTTGTTGTTTTTTTTATTGCGAGACATAATGTTAATTCATGGCTGTGTGTCATTGCGATTTTGGTTTAATGTGGTTTAAGGAGTTCATTTTGTGAAGTTGAAATCTTTCTAAATCTGCTCTGATTTCATTTCAATTGGTCTAATTTCTTAGAGTTTTTTTTTTACTAAGCTGTGTGCTAAAGTATGATAGTAGACATAGTCAGCATCTTACCTACTAAATATTGTTATGTTAGCTATCTCAAAGCACTGCTGTGCCTTTAAGCTCAGCCTAACAGACACACAGGGATGTCTATAATATTACTCTGTTAAGTTTTCAAGACCTTCTGACATCAGAAAAGCACTTGTTATGGTTATTCATAACTTAAATTGTGTGTATGCAGCCATTTGAGTTGCTTTCCTCTGATGGCTATAGGTGAGCAGTGTGCTGGAGGTGGAAAGAGAGATGACGAGGGCTGCATTTTTGCCTTTAAATACTGCAGCAGACTCCCCATCTGCTTCCACATGTCAGTTCATATTTGATTCTGATATTCGATGCCCTGACTAGCAGTCTGCAGGACACATGGTAGTCAATGGTCACAACAGGAAAAACATTCTGCCTGGTTTTCCTTTTCTTCCTGTTTTTATTGCTCGGCGTCTTATTCATCCAGCTCCGGTTACTGCATCTGCTTTGAAGTCCCTCCTCTTCAGCTTTCACTTCTCACTTTTAGTTTATTGTTCACTTATAATCCACTTGTTTCACTCATGAGCATGTTATTGCATGCTCTTACTCGGGGCTTCTCAGTAGTTGACTGTGCGATGGACCGCTGACACACTGTCACTGGCCATCTTGGGCCTGTCTAAAGCATTCGTCACATGACAAGCTTTATGACAGCTTTAGTTGTTACGACGTGTATGAAGGCTGCACAAGGCAGCTCTGTCTCCTGGCAACATCCACCAACCCGCCTATTCTGCCCTACACTGTGAGATGAATCACATCTCTGTACTGATGTGTTCTGCTGCCATTCTGGCCCAATGGCTCTCTCTGTTCCACTCAGGAACAGCATGTCTGCCTGACCAGCTTTCAATATGGCCCCGGCTTACTGTTCTATCTCACAGCCTTTGTCCCTCCTCCTCCTTACTTCTGTCATTTTGCTCCCTCCATCTCACCTCCTCACCCTCACTTTCTCTTTGGCAAATCTCGTATGAAAGACCTCCCACTGTCTCTCTCCTTGTGTGTCCTCTTTCACTGAGACATTAAGGGGATGACATGCTGTGTTTATCAAAGACAATCAACAGTCAACATCATATTCCTACTGTATAAAACAGCAGCTTATTAGTTTCTACTTTAATTATGTTTGACCTGTGATATTATCACAAAGCATTAAAAACTCGGTTAGTTTTAAATATTAACTTTCTCTTCATGCATTTCTTTTGTTTAATCAGACTGGAGACAGTGAGCTTGGTGATGTGCTGGAGTAAAGTTAGTTCACCTCACTGAAATCTTCTTACAGTAACAAGATTACTTGGTGTGTTGTGGTTCCCCATTCAGTGCATTTAAAGGCCTGTCAACATTGGACCTTCTGACTAAAGTACATTTTTGTCCCCATGATTACCCATTGTGTGTTACTCTATTATAGGCCTTTATGTTCATGAGGTACATCAGTATGTATTTATGTTATGAGCTCATTTATAGGTTTTCTAGTAATGCTTTACAAAAAATCTTAATGTTTATGAAAAGTAATTAGAACTTGTAGAAAGTAAACGTTGATGCATATGCAGTTTCACAACAACAGCGCTTTCCTCATCCCACTTCTTGTCTTTCTATCCCAGTCGCCCTATCAGCTTCTTTGCTCTTCTTCCTTGTGAGCTCCCTCCCCCCCTTTGGAGCTATTCAAATGGCACTCGGCAGGATTATCCCTCAACCTCTGAGACACGCTGGTTTGGTCAGACTTATCGTCTGCTCTGAGTTTACTTTGGGCCCAGAGGTCAAAGCTGCAAAAATAAAATGAACAAATCTTTTATTTTTTGAACAGTTACGGACATACTTGAATTGTAAATTCCTACATCATCAAGGAATCTGTTGTTGAAGATTTGTCTGATTCCAAGTTTGTGGATTTTTTCTTTTCTTTTTCTTTTTTTTTGCAATGATGAAGCCAACCATGGTAAGTGGATGTGCAGGAAAATGCTTAGATACGTGAACATGCACAAATGTTTTGGATTTCTGTCAGTTTTAGACATCAACATTTTCTCTGCAATCGCAGCAGGCTTCCAGTAGACTTAAGATTACAGAAGGGATTGCTTTGTCAGCAAGTGTTTTGGACAGTGAATGGGTTTAAAATGAAGGATACATCCCCACAGATAAATGTTTCTTGCACAGAACAACAGTTATTCCATTTTTTTTATCTCTAAGTGCAATTTCTCCCATGTTTCTTTTGATTACATGCATGCCTTCTTCACTGTTGTCTACACACTGCTAGAAGCAATGTTACAAACAATTATGTTTTTACTATAGCTCCCTCACCAGTTAATACTCCCGGGAATTGGAGGTGTGTTCACAGTCATTGAGGTAGGTTGACCTCAATAACTGGAGTGTGAGACCCTCTATCTCATGGGAAATACAGCACTGTCCCACGATGGACCAAAATCTTGTCTTCTAAGTCATGTTTTCTGTGCTGCCTGACTTCATAATCTAAGGTTGATTACATTTGTGTCCACACTTTCATATTGCTAATATGACTGATCATTAAATTTTTGAATAAATCTCTCTTCAGAAGTTCTCATCCCCAGTGATGCAAGATGGCCCATGTTGGGGTTGCTCTGTCACAGCAAATATGTGGACACATGATCAAGGAATCCCTTCTTTAATCCAAATTCTTCTCAAAGATAAGCATCTTGTTTAGCTGTGTGAATTTTGGCTAAATAAAGCTTATTCTGGGATTCTGGCTTCATGCCAGAGCTTAAATGGCTTTGATGTTAATAGCCATTGTAGTCATGGGCTTATTGGGCGACTTAGTTGATGGACAGGTAGCTGGACCAATGTCGGTTGTTGGGATTAGGAAATGCTACTTTAGGACTACTTAACTTGGTATCTGCATGACATTGTCTTGCTTCATATACTGTAGACATATTACACAGTTAAATATCGAGACACTTAAACTTAAACTTTAAATGCATTAGAAAATAGTTTAAGTAGTCAAGTTTATCATGTTACTGTACATCAGATTGCATGCCTTCTTTGTAAACTTTCTTCCTTAGAGTTAAATGAAAATATTGACTCCACTTTTGTGTCTGTTTACCAAATATGGTGCTACAACCAGTCCTTTTAGTCCAGCACACTGTCGGTCAAAGACCAAGAAATCACCACTTGGGACTTTGCACATCAAAACAAATTAATGGATGTTAAATAATCAGCTTTAAATGTGCTGTAAAGATGGATTTGTCACCTTTGATTTGCTGCCTGAAGTCGGTCCACATTCCAGTTTATGCTAAGCCATACTGTTTCTGGCAAAGCTAAGCTAAGGGCTAGAGCTGTTGCATCACATTGAATCTAAGTTTGTAAGTGATCAAATAGCAGTCACACTCTGAAGTTACAGTAGTTTAGTTCATACCCCCCTCTTTGTGAACATTTACTGTTACAGAATTATACCTTGTTAGGTTGCAAACATAAGCATTTACAAAGCTAAAGTTAATCAAATGCTAGAGGGACTCTACATAATAAACTAAATGTGCAAATAATAAATGCCCATGCTGATTTATGATTTATGAAGGAAACCTCATTTCAGTTTAAAGCCCCAGTGTGTAATAATTACTCCCATCTAGTGGTGTGTTAATTGAATCCAAACAACCGAGCGGTGCTCTCTGGCGCTTCGCCATTTAAGCATGTTACTACCGAAGCAGTGGAAAGTCATAAATGTGAAAAAGTCAACATCTCGCACAAGTTGGAGTGCCCCGTCAGGTCATGAGGCACAGAACGATATAAATCTGTTTCCTTATTGATGCCGATAAGTTACAAGCCTGCCCTCCATGTATCTGGTACCAAGCTACTGCTAATAGCTAATGTCATCGTGTGAAATCGTTTTTTGTGACCTGTAGACTCAGAGATGATCTGATGAAGTGAGAGGGAGAGGAAGAGGGAGAGGTAGAGGCAGGAAAGCAGGGTTTAGTGAACCTGTCTGCACTGCAAGAGGAAGAGCCCGTGCTGTAACGTAGCAACGGAGCTTTTCCACTGTGGGCTAATAGGTCTCTGCCGTAGCAAATAACGGTAAATGATCCGACCAAACGGGAGGATAAAGTAGTTGCTGAACTACCCTGCCCTGTTTCTAATATACCGCCAAAATAAACAGTCCAGCAGAGAGCTGCAGCCTCACGTCAGTTTTTTCATGTCCCTCTCCCTCATGAATTATCTCCATCTGGTAAACGCTACGCTGATGTAAACTCTTGTTTTTATCCCGGTTATTAATCCTTTTTCTTTTCTTGGTTATTTTTCCTCCCTCTCACGGGGCAAAGTTTATGGATGGTCCTCCATTTCAATGGAAACCGGCAAGTTTAACGATTCATGGTCAGCTGCTTATTCTTCCTTCTCCTCCTCCTCCACCGACAACACACAGGGATTCACTGCTAAAACGTGTAGGGCTAACAAGTTTGTCCCGTTCTGGCTTTTGAATTCAAAGAAGGCGATGCAACATGGCAGCTATCAGTTGTGTACGCCGCCACCTATGTATTTATAAATAACTCATTTTAAGCTACCAGAACACTTTCATCATTTACAGTCATTGGATTAGACTAAGATAAAATACGCATTTATAAAAGTGATACTTGATTTTTGCAAATATAGCCAAATTAAAAGCCAAATTAGTTACACACTGTCCCTTTAAGTTTTATGCTTTAATCTGTTAAATTAATACATTATGCTAAATGTTAAAATATTCTATTTTATTGAACCTTGATGTTTTCCATGGAGTTACATGCGGTATTGGCTATGTTCATTCACCAAACATGTCACGACTGAGAAAAGTTTTCTAATAATTGATTAGACTGCATCTGCTCGGAAGTTTTCAACTTGTAAATACACAAAGTTTCAGACATTATAGGAGAGTAAGTCTCGATATAGTAGAAAATGGGTAAATGATTAGAGCCGAGAAGCTTTTTAGAAAATCAGAAAAATACCCTGCTGCAGCTCCTTTCATCTGTAATGGTAAAATACTAAAACACATGCAGTGCTGCTTACACTAGCACAGAGTGCACTGTTACAAATAGTCAGTAAATGAGCGCTAAGACTGCTCAGAGACTCACTGACTGGTATGATAGTAACCAAGGGCTTTATTAAAACGCAGCTTGACTAAACCATTCAGGGTTCTTTAGGGACGCTGCAGAGAGCTGGACTTGACTCCTTTATTTCTTTTTGCAACCACAACCAATCACAAAGGGTGCAAATGTTTCTCCAGAATAGGTTTTGATCGGTCCTTCCTAAGCTTCCTGATAAGAATAATTTTCCTATATTAGATCACAGCTGTTTCAAGACAAATTCTTTTTACAAGAACAATGATGATGTTATTTCTGCATCAAGGACGTGAAGTCAGCTTACTTCCTACTGAGCCTAGTAGAAGAAGCTATCTTTGATGAGTCATTTTGGGGATAAAGGATGTTGCAGGAATTTGTACTAGACCATAGTATGAGATTGGACGATGAACCATGAAGGGCTGTGCTAATATTTCGACTTGTGACACAGTCGTCTGTAGACTGCTGACTCAGTTTTTAATCTGAAATGGCCACGAGTCATCTTTCATCTTCACTGACCTCCATCCAGCACAGTGAACACATTACAGATTCAGTACTGTGCATACTAATAGCAATTTTCAAATAACTTTATCCTTTTAATTGAAAATGTGATAGAAAAGGTTTGCAATGTTAGAGTATGTGCAGAATTAAGATAATGACAATCCCACACAATCCGCTCCTAATTATAAAGACTAATAAACCATGTCTGCCAGGAACTTTTTTAACATAGCCTTATTATTGTTGCATGCTTTTCTATATATCCATTGTACTGCTTGTTGCAGTGCAATGAAGAACTCTCTGACAGGGGAAAGGCATTAGACATGAGAGAAAAATGGATTAGGCTTGAAACGGTTCAATACCATTAAAGTAGAGAGCAGAGTCTTTTGTTTTCACTCTAGGTGGTCAGATATTGAACACGTCAAACAGATAAATATGTATCACTTTAAATGTTTGAGGAACTGCAGGAGGAAATGTAGAGTTAAGCAAGTGATTGTTGATTAAAGGAGATAATGAAAGGACACAGAGACATAAAAATGTGTGGCTTCATTTTTTTTTTTATCAATGTTTGTTTCTGCTTCAAGGCTACAACTACAGCGTGTTTGCATGCAAAGGGTATTTCTAGGTGGGCTCACTTAATGCATCTGTACTGTGTGTGTGTGTGTTTTCTGTTATCTCCCAGATTAAATATGTCAAAAGAACTAGGGTTTTTATCATGGAGAGATTCAGGGTCAGAGCTGTGTGAAACTCCACTCACTCTAACGTCTTTTCTAGGACACACCAATATAAGATGCCCCTTAAGATTCCCCCGGGGCACGGCGCTGTGTGCTTGGTGGAGGAAACTATTTTTATCTCATTATTATAAATGTCTCAAATAGAAACCTCCCACACTGAAAGTTTCCCTCCAGTTATCAGGGAAAACTGCTACATTGATGTTACACAGAGGCCAGCTCACTGCGCCGCTTTGTCTCCATAATTGTCTGGTGCTGCTGTCTCATGTTGTTGTTCTCTTGGTCTCTTTCAGTGCATGAGGAACCCAGCTCTGCTGCAGAGGACAGGTTTAGTCATTAGAGTGCTTTGCCACATCCAGGAAAATGTCTGGCTCCTACGATGAATGTGCAGGTGCTGACGACACCATGGACAGCTTCTGGGAGGTAAAGAGACACTGTCATGCCTGTTCTGATGGACTTTCAACCAGCAACACAACTTCTCAACCTCTCATAGTTTTGTGTTGATTTTGTCCCAGAAATCAAGGAGTTACCCCTGAAACCATGACTATGATAGAGTCTATCCGATGTTTTTACAAGTTCTTAAATGGAATTGGTCTTTTTCATACCCATAAGATGCTAACATGGAGGATCATCCGTCATGTTGTTTGCACACTTACAAATTGTTTAAGTGCAGAGGAGGGTTAGATGTGTGTTACTGTCTTGCTAAGAGTGAGACGATATCTACCGCTGTTTTTTGTCTTGTTTAGTGTTACTCTGGGTTTTGTGCAGATTTTAGATATTTGATCATTTGTGCGTTATGTCAAGTCAAATCAACTTTATTTATAAGCACATTTAAAAACAACAGATGTTGATCAAAGTGCTGTACAACTAAGAATGGTAAAATGAAAAAAAAAAAAAAAACATTATTTAGCTGTTGCCTGACGTTGCAGTCTGAAACATTTAGGGTGATCCATGAATTACCCTAAACACAATACATGATATTCATAACTTTGTTTTCATTGCAGTTTGACTACATGTCAGTGAGAGTTGTTGGGTTTTAGTGATCTTAGAAAGAACAATTTATGTACAAAAACTCACAAACCAAACACAAGTTTCCCTTTGGAAACCATGTATATCTCTATACAAGAAATTAGGAAAAATAATCCATGTGATCAAGTCCAACATGTTAACAGAGTCAAGGCTCAGAGCAATGTGAAATAGGAGATAAAGAATAAGATAAACTGAAGACATCAAATAAAGCAGGTGAATAAAAAGCAGCACTGTGCAAGGCAGGTGTCCACAAACTAATGAGTTATCTCATCACGGCCACATCCATAATATACGCCTGGTTATGGGCTTTTTTGTTGTTGTTGTTGTTTTGTATTGATGCCTGTGTTGTTCAATCTTAAGCATTTCTTACATTCTCTTGCTAAAATGTGCATTATTATTCACTCCTATTTCAAAGAAAAAGTAAACAAACATGGGAAAAACTTAAATGTTTATTTAAGTAAATAGATAATATCCAGTATTTCATAATAAACTGCATGAGAATAATGTAACAATCATTTTCATTTAGTGAATTTCAGGAAAATCCTAGTTCAACCTCGAAATGAAAGACTTTGCAATTAACTAAACATATAAATTAGGCCAGCATATGTTTTGGAAATTACAACGTTCACCTGTTGCCAGTTTTTTTGCCAATCACAAATATGAACCTGATACAAACAGCCACAGATCACAGTCATTTCTTCTCTGAGAAGTCCCATTATCTCCTATAAGTCCATGCCCTGTAAATCCTGTGTATTTGAGGTTTTAGATTAATCATCACGGGCAACTATACAAAACATATAAGTGTATAAAATATATATCTTCAAGTGTGTGTGTGTACTTGTGTGATGTTGCAGGGCTTAAAGTCTCTTTACACAGACACACTGTAAAGATCTCCGCATCTATAAATGTATTTGAGAAGACTTTGAAGGCTTAAGGTTTAATTTAAGGTTTTTGTTAAGTGTAGGCAAGTAGTGTTTGTGGCTGCACAAAACATGTAGTAATTAATACAAGTCAATGTAATGGTCAATATAATGTCCTCTGAAGTAATGGAAGCATGACAGTGTGTTCGTGTGTGTGTGAGCAAATGTGTGTGCACTTTAAACCCACCAAATTAGAGATAATGAATTCCCCCAGTACAGAGTCTTCTTTGTATTGCAGCTCTTAACCAGAGAGACTCAGACAAAGAGTCTCAGTAATCAGGCGCTCAGAGGCACCCTTTCATCACTTGCACCTGCATGTAGCCTATGTGTAGCAGCAACACAGCTAAGGTCAGCGAATGATTTATAAATGCCTAAAAAATGTTTCATTATTAGGTTTTGCTATCAGAGAGGATTCTGTTTTATTCAGCAAGTATTAGAAACACAACCATGCTTGGAATTACTGAGCAGATACTGGAGCTCAGGTGTGTTTTCATGTGTAAAACCAGTCAACCTACGTGTTGTTGTTGGTGTGACTTGGCAATCTGTCACACAGGACAAAAGTCATACGGTTAAACACCTGTCTCACAGTCTCCCTGCAGCTTTCATCACAAACAGTAGCCCCACATGCAAGCTCATGTTCAGCTCTGCAGCTTGAAAACATCTCAGAGAGGCACTCCATGAGCTTTGCCTGCATGATGCTATACATGCTATATGTCTCTACACCCTACTCTCTCTCACACACACACACACATGCATGCATACACAAGGCCTGTGGTATTTCTGTGTCTACATCGTCATCCATTCCTGAGAATCTGTCTGACTGCATTACACCACTCAAAAGGATTAAAGCATCCACAGTGCGCATGCACGCACACATGCACGCTGTCATGTACACATGCGAACACAAACCCATGTCATTGCATAACTACACATGCACAGGCACGAGTAAACCCCCTTCACTACCCTCCCTTCATCATGCACCATGAGCTCACGCCCCCTGCAGGCACTAAGGAGGCGGAGCTTCACAGCCTGCCACTGCATTTTGAAAGCAGCCTCACTTAAGGTGGCAGAAATAAATAAATAAATAAAACAAATTCTGAGAAGAAATAATTCTGGGTACTGATGCGAAATAAATGCACCTTCCATACCAACAGCAAGGATGGATGGGGATTGTTTCTGTTTGAATTTAAAACTGAAATGAAAAGATCTTGTGTAGCATATTATGTATTGCAATTGTTTTAATGATCCCCTGATTTTCCTCAAAGAATAATTATAGTAATAATTAAAAAAAACATTAAATCAGTGAGGGGATTCATCTGTGGAATCATTCATTAGTTCAAGGCAAAATATCAAAGAGTTCATTCTATTCAGGACATCATATTTCCACATGAAAGGACTTCCAGTCAGTTTAGACCTCACTTGCTCTCTTTTCTTAGAGCAAAACATAGCATCTAATTACAACTAGCAATTACATGAAAAATAATATTGAAAGGAAAAATATAAGTAAGGCATATAGCTCTTTTTAAGATGTAAAAACTGATGCAAAATAAACAATTCTGCAATTTTCTTTGATTTAAACTTAAATCCTGCAACCTGCTTCAAAAATCCCAGGAGATTTCAGTCTTCTTCTGCTGATATTTGACAATTATATGGTTAGAAATAAAAGGTTTTGCAGTTGGCCCCACTATTTAGCAAGACCTTTATAAATGGCAACCATTAAATGCCATTAATGTGAGAAAGAATATTGTTGGGTTAAAAATTGACAGGTTAAAGAATTTGTTATGAATAAAATATTATAGCCCACAGAGATGGATTTGTTTACATTTACTCTCTGCTCAGTCTGTATCAGATTTCTGTGATCTTACTCTGTTTTTCATCTGGAAAAAGTCCTTTAGAGTCAAATGTGGCTGACTTGGCGGAGTTGATCTGCAGCAGTCCCAGCAGTGCCGCACAGCTAGTCCGGACTCCCAGTCATGGAATTATTGACAGACTGTCACCTCGCTATGTTTCTTGTGATTAAACCAGTCTCAGCAGACCACAGGCTTTGCTCCTCTGTGGTTCAGTTAGCAAAGCCGCAGTGTTTCACAAGTGAGAAATATTCCCTCCTGTCTTCCTTTCGTAGGTCCAAACCAAAAACGTTTTGAAGAGAGTGATTCATTTTCAGATGAGCATATTGAAATGCATCTTCTATGTTTGTTTTCTGTGATATTCATAGTCAGATTAGCTGTAAGCGTTTGCATTTTTCTCTCTCTCTCTGTGCTCAGGTGGGGAACTACAAACGTGCTGTCAAGAGAGTTGATGATGGCCATCGGCTCTGCAATGATCTTATGGGCTGCCTGCAGGAACGTGCCAAGATAGAAAAAGCCTACGGAGATCAGCTAACTGCGTGGTCCAAGAGGTGGAGAGGGCTTATTGAGAAAGGTCAGCTTTTTAAGATGGTCCAATAAAATAAGCACAGTAACCATAAAATGAATGCACTTAACAATATAAGTTTGTCAAATCTGCATTCAAACAGTTTGATGATCAACGCGTCTCATAAAAATTTGACACCCAAATCCACAGAGTAACTGGGGAACAAACTTTACCTGAATTTTTCATTTGTAATGAATCCCAGGTCCACAGTACGGCTCCGTGGAGAGAGCCTGGCTGGCTGTGATGACCGAAGCAGAAAAAGTGAGTGAGCTGCACCAAGAGGTGAAGAACAACCTGCTTAATGAAGACGTTGAGAAAGTCAAGAACTGGCAGAAGGAGGCGTATCATAAGCAAATGATTGGAGGCTTCAAAGAGGCCAAGGAAGCAGACGAAGGCTTCAAGAAGGCTCAGAAACCATGGGCCAAAAAGCTCAAGGAGGTGAGGGGGATGCAGCCTTTGTCTCTGGAAGTGATCATTCTATTTCTGTGCTAGTTCAGAGCCAGTTTAATCTGAAATCAGTTATTTGTGTTTCAGCAGATACAGAATTCACTCATGGTCAATAAATCTTCAAATCGCTGCAGGTCTCAAACTAAGAACCACTTGCATCTGGAACTGTAGACGTGATTGTGGTGACTGAAAAGACAAACTCCAACTTAATCTGAGCCACAAACAGAGCTGGTGTAGTTAATGTTTAAAGCAAAAATGAGGAAAAGAATACAAAAAAACAATTCTGAAGTGGTATTAGCACAGGTTCCGGCTGCTGAAAAGCAGGGGGAAAATCACTTTTTTTGCACTGGTTCTGTCACATCAACACAATCAGCTCTTACACATTTCTTCATATCTGCTATTTTAAACTGAACCCAGTTCAAATTGAATAATGGAAAAAAAAAAAGCAATAAATCAAATTACGTCAAGCACAAAGTCTCATGGGCTTTGAATTAGTTTTATAATTGTTACTATGATAATTGGTTAACTGATCTAGTATTGACATTTTTAGATATTCATGCCCACCTCATCCATCTCTAAAATAGAGCAATGTTTGCTCTAATTTTTTCATTTAAAATACCAAATATGACTCTGGCTCTGGACATAACAAAATATCATTATCTATTATGGAGGGAAAAACGTCACAGCAT
Organism: Atherinosoma microstoma; assembly: GCA_037177055.1. Classification (NCBI taxonomy): domain Eukaryota; kingdom Metazoa; phylum Chordata; class Actinopteri; order Atheriniformes; family Atherinidae; genus Atherinosoma; species Atherinosoma microstoma. Next base: position 6,843,228 of record JBBBVU010000014.1, read on the forward strand.
ATTTTGAGAAAAATTGATTGTGTATCGTGTGATGCTGACGATGTCTGTCTTTGGACGTGCAGATGGAGGCAGCTAAGAAAGTGTACCATATGGCCTGCAAGGAGGAGAAGCTGGCTGCAGCCCGAGAGGCCAATGGCAAGACTGAAGCTTCTGTCACACCAGACCAGCAGAAAAAGCTCCACGAGAAAGTGGATAAATGCAAACAAGACATGCAGAAGGTAAAGGCTTTAAAGTTTTGTCATTTGTTAAGTTTCAGGCGAATAAAACAACAAAGATGCTGCTGCTCAGGAAAACTTCTGATTTTTGTCTCAAACCAAGTTTTGCACTGATCTGCTTTATATCTGCTGTACATTTTAATTATGTTGTTTTTTTATTGCATTCAAAATGTTGCCTTTTAACCAGATCACCAAATACTTTATGTTGCCGGTGCAGGCTGTTTAGAGAGGCTGCATTTCAGTGACCTGATGGTATTTTAAATAGGTGTTCATCAAGATGTTTGCAGTTTCTGATTAACATCATCGACATTAGTTGATATTTCCCAATATGTATCCAACATGTGGGGAAAAGCAGGTTTTATCTGTATGAGAACAGTTAACTATATATCCTTTTACAAATCTAAAGTTAAATAGTTTATTTTCAACATGCCTTCAAGCTAAAGTGTCTTTTTTTTCCTCAGGCTAAAGAGAAGTATGACAAGTCCCTGGACGAGCTGAACAAGTGCACCCCGCAGTACATGGAGAGCATGGAGCAGGTGTTTGACCAGTGCCAGCAGCATGAAGTCAGGAGGCTGACCTTCCTCAAGGAGGCCTTGCTGGACATCAAACGTCACCTTAACCTCACTGAGAACCAAAGGTTAGCAAATCTGAAAAAGACTAAATTTGTAGATTCTTTGGAGATCAAATAATTTCATTACAAACATCAGTTGCTGCTCAACAGATAGCCCTGACCCATCCCTATTCTTATTACACTGCAATGAGTTTGGGGCGCTGTCATAGAAGTCTCAAGCAGGTTTTGGAGTGGCCCTCTAGCTTTCATCAGATCATCCACAGAACATGACAAGAATTTCTGATGTCAGCTGGTTTCCATCCACCTCATGAGAGACTTAGGCAGAATTCACTGGAGTATATTTTAGGCTTCAGTGGTCTTATTTCTCATTTACTTCGATGTTGGTGATGGCTTTTGTTTCCAAACTGACATTTTGGTGTTTTTTCATCGCGGACATAGGTTGTGTTAGAAAGTTTAGAATAGCTCTAATTGTCAAGAAACAGAGCAGGTGCCATCCAATCTGATCCATCTGGTATCTGATCATTTCCAAACATCAGGCCTGTGCTCCGTGGAGATTGTGAAAGCACTTGTGACTTCTACCCGGTAGGAGAAGCAGCAAAATAATAGCAAAGACTATGAAAATAGCAACCTGGCTATTGTAAGTTGGAAAACATAGGCAGTGTGAGCTAAACTGATACTAAAAGTTGATAATACAGTCCTCTGATTGGCTTATTGTATTTATTTGTTTTAAAAAGGGATAGTTTAGAACATTGAGCACATTAATGAACATAATTACAAACACACAAATGTAAATGTGCAACAGAGTTAGCCTAACAGCTAATTTGCATCTGATTGTCCCTTGGCAGGTCCCAACAATACACACAACAAGATACAAACTATAAAAAAATGAAGTGCAAACCAATTATTGTAAATATTGTATGGAGTGCAAGAGTTAATGAAATGAAATGAAAAATACATTATTTTATCCCTTTTAGAGGGAAATTATTGTTGTAGCAGAGTTTTTTTTTTTTCTTCAAATAATAATAATGATGAAACAAACAATTAAATTAAAGTCGAAGATTAAGAAGTTAGAAGCACATATTTCAAGGGCATAAGGTTGGTCCAAAAAAAAATTCTGATTTAAGTTGCAGACAAAAGACAATATACTAAAAGACAATAGAAGATAAAAAATGTCCTGCTTACATCAAGGTGGTTCTACCTGCAGTGGAAAATAAAAAGCCCACTTCACACATTGTGCAATGCCAAAGTGAGCTGTACTGCATAATAGAAAAACAATATTATATTTTGCACCTTTTAAATGGCCTCTTCTTCCTCATGTGAGTTTATTCATGGCTCTGTTGCATTTTTAACTTCTAACCAAACATCTTTTCTTTGCCGTTTGGCATATGCAGCCTTTCCTTTTCTCCCTTTCATTTATATATATCCTGCCTAAGAAGTTATCCTCAGATAAAATGTGTAGTATAGCCTGCTGCTGTGCATCATGGGTGCATGTAACAAAAGTTATGAATTCATAAATAAGGATTGCATGCTTTTAATTTGATAAAAAAATCATCACACTACAAACAATATTCCAATCGATCAGTTTGATTAGTCTTAAGCCACATTCAGCACAGTTCACTCCAGATTGATTAATCTAGACACAAGTATCAACCAGCCGTGTACTTCTCATGAGAATTTAGATTCAAAGCACTAATTAATTGATGATTCAGTCAATAACGTTTCTGCCTAAATTAATTTTGTTCAGAGCGAATGCT
>JBBBVU010000014.1:6846006-6869829 GCA_037177055.1 Atherinosoma microstoma
TACTTGTAAGTGACCATTATTTTCGCCACCTAATCGTACATTAATACAGCAAGATGAATGTTCCTTTTTACTGATACACATCGCAGCGATTTGGGAAAAACTGTCAGTAACATTTTGGTTAAAAAAGAAAAAAAGAAGAAGGGATTATTCAGGCCAAATACTTGAGCTGTTGTAGAAAATTTAGGGAGACACTTCAGTCCTTTCATAACCCAACACTGGATCTCTTTCAATCCAGAATTTGAGCTGCACTATTTGTTCTGTTGCCAGATTGGCAGCACCCCCTGGTCCCTTTTGGCACTTTCATTGTCACTATTTGTCCCATTTTTTTCCTCTCCTCAGCTATTCCACAATATACAGAGAACTGGAGCGCACAATTCTGGCTGCAAACACACAAGAGGACCTGAAGTGGTTCAGCAACAATCACGGCCCAGGGATGCACATGAACTGGCCTGCATTTGAGGTGCAACATCGAACCTTAATATAAACCAAAAAAAAACTCTTATTTTTTTCCTTTTTAAATTCTGTGTTCATGTTTTTGTTTCACATCTATTTCACCAGGAGTACAACCCAGACCAGGCCGCTGCTCCTCCAAAGAAAAAGAAACCAGACGGAGCCCCACCCACTCCAAGCACTGACCATGTGGCTCCACCTGGTGACCGTACCAGGTCAGTTCAAGAAAAATCTTCCTATCTCACTGAGACATAGATTGTGAAATTATATATTTTAAATATAATTTCATAGTTTTTGAACATCAGTGATACACACACTCACACACACACAAACTCATTTCAGACACTTTCTAGTATAATCAACAGAGCAAATTCAACTCTAAAATACTTGATATTCCAATTACATTCAAAATGAAATGATCTCCCTCCTCCAGCGTGAGCAGCTATGACAAGAACCAAGCGTATTCGACTGAGTGGTCCGATGATGAGCAGCCTGCCGCATACTCCGGCAACGAGAACGGTGGGAACGGGAATTCATTTGAAGATGACTCCAGCACTGGGAAAGGGGTCCGTGTGCGTGCCCTCTATGACTATGATGGGCAGGAACAGGATGAGCTCACCTTCAAAGCAGGTAATTATTCACGGTCACACCAGGTTCCACAGGTAATGGGATTTGTGCTACCATCATGCAGACTGAGGATGATAAGCTGCAGCATATGATGCAGGTGGTCAAAAACAAGCAACAGTGTCCTAATGTCTACTCTAAAGCCCCCTTCATCTATCCAAAATAACAGTGATTAGTCAATAATAGCTACATCCAAAACAAATTATAGGGAAGTGCCACCAATTAACTAAAGCTGCTTGGGGGAAAGGTTCTTAAAAAGTGATTCAGAGGTTCACACAGAAATGGGACTTTAATGACAAACTATGTGAAGACATAACAGCTGTGCATCTTCATCATGCTTCTTCTGCTGCACCCCCATAAAGGTTTGATGAGCCCTGTGGAGATTTCTTGTAAGCAGATATTGTGTTTAAATTCAGTGTTACTTACCTAAATGTATTTGAAGCCTAAACAACAGATGCACTTTACAAGGTCCATGTTACCGATGCTAAATTTTGTCCATTTTTTAAAAATCTTTTTCTTTGTCATATGATAAACAAAATTTGGATAATCAAGGCAGCTGCAAGGCTTTGTCCTGATTGGCTAAAGGATTCCTTGATAAGCATGATGTGTCATAAATTTTCATACTGACAACTTGAAGTCCATTGTGTGGCTGTCTGTCTCAAAGGGAATACTGTTTGTTTCAACCTCCTGCTTCTGATGACTCATTCTTTACATACTGTGTGGGCATTATACTGTTTAGTTTTCAGTTGTAGTAGGGGTGGGCGATATATCGAAAATTTACCGATACTGAGATTTACAATGATAACTGACATCGTTTGCCCATATCAGTGAATTCGATATATAAAAAAAAAAAAAGAAAATACAAGGGGGCTACCCAGTCACTGCTCACTGGTCCCAGTCTTGATTAATTCATATTAGATATTTTACAAAAACTGTGATTCCCAGCATGTACAGAACAGAGAGTCGCGCAGTGGACCCGTAAAACAGTCTGACATTGCATCGATTGCGAATGGAAACTGTGCACCAGAGTGCTGTTATCGTCCATTTATTGTTATTGAGATGATCTGCTCAATATATCTTGTTATTGATTTGAGGCCATATCGCTCAGCCCTAAGTTGTAGCCAGATTATTTGATTTCATTATACTTTGGTCTCCAGTCTGTGTAAATAAGACTTCCAGATAACATTGTGTGGACCAAGATGAACTAACAGAGTTCTAACAGTCTGGGAAACGACAAGAAAAATGTTGAACTTTGCTCAAAATTCAGTGTGGAAATATGAACAAGCTGTAATCATTTATGAACATTAACATTTTACCACAAAGTGAATAGACTTTGAATCATTCCTCATTTCTTTATCTATTGTGTTATTATTTGCACCAGCCAGGCTTTTTTGTAATCCTTTTTTGTGGTCTTGAGCAGTAGTTCTCCAGGATTTCTGAAGGCCATTCAAAGGTTTTCTTTTTTCTTTAGATAATGGGAGATTTTTCACTTTTTCAATCATTATAAATCCAGTCCTTGAACCTTTCCATTTTCATGGAATTGTTTTGTCTGTTACAGCGAACACTAACCTAACTCATAAGATAAATGAATAAATTTGGTTTGAGTACATAAAACACGTCGACAACTAAGTAACGAACCAATCTGTATCTTCAGGCACTTTGACACAAGTAGGCTTAAACAAAGATTTGTTCCCATTTCTTCAGAAAAAGGATATTTTTGCACCTACACAATGAAGAAGCTTTAGAATGTCATTCAAGAAACCTTGACAACTATTACTGAAGACTACTTTAGAAATGACAGGAAAACCAAGAGGATCTAAGAGGGTTCAGGCTGTGTGGAGGACAAAAGGTTGTCATATAGCCTGTTGGAGTTGTATAAACTTGCTCCTGTTTTTTCTTTCTCCATCTTAATATATAAAGAGATGAAGGGTGACTTAAGGCTTTTGTTAAATTCTGCAGATGGCCACTTTTTCCAGGCAAATTTACAGTTATGACATAAATCCAAAAACAAGTTATACTGTTAGAAAGATGAATTTTTACCATAGCTTTTCCCTCTTCTTCTTTTTTTTAATGGCAAAAAAACAAATATATGTAAATGAAAAATGTTGAACTATTCCTTGAGCTGAATTGATAAAGATGAAAATAAAATACATTTCTAAAATATTTTACTTTGTTTACAGTAATTTTTACATCAGCATTCAAATAAAATACTTCAACAATATTACATCAGTTAGTGTTACATAACATATTAAGGTCATTGCTAATATATTAACAAAAAGTGAAAATGGCTTATAAGATGTTTTCTATTCAGATTTACACTTGATATTTGACACATTTGAATGCGCTAATTAAAAAGGTATGTTTTCCTTCGCAGGTGATGAACTGATCAAGACTGAGGATGAAGATGAGCAAGGCTGGTGTAGAGGTCGTATGGAAGATGGCCGAGAGGGACTGTACCCAGCCAATTATGTTGAGGCAATCTAGTCACAGAACTGGACAAGGACATGACACTGGAGGCAGCTTGAACTGTCCCGTCCAACTGCACCGCACATAGCCAGAGACTTAAGAGCAACACATCCCTTGCCCAACAGATGCGCCAAGCAGTCTTGCCTAAATAAAAACTTAGTAACCCTAAAAGACAATATATCAGTATAACATATTTTATCCAGCATTTGGGGTGGGTGGACTTACACAAAAACTCAAAAACAGGAGCAACAGTTATACCAGTATATACACACTCTGCTATAACATCACAAAAAGTGCAGGAACACATTGCTTCTTTGTGCAGCTGTATTTGACATATAATGCAGCTTATTAAAACTTGCAGTGTACTGCAGTGTGTTCTCATATGAAAAAGGGAGGATAGTATAATCAGTTCTACCCATTTGATGAAGATGAGCTTCTTTAACCTGCATTGTGTATATACGGTGTGATGCCATTTTGTGTAGCATTCTTAATGCTGTGTATGTCATTTTTCCATCAGGAATGCTGTGTAGTGTTAAAAGTACCACAGACAGTATCCTCTTTTTTTTTCCCCACCCCCACTTTTCTTTGTGATTTGGTCCAGCCTCTTTTCCAGTGTGTGCAGTGCTATGTGTTTTGAATCGTCTCTGAACTTGCATAGCAGCATGTGCTATGCAAAGACTTGCATTCCCTGAATCCTGCAGCCCCGTTCAGGCTACAACTTGATGCAACACTTCAACTACAAATGCAGCATTACATGCCTCTGGACATGCACTTGCTTCTGGTTTCATAAGTGAAAACTTCTTGATGAACTGATTTTATGTTGTTTTTGTTTTTGATGTTTCTTCTTTTTTTTTGGGTTTGTTTTTTCCCCCGGCATTGTAAATCCTTTGAAAACATCATACTCATGCAAAACCATGGAAAGGATTTACGGTTTCTACAGAAGCTCTCATTCATGGTTCAATAAATCAGGTTTTTATTTTATTCCACCTCTGCTAATAAGACATAAGTGATACATTATCTCAAAGTGAAGTCAAATCAAGTCATTTTGAGGATGCCACTGCATTATAGAGGGAGATTCTGAACAATACCTGTGCCTGGGACTCTTTTTCCAGAGCAAAGGGCCGATGGAGAGATGCTGATGTTTACTGTTCAATATGGTGTTGCTTGAAGACTGATGCCTCTCCAACAGGATATGAATGTACTAGTGATTGGGCTTGGAAAAAGGGCATGTTAACTTAATATCTTTCTCCACTGTCATTAAAAGCCCTGCCTATAGCAAAAAGCACTAGTTACATGGCCCGTATCCCTGCTGAGCCAAAGAATGACCTAGTATCATCAACTGTTTTTTCTTCATGCACAAATTCCACATATCATACGTGAAAAAACTTCAGAGAACTCGTAGTTGCTTCCTAGTCTATCCAAACTTCATTTGTCTGCAGAACACTTGTTATTGACACAGGGAATACATGTTGCCAGTGGTGCACAGCGTATAAGATGACCCTTACACAGTGCATTACACGAGTCTTTAAATTGCGCTCTAGAAATTACACTTTTGGCTGTTTAATAATTAGCGAGTTGTCACATTACAAGTTGCACCTAAATCGCTGATTAGATGGGAGAAATGCTTTTTATAACTTAGTTGTCCTGAACTTTATAAAAGTCAGCGGACCAACAGGGGTCAGATGTGTTTAGCTCTGTGTCTGCAACAGGATTCGACAGGTTTTGGTCTCACACATGAGGAGAAACACATCACCAGCTCACAAGTTGTGTCTTAGAGTAAAGCTGTCCAGCATAGCAAAAAGGACTCCTGTTGTCAAACTGTCCGACATCCTTGATGCACGTTCACACACACACACACAAACACACACACATATCCTCACACATGCAAATACACAGGCGTTAGACACAGTAGATACAATACATGCTAGCTCAAACAACATAATTGACATTACCAGGTTAATATTTTGGGGTAAAACATCATCATCAAGTGTGTATGAGTTGTGTAAATGTAACAAAAAAAAAATTCTAAAAAAAAAAAAAGAAAAAAAAGAGGAAAAAGAAAAAAAAGCAAGTGATTGACTATTAAAACAAAATGTAGTGTTATACATGTAAATGTGTTTCATTAAATTACAGCAATGGAAAACATATTAAGTAATAGGTACCATATCGTATGAATTTTAATTGCAATGGAATTGTCAGTGTATCATACAAAGCGTGATGTTATCCCACGCTGTCAGATTTGTATATTATGATGTAATTTAAAGATTATATTCTATTGTAACTGTACAACTGTGTTGAGTTGAAAATGAGACCTAACCATGTTGAGGCAGTAAAAAGGTGTACATGTAAATGCTTTTTTATGTTGATCTCTTCCTTATGCACACAGGGGACAGCGGCTCACGTTGTGGAAACCCTATATTAGCGGTCTAGACGATGTATGTTCATAGTTAGTGATGTACTTTTATCTCCTAACTGGTGTAGTGCCTGTTCATCTTGATGTAACGAGAAGTTCATTTAAATATGCATAAAGATGATTATGATCACAGATAATAATGACCATAGTGATAAAAAAAAACAAAAAAAAAACAAATCAAATTTGCTGTGATGGTGTCAATATTGCGATATTGGTTTGAAAGGGAAACAAGTTTGTTGGAAAAAAAAACAAAAACAACGGTAGTGTCTGTGTGTTTTTTGTGTATAGATTGCCCATGTGATTTTTGAGTGTTCATTGATCTAAAATAGGAGCATATGAAATCAATCAAATCAATCAAAATGGGTTTCGTGAAATTGTCATTCGCAAACTCGTCCCCAAAAAAAGACATGTAATGGTGTTGTGCAAAATGAAAATACAACACAATTCATTAAGCTGTAAAAAGTTTAAAATAAAACATATTACATTTATAATATAAAAGATGGACATGCAGCAAATGAGGAAGTACATTTATGATCAATATGATATTATGACATTTTCTTAAAAAATGTGATCTTAAAAAAAGATTGTAGCCATTATGATGGCATCAACTAAATGCACTGGTGGTCCTTTTTAAAAAGAAAAAAAAAAATCCAGTTTGGGCAATGTCAGGGTTTAAGTTCACTTCTTTTAAATAAGATTTAGAATATATTATATTACGTTATATTTTATTGGGTTTTTCTTTGGCAATATTGTAAATCTTAGCTGTCATTCAAAAAGTTAAAGGAACTTTTTTGGCAAATTTTAAAGAGTATTTTGACAATTCTTCAATCTGTTTAAAAAAAAAAGTATTTCAGGTATCTGTGAGGCAAATATGCAGCTGATGTGAATGTAGCAGTTTCCCAGCAGTAAGTTTGTGGACAGTTGGCTTGGCTTAGTCAGACTAAGGCAAATAAAAATGGAATAAAACCACCTTCAAAATTCCATATATTCCTTTGATAAGTATCAATTGTATCATTTTCCAGAGAAATATCTCTGTTTGCTGCTAATATCAGCTAAACATCCTGCTAGCCACTAAGGTATATGCTCATTTCTGACTTGACCCACAATGTTAACAAATTAATATTTAAAAAGCAGAAAATGTGTAAAAACATTCATTAAAAATGACTTTCAGTTTAACTCTTTGAATCTGTAAATAAGACAGGCACACAATTCAAGTCTTGAGCTTTCAGTGATAATTTAATCATACAAACATTCATCAAACATACAGGAAAGGGGCTTTCATCTTTTTTTGCACTTCCTCTCGAGCATACATGTGCTGCTGTATGAGTCTAACGCCAACTGATTCACCCTGCAGCCTGGCCAGCAGAAACTCCGCTTTAGAAAAGAAAAGATTTAGCACTCGAGAAACTCAAAAAGACTGCCTCTGACCACTGAGAGAATATTATATCATTCAGGTGACTGACAGGAAATGCACAGTGTTCTAGTAAATAGCACGAGTCCATGGATTCTTGTTATGTTAGTGGCTGGTATCATTGTGTCTCATGGCTCAGCATCCCTGGAGCTTGCAGTCAGTTTCATCAAGGTTGTTTACTTGATGATGTGGTCTACCACTCTGACTGTGGGTTATTACAAGCTGATGTTAGCTTCAGAGGAGGAAAAAAACTTTTTTATCCTAATAGTTGTATCACTCAGTGCATAGATTAGCCAGTTAGTAAGAGAAATAAGCCTGTGTGTGGTAACAACTCTTAAGGATGTGACTGCCATGCCATTACAGATTTAGAAAAAAAAAAAAAGAGTTGATGATTAAATATTTAAACCTGAACACAGAATTTTCCACAAAACATTTCAACAAGAGACAGTAATTACACCAATAAAGCCGCCAGTCAAATATGTAGAGTCTTTGGATAATGAAAACATTGTCAAAATCATCATCACCTTCTACATTCATGAAATACATTCAACTTAAAAGTTAAAAAGGAGTCTTATACAGCTTTAGACTGAAAATTCTGAACACAATTATAAAAGCATTTATGTTACCATAATGTTTTTACTGCTGATCATATGGCTTGAATTTAGGGCAGCCGTGGCATGATATGCACCAGTCCTGTAAACTTTGATTTGTTAAATGTTTATGAGATCAATAGTCTGCATTACCAGACAGTATGCAAATGAAAATGAGGGAAGGTTATCAACAGGCACATAGAAAAATACCTCTGGATTGCAAACCTATAATCTGTCTGAGTTATGAAACTTACAGATGCCCAACTTTACAGTCGTAACCAAGTTCAACCAGCCCCTTGTTAGGTAACTTTCTGATTGGCTGGCCCAGGTAAGGCTGGGTGGAAATTTGAAAGGATAGAGAACCAAAAATGAAACAAAAGCTCTCAAATTCATCTGGCTTACTGGGACATACAAGCTTTGGAAAATTAAATGTTAATCCACAGTGACTGGGGGAAATGTATATTATTTAAGTGACAGCCATGATTTGAATAAATGCACAAAAGTAACCTTCACTGCCTTTCAGAAAACAGTGATATGTACTATATCGGACCCTCGGATCCCATCTTCCTTTAGTTAGTAATGGATGACACCCTCCAGTGGAAAAAAGATGCATTGCTTGTAAAATTGCTGCTATAATGACCGTAGAAAAGGTTTTCAAATGAGCCATGTGAAAAAAAAAAAAGAAAAGCAGATAAGCCTTTAAAGGAAATTTTGCTTCTTTTAAAATGTTATATTGAAGATTAAAAAGCAGAGATTAGGTTTCAGGGGCGCCCTTACTGTTAGACTTTGCACTACAGAAACCAGAAAGTCCACAAATCCACTCGATAAACCAAACGTCGGAGAAGAAACTGGAGAATCAGTTGGCAAAATAAATGGCTTCAACTCCAAAGTCTCTTTTCCACAATGCACACACACTCAAACACACACTCCTGTCATCACAGTTCCATGAGCACACTGTCCACTAACAAAGAAATCTGGCAAAAAAAAAAAAAAGAAAAAAAAAAAAGGTCACTCAGAAGACTCACTGTACTCATTTTTTAACTTAGCATTCACACGTGCATACAGATGTTGGTTCAGCTGCACATCGGGGACCATTGGCCTCTGGCTTCTCAAAGTAGAACTAAACTTTGCATAAAGTGTTTTTAATCCCCAAACTGTCCACCATAAAGCCTCTTGTTATTTCTTTATTGGATGTGACAGATTCCAGAGGTACAGTTTAGTGCTGCTTTACTGTGACAAGTCCAATGATTTAGGAGTGCCCAAAAGAGGATGGCTCCTGTATCTGTAAGAAAGAGAAAGGATTAAAATACAATTAGTTGAGCTGCAAGATGCAAGAAAACAATACATCCATTCATTAGATACAGTAAAAATGATAAGAGTAGGGCTGAAAGTATTCACTTATTAAGCTAATGGACAATAAATCACCAGCTATTCTGACACCCTTTTTTAAAGCATTACTGCAAACATGATTATTTTGCATTATTAGACCCTGCTATTAATCTGGGATATATGAATAAAAATGAAAGTTAAAGGCTCTAACTGGTAGTAATACAATTAATTCTGACCTAAACACACTTGGCTCATCTAAAATTGAGCAAAGTGTTGCTGCATCTGTTTCCAAGACAACTCATACTACAATTGGTGATAAGCAAGGCTTTCTCAGATAATTTGATTTTAAGTTTAGTTATTTTTTACTGAACCAAAGACATCAACAACCCCACACCACAGGACATAGAGTGAGCAGCCAGTTGTCTTGCACACAGTGAAATCGATTTGTCCAAGATTTGCTGCTGTTAACTTCATAAACTCGATGTGAGGCATTTCATTTGTTAGATATGTTTTAGTAAAGAAAACCCACTCTTGTAGCCCAGCCTGCAGCATCCTCAACTCTGACTGGTATCTTACCTGGTTACAAGAGACTATTGATAGATTGCTTTGGAGACTGTTTGCTACTATATCCACAGAGCCATGTGAAAGTCCATTCTGGTCTTGCTGCAGCTGGTGGGGGCTTCCCTGCCAATGTTCCTCTGCGACTTTGTGGCTGCTGTCGCTGTGGAAGTGGTTGTTGTTGCTGTTGGGACACCTGCTCTTCTCTGGTGATGCGAAAGGGTTGTAGTCTCCTTCCAGACTGCGATGAGGCTGGGTGTTGAATTCAGCTTGGAAAGAGGATAGCTGCTGCGTGACACCAAGGAGGCCTCCGACCTCTACACTCAGGATCACCCAAATGACATCTGTCAAGACAATGAAACAGAGTTTTCTTATAAATATGTTCGGGTATGATTTGCTGAAGAGTGTCTCGAATTCATGCATGTACAGCATTTGTGATATCATGAACAAATCAATCTAGAGGTTTATCTTGACATTTTTTTTAAAACCCCAAAAGTGATATTTACTAACATAGCTTTGTTAGATTGCCCCAAAGTTCAATTAAATTCAGCTTTATTTGAGTCATGCCAACAGTCATCTCAGGGCACTTTACAGATTAAATCAATTCAAGCCAATTCATTGTGATCCAATCAGTGTTCGTACAAGCCAATTCATTAAAAATAATAGCCTAGCAGCTAGGGAACCCAACGGATTGCATCAAAACAGATTCAATCACCCATCCTGAGCAGATGATAATCTTTACATCTGAAAAGCTGACGTTTTATGTTGTCAAGGAATGTTAACCAGTTCTGTGTATTCTTACTGTGTAAATGTTGTGTCCTCACCTCCATAGTAAAGTCCTGTTGCTGTGCACATTCTCCACTGACCCTGGTACATGCCAGGAGACACGGGGCTATGCATCTGCACACTGACATCAGCCATTTCCTGTGGATCTAGAGAGCGCACCATCACCATGTTCACATGACCAAACTGATCTCCTCCCACATACTTCAGACAAACCCCAGGAGGCCACGACTCTGCGCCTGAAAGACACAAAGACAAAAATATAAAATAATATTTAACATAACATTTAACATTAACCATAACTGAGATCAGCTCTGCCTTCTTTCATATTACTATGTTTGAGCTGGCTTACCAGTGTTCTGTATCCTCCAGGTCTTAGTAAAAGGTGTGTCTGGTGGAACTGATTCACCCTCACCGATCGTCACATCCTTCACAAAGGACATGCATGGGGCACTGATGTTGGGGCTTTCAAAGTCATAGTAAGCTCCAATGGCCGCCTGTAAATTCCTAGGAGGCAAAAAGAGAGAGAAAGGTAAAAATCCAAATCATCAATAGACATCAAAATTCTATTGAGACAACAGACTTGTGCAGATGGTTTTTTCAACAGCCTTTTTTTACAGAAATTAATAACATTAAGCTTAATATGGCTGCAATCAAACCAGTGACTATATCTAAATGCAATCAAGGCATGTTAGAAACGTAGTTATTGTATGTTAGTTATTCACAGCCATTTCATTTCTAAACTTCCTGACAATCATAGTTTTTATTAGCTAAGCTTTCTTTGTTGGTTCTTTGGGATTTCATCATCACAATTTCATCCTCGTGGCTATAAATGTGGGGACCACGGGAGCGTACGTCAGGACTTCCGTTATATACGGGTCATCCATAAACCAGCAGATTTTATTTTTAGACAGCTCGGTGCAGCAGAGGAGCAGCATCACGTGATACTACTACAGCCTGAACTCCCAAAGGACATTGGCTCTGTTGTCATAATTATATTTTGCTTTAGCTGGCTTGAAACGCCATTTCTACAAGAGCAATTCTTTTGAAGATGACTTCAGAACAGCATTTCCCTTCCCTCATTAAATGAATTACGTCTTCGCACAAGAGCACCGCGTAATGCAGTTTCATTTTGATAACAAGCGACCGGAAGTCCATTTTTGCCAGAAAAAAAAAAGCAAAACAAATGCATTAGTCAAGCATTCTCAGTTAGTGAGAAACACATTAACTTCATCAATACAGACTGAGTTAAGCATTGATCTACACTATGCTACCACTGATGGATCTTTGATCTACATCAGAGTCGATAAGCGTTGTTGGTAAATTACGTAATAAACTGATGCGATTACGGTAGCTGTAGTTACAACGGACGTATGCTAACGTTTCAGCATTCTGTATATCGATCAAATAATAAAAAAAAGGACATTGTCTCAGACGATCCTGGTGTAAAAATCTGACTATTAAATTTGTAAAAATCTATATTAACAAGTATGCAAATCCAGCCACCCTCCACAGTGTCCCTGATAGGCAATCAAAAGTCAGTCACACTGACTCAGCTAGTTGCGTTACTACAACGTAGTGAGCTGACATTACGCCCAAACATGTCCAAAAATATTTGTCACAATAAATGGTAAAAACTATATTGTTTTACTTGTTTTGTTTTCTTGACCAATTATCTTTTTGCAGCTGTACAGAAAGCTAGCTAATGTACTGTATCTATTATCTAACATCTACCACACGGCAGGCCAGACAAGTCCTCGGGCTCACCAGTTGGTCATGTCCAGAAAGAAGGCGCATCCGGCGGGGTTTAGTTGAAACCCGAGAAGCCTCTGAAATTCTGAAATTAAGATATCTTTGTCTGTTGTTCCCATGCAGCTGAATTTCTGCATTAGCTCCTGGTCCAGGTCCAGGTCCATGCTCTCCATGACGGAATCGCCCGGGCAGACACGGGGGCTTCGTTTCTAATTTAGTCCGAGGCCTCGAGTTGTCATAACAAACTCAAAAACAGGGCCGAGTGCGCATGTCACATGACTAAACGCTGAGCCTATGAGCCACAGGCATTGGCCGCAGGTATGGATGAAAGAAAAAACCTGGAGCTTTACTCAAACTTAAAGGCTACTTTAGGGATATTCAATAGTAATAGTAAGCAATAAATAGTCAGATTTAATCATTTAATTACCATCAAATTATACTGTCGTCATTGCTAAAATGACAAAAAGTGAAAATGACCGCAAAAGAATTACGCATTTAACTAAGCGTCTTTTTTATTTTCATAGGAAAATAGTTGTTTCAGTAAGATTACATTATAATTATAAACTACACAGATATTATTTATTTATCATTCAGTATATACTGTGTTATAAATAACAGATTTAGCTCTCTATCTGTATTAATTTGTATTCAGAAACTGATTAGATATAACATACTCAGACCGAGCTCTGTCAGTATTGAAATACTGGATAAAGGGCTGTACAAAATGAACGATAGACTGTCGTGAAAGGCAGTTCAATACTTGGAAAGACAAACTAACTGCTGTTCGGTGTCGCACTGTATGACTTGTATAGTAGGCAGCCATTGTTGGTGCTATCTTTCACGTCATCATTATGCTTTGGCCTCAGTAAGCATGTAATTTCTTACATTCCAGCATATTATGTGATTTAATAAAGTTAATTACAAAGTCCATGGTGCAGCAACAGGCAGGGTATGATTGCTATCATTAACGTTGTCATGATTGGTGAAACCTGCACCTAACATCCAGCAGATGGCAGCATTGCGTTGGAACTCCTGTTCTATCTCACTTCAAGCTCAGTCTCGGTGCCTGCGATTGGCGCCTGCCGTGCCTGCGCGTGTGCACGAGAGGGGGGTTAGCTGCTGTCCGGTGTTTAGCGAGCAAACAGCTGCTAACAAGATGCACAGAGCTAGTGCTATGTACAATATAGAGGTACCTGTAAGCTAGTCTATGATTACTTTAAAAAAATCTACTGCCATTGTTCGCCGCAGACACTAAAAAAAATGGCGGGGATTATTAAAAAGCAAATCTTGAAACATTTGTCAAGGTAAGTGTTTGGTTTTGTGTTAGCCAGTTAGCCCATCTGGATGATGGATGGATGGAACAATACTGCTTAAGAGAAAATGTCAGCTGGCTGCCTTTTGTCATTTAGCTTGTTACTTTTATTTCCATGTTGGTAACTATATAGTTTACGGCACACGTAAAAATAACAAGATTAAAATAGCGAAGACAGCGGGGGTAGTGAACGCAGCATACACCTCAACCTGCACGAGAACTGTAGTTTCCCAGACATATCTGTGTATTCCTGACAACATTATTTGTTTTCGGCTCCGTTCACACCACACACCCTTTTTTTCTTTTTCTTTTTTTAAAGTCACGACCTAAATATGTTTTATAGGAATATAATAGTAGCCGATTCTTAAGTAGCATCCTTTTACTCATTTAAATGTATCCACCCATTCGTCTGCAGTTAACATCAGTTAACATAATTTATCTTAAAGATAAATTATCTTAAACTTAGCATGAATGAGTTTATATTACATTATAGAGATATTATTCCGATTTACAGCAGCTTAATTAGGGCTGTAAAGATTTCTGTAGCGACGAGACGAGTCACCTTGATGAGAGATGTATATGAGGATGTTATTCAACAACACATTACTGGTTAAAGTTGTCAATGTTTGCTGCCAGAAAAGTCACTAGTTCTCCTACAGACTTGGTCCATCTTTCTCAGACTATATGGCAGTAATCTTAGGCATTCGGGAACAGATTTTTCTCTACATCTGACCTGTTTTTATTTGCTGTGTGTGGAAATCTGCCACTCATTAGACATGCACTTGGCTGTTTTGCAATATGTAATAGTCTGTCTATTTTTATTTTTTTTTTGGTCTTACTCTTTTCTGTGATTTTCTGACCATTTTGCACTTCAGATAGTTGTTTGATAATTAAATTTGTGCTAGAGAGCCATGATGAAACGTGTTTCATAATATTAGGGTGAAAGGATAAAGTTGAGCATCAGCCTGGATAATAAAGGTCTGCTCAGACAATAATCTTTTGTCTCTATTACTGAATCATTTAAGCACGTTTTTGTCATATAAAGGGAAAAGTTGACATTTCATTGAAGGCAGATGAACAAGCAGATTGGTGTTGTTGATCATAGCCTGTTCTGTGATAGAAAATAATGCTCTAAATATCTCTGAAGTTATCTTCACATCCTGTCTCAAATGCCATCACTTATCCATTCACTTCATGATTCTGCAGCTTTTCATTGTATGTGTATTTTTGTTAAAATGTCAATTAAGAAAAAAAGTTTAAATGCACAGTTTTTATGTTGAGTCATGAAAAGACTTCAGATTTGATTAATTGACAGCCCTTGGAGTGTGTTAAATGTTTGGTTTAACTACTGAAGTTGTCCAGGGTTTGTATAGGATAGGTTTAGAGCCGTTATTTGGTCGCTCAGTGCAAATGGGGCATCTTAAGCTGTGACTTGCTAATCAGGTTTATCAGGAGAAGCGTGATTTCAGACCTAGCTGTTGAGACCTCAGTATTACTTAGTGTTAAAGTTCAAATAACAACATTATCCCAATTTTGTAGGTCTGTTTAAGCTTAAGCATTTTGGCTGGTGTCTCTTTTTGAAATGTCTCTGAGATTTTTTCACCACCGTGTTCAGTCATGCGTTGCATGAATGGCATTAAAATACCTGACAAATCAATTATATCTGTTTGCTTCAGTATTCACCCCATGTGGTTTGTAATATCTTCCTGGCTGTGTTATAGGTTACCCTTCTACTCAGAGGGGCAGCTATGACTTCTTGTGATGATTCATTCAGTTGCACCACTTAGAAAACATTTTAGCTGCATAATTCCATCTGGGTTATTTCTGTCCTCTGGATTACAAGTGATGCGTGTTAGTGTTTCCCATAAAAACATTACTGAACTTTGTCTAAATTTTGGTTAAAATCTGACCTGAAATAGATTATTCTGACTGTTGTCTCTGGTTTCTTTAGGTTTACTAAAAACCTGTCCCCAGACAAGATAAACCTGAGCACACTGAAGGGGGAAGGACAGCTGTCCAACCTGGAGCTCGATGAAGAGGTTCTCCAGAACATGCTCGATCTGCCGACCTGGCTGGCTGTCACTAGGGTCTACTGCAACAAGGCCGCCATCAGGGTACGTCACCATCAACTCATCTAACCCGATTGTGTGTTTTGTTTTAACGGGGGGAGTGTGTTCCCCTTTTGTACAGAGACTTTTGAAACACTGAGCTGTTACACACTTTGGACATAAATTGCTTAACCTTGCCATCGCTCGTTTTCAGGCTGATCAAAAGTGTCCTCTTTACTAGTGGCGCAGAGCTTGCTTTCCACTACGTACACTTATAGAGGAAATGAGCAGTGGCAGCATCACAAAGATAAGCACAGCTAGAGGCTCCGCTTAGAATGTCCTGATTCTTCAGACCAGTACTGGTCGCTGATAATGGACATGCAAGCCACGATTCACAGGGACACAAAAGGCCAGAGGCTAGAGTGATCCTGAGATATGTTGGCTGGTGTACACGGAGCTGTCAGGCTGGCTGCTTTGTGCTGCCCAACAATCACAATAACACAACATGTGTAAGACCAAGTTTTTTTTGTTTGTTTTTTTCTTGGAGCTTACTGGCAAATCTTCAGTAGGAAGAAAATATTTAACTTTTAATGCATTATTATAAATGCTGTGTATAATCTCTATCTAATCTGCTTGTATGGATAAGTATTTAGAGAAATATTTAATAGCTTCCATAGGGATTTTCTAGATGAATGCTTTCCTACTGTAATATATCTTTTTTTATCTTTATGTTAATAATATTTGCTGTTTTGCAAGCAGTCAGCATGTGTACTGCTTATGCTCGTCCTTTCTCTAAATGTCTGGTGTCCTTGTTTTATCATATTTTTATACTATTTTTAGAGCTTCCACCTCTCTCATAGAAACAGAATTACTTTATGCAGATTTGATTTTAACTGCATTCCTGGAAAATTTGCTAAAAATGCATATCCATAGCATACTCATGGTAAATTGAGAGACGTACTAGAGCCATGTGAAGTAAATATTTGATAGTGGTCTCTTACTTAGTTTTAGATCAAATCTGACATGGGATATAGACATTCCTGTAGTTCGATGTGAGGTTTCATTCAAACTGTAATGATTCTGACATTATCTAGAAATCCTCATATCAAGAATGTTGACATGCATGCTGGACTTAAAAGAGCAAATGCAAGAAGGATGAGTCACAACTGCCATCAACGTGATGATGCAACAGCAGTTTGGAGGAGCATGTTAAAAAAACAAAAACATTTTTGGGTGGTGATGGCTTTACTGAAATGAACTGGCAGGACCCTTAGCAATGAAAATAACCAGTTTTTGTCAGGAGAATGCAGATCAGTGGAATATAAGGAGGCCTTTTTCGAAGAGCCGAGTCATTTTCATGCTGTTTGCTTTGATGTTTTGCTGTGAAATGCTTTGCATTAGTCGAATCACAAGAATCTCAGTTTTCCATGTTTCATGTTCAACAAATTAAAAACAACACACTTTTGCGTAAAGGGGAAATTTTAAGGGGTCAAAATAAAGTGATGATGTTACATACTTGGTTCTGGGCTTAACACAGTGTTTTTACTGCATAACTCAATAAGAAATTCTGATCTAATTTCAAACTAGTTTTCTAATATTGATTTTGGTGCAACTCTGTGGTTTGTTGGTCTGCTCCTTGGGTCCAAAGCAGGGCTATAATTACTACTGTCAGATGGTCCCTAGGGCAATGTTTCCCACTAAATGTTTTCCTCCTCTGATGAACGTGAAGTAAATAAATTACCTCATTAGTTTATCGAGTACTGCAGAAACCCGTTGATGAAGGTTGATTTGAAGCAGATGTGTAGAAGCAAGGAAACATCTTAAAAATACAGGGAAATGGGAGTTGACAGGCCAATAGTTGACTTTGCCCAGTACTCTAGTTTATGTACAAGTCTAATGAATAAAATGAAATCCTCATTCACTTCAGTTAGCAGGCCACCATGATGGGGGATATGAGTAGTTTTGATCAGAGCAGGTTATGGCCAGTAAAGAATGTTTTCAGCTGGTACATTTTCTCAGATCACCTACCCTCTCTGCATTTTTGGACTCTTATCTCAGCCTGTGTGTGACACCTGTGTGGAAGGTTGCTGCTCACTGTGTCTTTGTGCCCTGAGGCAAATGTTTGCTGGTAACACTGGTGACCCTGCTGTCTTTTCAGATACAATGGACAAAGCTGAAAACAAGCCCCATCTGTTTGGTGAGAGTAATTTTACATCTTTGCTCCTACAGCGCTCTCTCACATATCCGCTACGCTATGCTTCCTCCTCTTCTTTTAATGCAAAAGTTACTTAACTATGCCATAACAAGCCTTCCTTGCCTACCTTGTTTAGTTATGTTATCTTTTTTTTTTCTTTTTACTGCTGCATAGATTGTGTTCTTTGTGCTTGCATCATTACTAAATATTGGGCTTCTTTTCTATCCACACTTGCTCAATTGATTTTCTTTTTTTTGTGTGTGTGTGTAGTTCTTGGATAAGGTAGAGGTTGAGATGCGGACATGTGAAGAGCCCCGTCCACCCAATGGCCCCTCTCCTATTGCTATAACAGCAGGCCAGAGGTAAGCAGGCAGAAATCTTGAGTCGAGCCAACATTTAAGGCGACAAGTACCCCCCCCCCACCTCACATGTCATGTGTGTTTTCAGCGAGTACGGCTTTGCAGAGAAAGTGGTGGAGGGCATGTCGGTCAGAATCAACTCCATTACCATCAAGGTGCAGGCCAGGGCCTTCCATGCCTCCTTTGAGCTCTGGCAGCTGCAGGGAAACAGCCTCAACCCCAAATGGCAGCGCAGTGACCTACGTTACACCCGCATTACTGACCCCAAGAAAGGAGAGGTGCAGTGCGCTTTCATTTCGTTTCTCCTCTTCCTTCAGCTTAAGATCTCTCTTGTCTTATAGCCACGAAAAGCACAGTCTAATCCAGTGTTCCACCACAGAAGCCACGTGTGCTTATCAAACCTGCTGTAAATCATTTAATCTAGTCAGATGTTTTCATTAGCTGTGAAGACTATTTCGAGACAAATTACTTTTCAGAAGACGTGTTCGGACATGTAATTCACTTAGATGAAAATGTGGCTTTTGCATCTCCTCTTTGCCACCCTGCATAACTGTCAAAAGATTATGTTTTGTTGTCTCATGCTCTTTTTTTTTTTTTTTTTTAATGCTAGCTTGATGATTTGTTTGTTGTTAGGTGTTGACGTTCAAAGAAATTAACTGGCAGAGTCTACGGATCGAGGCGGATGCCATCGAGAGTGATGACCAGGACCTCGGTAACACCCCGTTACGTCTCATAACCAACCAGGGACGCATTCGCATCGCTCTAAAACGCAGAGTAAGGCTTTTACATGAACCCTTTATACATTCTTCTATCACCAACCTCGATGAGGATCACAAATGTAAAAATGATAAATGATATCTCCATTGTTCTGTCTAGATAAAGGACTGTAATGTTCTGGCATCCAAGCTGCTTTTCATTCTGGACGACCTGTTGTGGGTACTGACAGATTCTCAGCTCAAAGCCATCATTCATTACGCCAAGTCCCTCAGTGAGGCCATGGAGAAGTCGGCGCAGCAGAGGAAGAGCATGACTGCTGAATCTTTGCAGGTCTTGCCTTATTTATACTTTTTTTTCTTTCTCTTTTTCCCCTTGACAAATAGCTCAGTGTAATATGTGGATACATGTGAGTTCTGCTGGTTACAGTAAAACTGTTGTCTGTGTAGAATAGAAAATATAAGAAATGAATCGACTGTATATTCGAGTCTGTTTACATTTAAAGAAATTGTATTTTTCTTAGTCTACCTAATCCGAATGAGGTCATATTCAGTCACAAATAGTGGAGTATTCTGATCTTAACTGGATTTTGTAGGGAATATATATATACACACCTTAATTGTGCTATTACATTCTACCCGAGTTCCATGGCATCATGCAGCACATGGGGCTGCTGTACATCACATGTTCTATACTTCAGTGTTGCCAGGTTAACTTTTTATTAATGACTTTTGGGCGTTTTTTCCCCCCTAAGAATACTGTCACTTGTTCGAGCTCATTCTGTTCATAGGTCAGGTTGCTTATTTCTGCGACTGCCTGCTTCATTTCAACACCAGCTCCAAGGGAGTTCAGTGCAGGAAAATAATGCTGTGGTAAAAAAAATTTAAAAAAACAGGCACACGTTTGGGGCATGGGACAAACTGGAGTCAGCTAAAACCTCCTGTTTTGAGGCATCTGGATATAATTTTGACTTTAGATGCATGCAAACAGTTCAGTTGTGTGTAGAAACGTAATATAAGTGTGACACATTAATCAGACTATGCGGTGTTGCATGTTAAGGGGATTTTGAATGGAATGTGCTATTTGTAACTCATGCAAGCCCTTTAATCAGCATATTGCTTTATTCTAATTAAGGTCAATCGTGGGAAAAAAGCTGTTTATGTATACTCTTATACTCATTTGGGGAAAAAAGAACATGGAATTATGAACAAAGAAAAAACCCTATTATTACTTGGTTCCAGCTCCTCTGGTTTTTTATGACTTTCATTACTGTTGACTTCAGTATTGAGAAGCTAAAATATTTTCAGCCAGGTTCCTTTTTGTATCATAGTTGACGGATCAGTTTGCAGGATGGAGCCTTGTCATGGATCTTTTTTTAAAAATATATGTATATTTCTACCACAAATTGTAATTTGATGGGGTTTGGGACAGTTTCCTGGGCACATCAAGTTGAAATATCTTTCCTGAAGAAAGGTTTACATGCTCTTTAAATGCATTATGATCCAGAAAACCAAGTTCAGCATCACTAAACACCCCTAGGATTGACTGAATGAGAAAGTACACCTGTAATGACTAACATGCAACCCCATATAATCAGTGATGCTGGAAATGTGCTTGTTTTATTCTGTTTAGGTATTATTGATGGTTTAAGTTTATACTTTTCTGTATCTTAATCTCATTGCCTTCAACTGATTTCTTGCAGTTCTATAGCACTAGAGAATATCTATAGAACACTACCTCCTGTTTCTATCCGTTTGGTTTTTAATTTCTTTTTTGTGCATATTCTGTTACTTGTGTTTTCTGTCCTGACACTTCCTTGGTCTAGCTGTTTGGTTCCCTTTTACAACCATCCCATTTTGTTTGTACTTCCTTCCAATTTTAGACTTATTTGACTGAGAACAGCCAACATACAGTATTTTGCTGTACTAAGTGCTAAATGATCTTTTGAAAACAAGTTTTTGTTGTAATTGACAGCTCTTACATTGGGGGCTGTGTTTTCTGTCAGTCAGCCAGGTGCAACAGCTTACTATGGTCTGCAAGTGCTCACTTTAAGCTGCAGAAAGTCAGCATATTTAGGCTTCTGCAGGTATTTAAAAAAAAAAACAAAAAAAACTTTAAACAAGGTGATTCCATAACTCTACTTGAGTTATGTTTCAAAAAAGCCAGAAAGTTCAGATAATAGTTTTTTACAGAGGCCATATATGGGCTGTACAAATATTGTGTTAAAAAGAACTGTATAAATAATGTTACCGCAAAAACAATATGCTAACCAATTAACAGACAAATACAATTTTTAACCCACTTTTATGGCTTATTGATGACATGTATATAATACAGTTTGAGCTAGTTTTTGTGTTTCTATCTTATTCATCCTGCAACATGTTGTTTAAATCATTGAGGTAACTTTGATGTTTGGGTTCTTCTGTGGGTTTAGACTGCTCCTCCATCGCCTGGAATCCACAACTTGTGGACCGAGCCCCCGCCTTCCTCTACAGGCACCCCCAACAACATCAGTCAATATTTCGAACACTTTGATGTCAAGGAGTCTTCCTACCATACCTTCATATCACGCTTGGACTTACACATATGCAATGACAGTTCTTCAATGGATGATGGTGAGATAGAAGCAAATCTCCTTGTGCTAACAGTGATCAGGCTGTATGTTTTTCCTTCTTTCGAAGTAGTCCCTAACACACTGTAAACTCTTCAGTATTTGTGGGTTAATTACTGTCGAGCTGCTTTTAAACAGCTATCATGTGATTTTGCGTAGACGAGCCTCCCCCGCCGGGCTTGCAGGGTGCCATGCAGCTGACATTCAGGAAGCTGGGTTTTGACTACTATCCCATCCACAGACCTGGTGAGTGTGATTAACTGCTCTTAAGCTAAGTGCATTTTAACAGCAGTTTAGCCCAGGGGTGTGCACTGCTGCCACTGAAGACCAAAACATTCATTCAGGACTGGTTGTTTGAAGGATCGCTCTTCAAGCAAAACTAATGGTGTAGGAGAGTGTGCCAATACCATTTCCACTGTTGAATCGCTGAAGTGTTGCATATTGAACAGTAGAGCTGCCTCTTGAGCTAATTAAGGCTAATTACACAGAGTTAGAATAGCTACACAGTGGGAATGATTTGGCTTCTTTGTCCTTTTTTGTTAATGCACAAATCTTTGTTTTCCAATCAGTGTTACTACGATGTGTAATAAACTAATCAAATTCCATTTGATCTTTTAATACACAGCTACCGTTAATTTTAGTACATTATGAATTGTATCACAATAGCTGAAAGCAACATCTCACAGTATTGCTGACAAACACATTCGGTAAATTATAGTTGATTTAAGAGCATAAGAGAAATATTTCTTATTACAAAACAGATCAAAATAATAAGTTAAGAGTTTAGAATATTTGCTGAATCACAACTGCGTGTTGTCGTTGCACTTGCACAGCTGATGGGTGTCGACATTGGGAACGCCACAGTGGAGCCATGGAGGCTCAGGCGCAGTGGGCTGGGAAACTGTTGCAGGAGTATCAGAGAAGAGCAGAGGCTTCCGGGATCCCGGGGCCGCATACCAACGTTCCCCAGCCAGCTAAGGACTCCCCTGCTAAGACAGTGCAAGGTCAGACCGTAGACTTAGCATTAATGTTTTCATATTAGATCAAGTAAAGACAAAATATTACCTGCTGTCATGAATAAATGTATAACAATGCTTTTCCCAGAAAACATCTCAATGACCAGCTGTTTTCTGGAGCTTTTGGATATTTGCATCGTCTTCAGATAATTTTTCTCAGTTCTTCTTTCTTTGTTTTTCTTTGTTTCTTTGGCATGGACCTGATCATAACAGGGAGTAAAATCACTTCATCGCCTACATCCTGACTGCAGCTCAGCAGCGTATCTGCCCTTGGTCCTTTGGTTGATAACAATTAGGCCTTGAGCTGAGATTGTTTTGAAGCTGCATAGAAGCATTTGCATGTCAAAGAAAGAACTTAGATTCACAGAAAAAAAAAAAACCCAACATGAACATTTGTTTGCTCCTTTCATCATAATCTATTACACTATGGTTATACAAGATATGACCCCACTCTCCACATAAATGAACAGAAATCTCAGCAGATTACCATTTTTAAAAGAAACACACAAATCTGCACAAGTGTATATTTTAAACATGGTTATAATCTTGCTCGTGTGTTGTGCTCTCTTGTGTTTCGTGCTTTTAGACGGACAGTCCAGCCCCAAGTCGAACTCCTCTGAGAAAGAGCAGACCAGCAAGAACTCTGCGACCGCTCCTTTAGCGTCATCGCTGAAGAGGCTGCGCTCTAGCTGTGTGGTGATCAGGATGGATGATGTGGACATTCACCAGGCAAGCTTCTTTCAAACTGATTTGATTTAGCAGCTCTAACAGAAGCCTAAATGGAAATTTCTGCTTCTCAGTGGAGGCAGTCGGGGTCTCTGAAAGGACTGGAGCTAATTTTAGATTGAAAATGTTTTAGCAACAAGCAAACCTGATTCTGTTTTTGTTTTCTTTTATGGCCACTTTAGTTTAGTTTAGTTTTTTGTTTTTTTTAAGAAGGGGGGACCGAAGGGTGTGTTCCAACTACAGGGAGATCACACTTGTTCTCAGCCTATTCAAGGGTCCTGGAGAATAGGGTCTGACTTGGAGAAGGCATTTGGGGGGACTCCTGTGTAGGGATCGACCGATATTAGTTTTTTGGGGCCGATACCGATGCCGATTATTGGTGCTTAAGAAGACCGATAACCGATATTTAGGGCCGATATTCATTTGCAGTAAAGATTAAAATTTTGGTGTCAAAATTGAGAATAACA
>JBBBVU010000014.1:6947025-6965430 GCA_037177055.1 Atherinosoma microstoma
GATCAGACATCTAGTTCCAGCTTCTTTAAATTCACTTTTGAACTCAGCTGCAAAGTTCGTTTGTCATTACACTTTAAGTACAAAACTTTTGTGGAGGAATACTGAATCAATTATGTAGTAATTCATTTTTGGCCCACACGTAGATATTACTCTAGAGATACCCTTAAGGCCCACTGTGTGTTAGGTTTTTTTTTTAACTCTGGGAATGAAAGTTCCCTTGGGTTAGGAATAAAAAAACATCAAGTCCTCAGAAGAGATTGAATGGGTCACCTCAGTGTACTTTACACAATCTACAGACCTGAATTAGCCTGAGAAAAGGTTTTTATACACGTTATCTTTCATTTTTAAAATGCTTCTGTTCAGATTGGAGCTGATACCTTCTAAACTTAGGGGTATATTATTTTATCAATCTACTGATGTGCCTCTGAAGTTGTAGACTAATAGTCAAACTGGCACACAAAGTTAGCCTCTACTTCTGCAACTCGCACGTTTAATCAAATGTTCCCTGAGATACGAGAACAATGAAGTTATTTTTGCACTGCTATGCAGAACACACCTGAAAATGACTGCAGCTGCAGCAAGGAATAAGTCATGCAGCAGGTTGGAATCTCTCCGTTATCCTTGTTGTTCATGGTGTTTGCTTGTGGCACTTGCATTTTTAAACTCTTAAAAGGAAGGAAAGAAAAGACTTTAATGTTATAAGAAGTTAAATGTTTTGTGTGGTCTTATGGATACATTTCCAGCCCTGCTTGTTTTTAACCACCTTGTAATGAGGAGGTGAAAGCGACATCTTTGTGGTGCTCTGCTAAACGAGTAATACCCCTTCTATTTTAGGTTCCTCATGCCTTGTCTGTCGGTAGTAATGAGGAATAACGAGGAGGAAGCACAACAACACGGTGCAGTGCTGCACGGCTCGTCAACAGTCTGTACTCTGATTTTACATGATGAAGTCAAACAGCTTTTTACTCTTGAATGCTGTTATTCTCGTCAATTAACATGCTTAAAGCATTATTCACTTTTGATTGCATTTACAGCATTACTTGCACGTAATACATTCTTCTGCTCCTTGCTGCTGAAATAACTTAAAAAGCAGCTCTTTTTGAAGCTTTATGGTTCCTATAATATTAGACTGCACCCTCCAAGAGAAAAAAAAATACCTTAGTTTGCCAGCTTTACAGCAGTTTTTCTGTTAATTTTATTGACATAGAATAGTGGGGTGGAATACTAAAACACCAATTGGGCAGCATTTATCTCACTTGGTAAAGCAGCGGCTCTATGTACGGAGGCTACAGATCCTCTACACAGCCAGTTCCAGTTTCTCTGTGTTTCTAGTCTGTATGAAAAGTGCTTAACTGTTCCTCAGCTGAATGCCACACATTTAACTGCAGTGTCTGAAACAAAACTCCAGAAAACAGCTTTATGTAGCAGGCTTGCATGACAGAATTTCTGAAAAGATATCACATTTACTCCCCCAAAACAAAAGACTGGAGTGAACTGAGGAATGTCTGTATTTACCTGAGGGTGTTTGTGCTCTTTGTCTGATAAATGAAAGCCTGATTCTGAAGTGTGTAACCCCCACAGGGGAAAAATTGTTAATAAGCATGTTTAGCTGCAGGTTAAGTTGTTCATTTTGAAACTTTATACATCACTATATCTTGCTGCGTCATGCTCTACCTTCAGACTTGCCTGAAAAGTTCCAACTTTGTCATTAAGCAAGGCAATGACCTCAAGAACTACCTGGAGAAGAAAGAGAAAGATGGCATACTGTCAGTCATGGCACCACAGCGTCCCTGCTAGAACCCCACGGAACTTGTTTGGGATGAGATTAACCAAAGAGTTTGAACCATGTTGCCAATAAATTCCTGGCTTAGTTTGTCTCTAAACTGCTCGGTGAGAAAAAAAGCTTGGTAAAAACTCAACGACAGGGTTGGTCAGAGTTTGCAGAGCTGCGATCAAATACAGGTGACTGTTTGGAGTCAAAGATTTAACATCTCCAAAATTGAACTTTGCATTTACATTCATTAGTTCTCTTAGTTCTTTATAGTTGTAGTATCTTGATAATATCTAGAACTGCATACTGTTGCTCCAATGTAAAATTTATTGAAAGTAATAAATGATACATTTCTCAAAAGATTTTGCATTTAAAAACTATCCCCCCTCTTGTTGATGCCCTCACTTCATTTTAATGCAGGCTGTCTTGAACGTAGATAAATGTTTAGAAGTTCAAACATTATTTCACTTTAATAACCCAATTAGCACAAGTAAATTTAATATATTGCTGTGTCTGTGATTTGGTTCCTGTTTCAAGACAGTTGTTAAATTATGAAGATCATTTAACTGCCAGTTGTAATTTATGGCAGTGTTTGTCACATTAATGGAAAAATGTTTTTTGTTTGCTAATTTGCTGCCTAATCTTTGCCTCTGACTGTTTTATGAAAGATTTCTTTCCGTGAATCATGTTTACTTGTTAAAGAAATGAACATTTTATATTGCAGAAACTCTTGAGCTTCACAAATATCATCTAGTTCTTGTTTGGTATTTTTGTTGTCTTCATAAATGATATTGTCTTCTTAATCTTTTAGATTCCTCCGCAGACCGATTTTCTGTGAGATTTGTACTACCAAAAGAGGACTGTGAAGAGCAGGTCCTGCACTCATGTCGAAGAGTGGCACGTGGCCAGGCGGCGTTGCCATGGAATCCTTGAGCAATGTGGACAGTGCAGGGAGCTGTGACAGTGTAATCAGCATGAACTCTGGCTATGTGAGTGCAGACGTAGATCTCCCTGTGTCAGTCGTCTGTTCCCGTCACTCATCTGTTTGTTGTGTAACAATCCGTGGACACACTTCTCCTTGGCCTATCTGAGCAATGATATACTGCATGTGAGAATGATTCTGTCTTTGGTTGGAAAATGGAAATGAAGAACCGAAACTGGTGCCTACAAACAATATGAGGAGGTTAAATTTGAGATGACAAGCGGAAGTGAAACCGTTTCTGCTATCTTAACATTGGTATAGTTAGTCATTCCATTGCATCTGTTAGAAAAAAAATGTAATCTGAGATTAAATTGAATGAAATCTTTTTGTTTGTGATATATTTAACTTTTTAATTATTTTTTACTCTAATTTGTGTAGAGCGACGACAGTATGGAGCACCTATCTGCAGAGGAGAGGGCGTGTCTGATGTATCTGGAAGAAACAATTGAGGCACTGGAAGTACAGGAGGACAGCGGCCTATCAAATGACGAGCCCGAAGCTTGGTTAAAAGCAGAAAAAAATGGCATCGATCAAATAAGAGTGAACGGTATGTTCCTGGTTAGTTGTGTTACTCAGTCATGCATATTCTGCAGCAACACCAGTGACTGCAATGCTAACTTCACTGTTTTGTTTTTTATTTTTATTAGAAACTTCCACTTTGACGTCTGAGTCTGGAAGTCATGGAATATCCTTGCCGCTTGTTCAAGACGCACCAGATGCTGCACCTGCAACAACAACCATTACTGGCAAAACTGAGCAAAACGCTGTGACTCAAACATCTGAACTGTTATCTGCTCCTGCTGCAGGGGGCAACGTGGAAGCTCCTGAATTAGGGGACCTGGTGACTCAGCCGGATCCTTCAGTCGCTGGATCAGCTGCTGTTGATATAATTCAGTCTTCAGTGGACCCCGCTGAGGTGTTGGGTTCAGCCTTAGATGGAGAGTGTGATGCTGAGAGTTTCACAAATACAGAGCCCTGCCCTGGACTGTGCACAGAGGCCTCTGATATTGATCTGGGTGTAATCCCTCCTCCCTCAGACTTCATGGATGAACCAGACACTCCTTCTCTGGAAGATGTCCCTCCTCCTGCTGAAATCTCCACTGAGCCAGAAGCAACAAATGACTTGTTGCTTGCAGGAGATGCTTCAAAGAAAACTTCTGAGAGTTCCTCTTTGACCAAAGATCCTCCAACCAAACCTCCACCAGTCACTACCTCCAATCCCCAAATGAGTTCTCCTCTCGATGTTCCTGAGCCTCGAAGTCCACCTGCTGTGCTCCCAAAGCCAAAGAAGCTTCCTCCCAACATTATTTTGAATTCACACAAGACAGCAGCAGCTGGCTCAGATGGAAATTCAGGGCATTCAGCACCCACCAGCAGTGACAGGGTGTTGTTGGACCCTCAGAAGGTCCGAATTGAGGCTCTCCGAAAGCTCGGATTGCTTAAATGCAACAAGGAAGATGCAAGCCCTTCCCTGAGCCCTAAACTTCCTCCCAAAACCAGACAGTCATGGACTGCTTCCTCCCCTCCAATCAGCCCAGCACCTGCTCATACACCACCAACGACACCATTTTACACCCCTGTTAACAGCCCACCTCCTACCATTGTCCCCCACCAGCCTGCATCACCTACTGCTGTGTTGCCACCAGCTACTTCTACAACTCCTCCCATTGGTCCTTCTGATGTTCTCCCAGTACCTGCAGCTTTTAGAGACCCAACTGGACATGGCCCTTCAAAAAACGAACTATCTGCTGTCAAAAATGTCACAGAGGCCACCGTTAGAACCCCTCCTCTTACCCCTCCTGTGCTGGTCAAGAAGCTAACCCCTCCAAAGGTCACACGCATCAAGTCAGCCACCCTGGAGCGCTCTGGTTTGGGTCTAAGCTCTTATCTGATTCATCAGAGCTCAACGGAGGCTGGTCAGGGCTTCAGTGGCGAGCAAAGCCCCAGGCAGCTGCGCAACAATCGGCCACGCCCCTCCTCTCTGGGGAGTGGGAAAGATTTTTCACATACCAAGGGGGAGGATTTGCAGGCAGGCCATGCCAGTAGCAAAGAGCCAGACTCTCAGAAGTCTTTGTCAGCCCAAACTGGCTTCCAGCACTCAAGAGAGTCTGCCAAGCTGCCCCGATCGCAAGGCATCAGCGTGCTAATCTGTCCTCGTTCAGATCATGGAGAGAACCGCCGAGAAGCTCTAAAGAAGCTGGGACTACTCAGAGACTGAGCCGTATCTTACACCATAGACTCCTATACGTTACAATAAAGGCACATATCAGGTTGATACAGGACAGAAAAGGACTTTCCCAGTTTTGGGGAAGCATTTTCACCACAACCTTCTGGTTCTTCATTTCTACTGCATTAGCTATCATGTGATTGTGTCCCATGACTCAATGACTGTCATGACTATACTTGCCCATACACTTTGTACAGCCAGTTTTATATTTCTCATAAAACTGGTAATCAACTGCATTCTGAAAGGACTTTTCTCATGTTTCACTTTAGCTATGTTTTTTATAAATTCTGTTACTTTCAGGAGTCAGTGATGATCTATGTAGTCATTTCAGGTATGAACCTTTCCACTTCACCTTCTGCTTTCAGATGTCACTTATTTAGGGATAAATATGAGTGACTTGGTCCCCCCCATAGTTCTTCTTTTACATTTAAATGTCACTTTTTAACTAACTTTGATATCTTACAGATTTTTAAATCTGACCATTTGTCCGCCAAGGTTTCATGTAGTTATTATAAAATGCTCTGCTCATATTATCTCTGTGCAGTTTACATCTTTCCTGGAGGTTATGTCATTAAGTGTACATAAATACATTGTTGGAGCATACCTTTCTGTAAATTGAAGCACTTTGATCATAAAGGATAAGAATCTGAAACGTGTGGCTTGCACAGTTGCATAATGACCCACACAACAAGACTCAGAACCATATCACTCTGCAGCTACAGTATGTGATTGGGGTCAGTTTGGTTCTGTTTGTTGCAGGCTTCTCTGCCTCCAAGATGTCAAAATACATGTCTTTTGTTTTGCAACAAGCAACTCTTGTCTTACTTATATTATTTTGGAAAAGTCAACCCTTGTGTATTATGACAAATCACATACTGATGCGCCAGTTTTCTGGCTCAACTTTACAGTTTTTTTTCTTTTTATCTGATGTGATGGTGAGAAAACCGGTGCAACCTGTTCTTTTAGACTTTGCTTAATATCCTCCCTACTCCCAATCGCTTTTTTACGACTCAACTGGTAGTCTGGAAAACATTTAAACTCTGCTGCTTGTTTTAAAAACAAATAGGTTTGTTATTTTCTGTAATTTGTAATTCTGTAATCAGGTAATGCACTGGATTTAAAATTTTGTTTAGAAAAAGATACTCAGAATGAGTATTTACACCAGGTCAGTGCACTGAGAAGAACACAACAGAGGTATCAACCTCATTTTTCTGTTTTTGGGCACAAACATCACTTTCTGGACAATGGTGGAAATGGCTTAATTAGACAAAACATGACGATGTTCTGTCTCTGAGAGGCTACAGCAATTCCAGTTGGAATTTGTATCCAGCATCTCATTTGTTTATTTGTATACCAAATATTTCATACCTTCTTTTAATGTTGTATTTTTGAACGTTTTTCCTAAGAAAGCAAAACTATAATCAGTATCTGTTGGGGAAAATTTTGCAACATGAGCCAAGTGACAAGGATTTGAATACTGTTTTGAATATTTTCTGATATAGAGATAAAGCACATGGGCATGATTTGTTGATGAGATGAAAAAGATACTATTCATTGAAGAGTTTAGACACAGAAAACGAACTAATGGAAGAAGTAACAGTGGTCTGTTTTTGTTAGTTTTGCTTGCAAGAATAATCTCCTTTTAAAACATAGTCTAGAAAGGAGGAAGCTGTTATGAGCTGTCAAACTAACACAGGTGGCTTTGAGCTGCTCTGTGGCATGTTGCTATGTGAGCTGCATTTCCTTTCTGACAGCTGACCTGATGGAGGAGAAGTCAGTGACTGCGTCTGTCTACCACTTTCATCCACCATCATGGTTTGCATATTTCCTAATGTGCAGTATTCCAATGATAAACAATATGCACTGTAGAACGTGCAGTGACAACATAAACCAATATGACTGTGATAACCAATATTGAAACCAACCTTTCCTTTCACAGTCTTATGCACAATTATTTATCTGGTCAGTATTAAGAATATGAAGATTTCAGTACATAGGATGTGCCCTAAAGTGATACACAGAACAACCAGTAAATGAGATTTGAAAGTTTAAGATTGGGCCATGAAATTCCCCAAGATTTCTCAAAAGTTTATTTAGTAATAGTTGCACTTAAAGCAAAGGGTCTATGCTCGGCCCATTTGTGGACACAGGGCACCACTCAGCAGGGTGGAGGTGCTGGAATGGATTTCTATCATTAAGGACAAGCTATTTGGATGTTTCCAGTTGGGGTGTGTATTGGCAAGAATGTGGCGATACAATATGTAGGGGCAGCGATACAATATATTGTGATAGTATAAGCAAGACGATGTATTGCGATTTTTCTTTACCAGAATTTGATGGTAAGAAAACTGTCACAGTATAGTGAAAACCCAAACCTGTAACATGCTTGACATTAACTTACTCAGTGAGAATGGAGGATCTACATTTTACTACAAAAGGGAAAAAAATGCCTGCTCTTTATGTACAAGATAAATAAAGAAATTAACATCTGCCTTATCAGTAAAGATCTCAAACAGTTATCGCTGTAGCATGAAACATACCACCACTTAAGTGCAATATAAAAAGTATGTATCTTGATATCTAACAAATATAAAAACAATGGTCATACATATATAGAATATATCAAGAAAGTATGCCTAGTGCAAAACATAACACTTTAACTCTTATCTTTTTTTTTACCATATCTATCTATGTAAATCAAAACTTTAAGTGCTTGGAATTCTTTAAGTACACTAACAAAAAAAGTAGTTTAGATGCAATACAAAAATTAACCACCGTTGTTAATGTTTGCATATATAGCAAATTATTCATAAAAAAAATTATGCTGTGGTTTTGAATATCATTGCAATATCGCCACAAAATATGATGATATATCAGTATATCGATATTTTCTTACACCCCAAGTTTCCAGTAAAAAAAATGGCCTGAAAATCAACTCTCAAACCTGCTACCAGTTTCTAGATATTTTCCTCAAGCAATGATACTGTAAGATGTTCACAGCTTTCAAGGCTACGGTCTCTATGCAAGATAACATTCTATCACATTCATCCTCTGCTTGGCTGCTAGCAGTGGCTTCAAAGATAACTTGGCCACCTTCTTCAGCTGACTGATCATCAAACATGTGTAGTGAGAGAAGAAGAGGCACTTTTTTATTGCTATTTTTGGTGGCTGTATCATCTGAACACAATAAAAACTGACAAAAGAAGCAAGGTAGTAATTAGTGAATATGTTTGCTGGACAAAAACAGCTTCTTTTTAAATGGACTATGCATCTTGTGTTACTTGTTTGTTACATTAGCATCATGGTTTGCATATTTCCTAATGTGCAGTATTCCAATGATAAACAATATGCACTGTAGAACGTGCAGTGACAACATAAACCAATATGACTGTGATAACCAATATTGAAACCAACCTTTCCTTTCACAGTCTTATGCACAATTATTTATCTGGTCAGTATTAAGAATATGAAGATTTCAGTACATAGGATGTGCCCTAAAGTGATACACAGAACAACCAGTAAATGAGATTAAAAAGTTTAAGATTGGGCCATGAAATTCCCTAAGATTAACACGCTTGTGATGAATAGTTGTATCCCGGGTAAAAAACATGCATTTTTATTTTATTTGAAAAATATAATATACCATAAATGTATTATATCATTAATGGTACTGTTACGAGTCAGCTTGTTGTGACACAACTGGAAATTATATATTTTAAAAAGGGGTTTGCAACTGCAAGGACGCCGAAGGACATAACAGGTAATTACACTGATTCACTTAAAAAGTTTTCATTTGACAAATGGCTGAACCATGTCTATATTCTAAAACTAATTAGTTGATAACATAAATGCACAGTAAAGTATCAGGGTTTACTGGGGGTTGCGTGACTCACGCTAAGACTATAGCAAATAAAACAACAACAACAAAACAATGTAAACCTGAAGGAAGGCCAGGTTGCTTTATATTAGGAAAACATCTTGTTCACTAGAGGGCAGTCTAGATTCATGTCAGTGTACCAACACAACCATGCTGCAACCAGACTTTTCTACTGCGGCAAAGGTCTCAGTCTGTATTTCATATTTTAATATTTAGTACAAATGTAATGAGGGGGGGGGGGGGAATCCCATTTGTGGTAGAGTCTGAAAAGATAAACTGAGCCAAAATATCTTATTTAGAAATATGTACTTTTTTAGAGTCAACAGTTAGCTTCTCAGTTTAAGCATGTTAAATGATTGATTTGATCTGCTTTAATACTTTGACAACGAAGAGCTATAACAATCATTTATTGAAAACAAAACAATTGTTATTATCATGTCATTCCTCCACACAAACACACACACAACAAAGGCAATGAAAAGTGTTTCCATAGCTTTTTCCACCTTTCTTTTTAGTAAATCAAAAGGTTAAAACTAGAGACAATCAGAGACAAGTGATGGATATAATGTGTCGGTTTTTACTGCATATCACAAGTGACAGGAATCCAAATATAGCAAACAATGGATTTTTCCACCTACGTCTTATTGTCATACCAAACTTTGTTTTCCTTCTTTTCTTGATTAGTTTTGTTATCACAAAGTCTCCTGATCACTGTCATATTTTATATATCATGTGAGATAATTTATTGTTAAACTTGTTGCATTTTACATTTCCCTTTCTTGAAGATTTCTTTTTTTCCCCCCGCATTCTGCTACAAGTCTGACCCCATCTGATTCTAGACTTTGTCCTGAGCTGCAGTTTTATCTTGCCAAACAAAATAGCTTTGTCTTGTTCTTTAAAAAGGAAATGATTCAGTTCAGAGCATTAGTAAAGAATGTAAGAGGTGAATGTGGGCGATTTGCGGGAAGGTTTTACTCATCAAGTGTCACAGCCACTCTTGTACTTATTCATCACGCGTGCTGAGCTTAGAGAGCCTTCAGTGGGTTGAATGGGATGTGAAGTTTGGTATTTGACCGGTCCGATGAAAGTTTGGTTTAATTTTATGTTGCACAGTTAAGATGAACCTTGACAAAGCTCCTTGGAAACACTCTGGTGTCAGTAGTTGAAGGAGGTAGGCGTAGCTCCTGCAGTATCTGGCTAGACAGTGAGCTCATGGGACTTCCCCACTATCCTAGCCCTATTCTGTACTTACCTACTTACATGGAGTCTGTCGGAAAGAAGCTGCTTTGACCCTTCCTCCACATATGAGTTGAACGTCGAGGATTAGCGGAGACAAAGTGGCACAGAGCCACTGCCAAGTCTGCTGGGGTTTAGGCATGTTCAGCCCAGTTCTGTGTCATCAAAAGAGTTAACTGAAAATAAATGGATACCTCTGCTCTATTTGGGTGTGTGTGCCTGCAGGTAGGCTGCAAGCACGGTTTTGCAATTCAGCTGGATGATAATGGTTGATACATTTAATGATACAAGCTCTGCAAGGATTACATTTGGGACAAAATTTTACCTGTATGTCTTTTCTGATCTTGAGGAGTGCACTTCAATTACAGGCATACACACACACCAAGAAAAGATACAGGTCGAGCACCCTGTCTGTTCTGCAGTCTCTCACAAGCTTTTCTCTACTGTCGACTTCTCTTCTACAGCAACAGTAAGACTCAAGTAATAGAAATGCCACTTGAGAGGGGAGACAAGCCCTCATAACCCAGAACCTGACAGCACAGTGGTGATAACACTCATTAGAAGCTCATATCTGGCACAGTGTTGTTACAAATGCAACAAAATTTTAATGCTTCTGCTGCTGAGTTTGTTTCCCTCCACGGTGCTAGAGAAATTGATTTTGACAAGTAGGAATAACTCTTTCAGTTTTTCAGAGTGCCTGGGTGAGATACCTGTGTTTCATCTGAGTTGATAACTGTATTTCCTTTTTTTTTTGCACTCCTTGTTCCTTGTTAGTGACTGAGGTTGTGGTCAGGAGGCATTCCTGGGGCAAGCCCACAACGTTTGCTGGGATGACTGTACTAAAGTGTGGAACTCAGAAAGCCACTCTGCTCCCCTGTGGTGCTGGCATGGTGAGTACCAAGACATCCTGCTGGGCCTGCGGTGGTGTTGGTAACCTCGCATATGAAGAGAGGTTAAAAAGGAAAAAAAAGCTTTTCGCTTTGAGCCATAGCATTTTCACACATAAATCTTGTAGACAATTGGAGAGCATAAATGTCCAACTGGAGGGGAGTAAATGAGGAGCTGAGGTGAGGTGTCCCTGTGTTTGGCCATCTGGAAGAGAACATTAGGCACTCTGCAGGGCTTCTAAATCCACAGTTCATTAGCATGCAGTATAGTACAGTGGTGACTCCTGCAGTCGCATCCATCTTACATTTATCGTTCTGCAACAGCTGTTGTCTGACTTTGATCTTTTGGAGTCAAAATGAGAAGTTGGTTGCAACAATGTCTGTCTGAAGCAACTGTTTGCCATAATTCTAATGCTCTGCTTTTTTTCTTTTCTTTTTTTTTTTTTTTAGAGGGGGCCAATGTGGAGTTTCCAAGTGACTGTTGTTATGACAGCTGTTGAAAGTTCATATCGCTGACAAACTTTTTTTTTTCCCAGACAGACCTAAAAACCACCTTGCTCCGACAAATCCCAAACTGATACTTCTTCAAATTTTATATTCACTCTGTGCCAGACACATTACAGGAGGTCCGCCTCTGTGGCAAATCTCGTGAATGTGACTTATTATCAATAAAAGATCCTTGATGCCATCTTGACACCTTCCTCCCTCTCCCACTGTTCTTCACCCAGTGTGCAGCCAAAGTCCTTTTCATGACAAGAATCATAAATTAAACATAACCTGGGTTTCCCTCGTGTGTCTGTTGGTGTAAAAATAGCTTGGTTTGGTGCACATTGTGATGCCAGTGCTCAGCCTTCTGTCTTTAATGACGTGTTACAGTGAAAAGTGTGCTGATCCTCCATGGCGACTTGTGCTCAAGCTCTGTGGCAACTGTGTGCTGACTTTCTCAAACTCCCAGAGTGACTCTGAGCTCATTTGGTTATACAAGTGCTCACAATTATCCAGAGATTTGGACACAGGGACATGGGATATTTCCATATCCCTGACGGATGTTATTTTAATTACACTGAACTGCTTGACTTTGAGCTATGGATTTACATGTTTTTTTCTTCTGTGGATGCAAAGAGGGCTTTTCTGAAGATTTTTCAGTTGTACTGAATCTCTTATTTGGCGTGGGCCCCAGTCTCTGGGAATTAAATCTTTGAATCGAAGTTAATTACATTATAACAAGTAATCTTTAAAGGACAGGTGATGACAACATTAAGATAAGATGCAAGATAACAAAACTAATCCTCACTCATTTTCTGCCTTAGGCCATTTCAGATTTTGTGTGTGTTTCTAATTCTCTGCATCATCTTTAGAAGGCAGAGTTGTTATCTCCAATCAGCCTCATTGTGAGGCCCTAATTATATTTGATGCAGGAATAAAAATTACACATGGGAGAAGGCATGATAATTATAGTGCAGAATCTTTCTGTATGTCGAAATTCAAAAATAAATGTATTAACACAGCTGATTGATTTAGGTGATAATGCTGAAGGAGGTACCAGGCGTGAGGATGCAGATGCTTTAGCTCTATGACAAATGTTTCACATATCATCGCTGGTGAAATGCAGTGCAGTATCTCAGTGGGATGCGCTCACGGTAATGTGAGATGGATGTGTTTTGACTCATATAATGCCTCAAGCCTCATTCCTTTTCTGGTGTGCATAGAGTAACTCATAATCAATGATTTGGAGGAATGGTAGATGTGGAGCATCTTATGTGTCTTCAGAACATTACCAACAGTGTCTCATCTTTAAGGACATACTGGCTCAAAATACTTTTTCTCGCAACCTGGCTAACAAATGCACGAGTGAATGTCAATATTTCGGATTTCTGGCCCATAGAGGGCTGCAGATCAAAGATCATCGAGGTAAACTGAGCTGAATTTCATGCAGAGAAGGACTTGGTGCTGACATGTGGGTAAATATGATGTTGGTTATGGTTTTGGAACCTGATAACAGATCATTTCCATCCAGGTTTTTATGTTTGAAGATGACACGATTTACAAAGCTTTTACCAATATTTCTGTTAACAATTACTGATTATTACTTGTTACATCTGAAGAAGTGATTAACCTTCAGCCGGTGTGACTCATTCTTTCACAATACTACCAACAGCGCTCCTATTTAATTATTTTCCTTATGTGCATCATTATTCTGCAAGTAACACTTAAATCTTCATGCAAGTCCAACTCCAGCCTTAACAGGGACAAAAAATTGCTTAGAGCCCTGATTAAACTTATATGACGAAATTAAAAGAAATCAGTTGAGGTAAGGTAAAAAAAAGAAAATCTGGTAAGTTTTGGTATTCAATGCTGAAGTCAGCAGGTTAACTCTGTTCGGTGTTTGGCTATTGGGATGACAGGATAAAGATTTATTTGATGAAGAAAAAAAAGTCAGTCCAGAGATGTACATGAAAATAATTTACATAAAATTGTGTATTACTTAGGTCTTGATTTTCTTTTGGCGGGTTTCACCATCACACTAATGGCAACCCAATGAAAATGAGCACTTATTGTCGCTAATGTGCGTGGACGACACATTACTTTTCTCCTCCGAATCATTTATAAATCCATCCGCCCTCATGTTTCCCCCTTTTCAGCTATATCGTTTACCACACACTGCTATGACGGGTACTTATCATTGCGCAGGTGGCACAGCCAGTTGGCCGCACGAGCCCGACCCGCACCGTGCACGTGGTAACCCCTATTCACCTTGAGCTCGACCAGCACCTGTGTGTAAATTCCTGCAGGACAAAAAAGGAAACTGTGAGGGCCAGTAAGAGAAGAGCAGGAGAAGCAGAGGAGTCCGGAGCGCAGCGCGGCGCAGCGCGGACGCCTCTTCCTCTCTCCTCCCCCTTCAGACCCCGCCGAGCACTCCATCTCTCCGTCTTTCTCTCTCTCCCTCCCCTCTCTCTCTCTCTCTCCCTCGCCCCCTCTCTCTCTCTTTCTTAAATTGACATCGGGTCTGGGCTCGAAACATGATAACTGAAAAATCTTCTCGCGCTCCGCGTTGTCGGGCTGTCCCCAACCCCGATCACTTGAAACTCAAATAAGCTGGCGTTCAGAAAGGGGGGAAAAGGGATCGCACAGTATCCTGTCAGCGGGTGCTCAGAGGAGATAACAAGAGACATTTATACCACTCACCCTTTGAATGTGCTCTTGCGCATCGTAGGTCTCACAAAGTGCTAATAGTCAACTACAGTGAAAGTTAACATGTATCTGCACGCTTCGATACGCGCGAGCCTTGGATTGGTAGGTTTCTGCTTGGTCGCCTTTGTCCAACAGCCAGCTTCAGGAAGTAAAACCATTCAAGGTAAGTTTTCACATCAAAATACTTCTTATTTTTCTCATCCTGGTTTGGAGTGAACCAGTTGATTTTCTGGGTTCCAAATTAACAGAATTTCTGGATGCTTTTGGAAAGGTGGAGATGATTGGCTGAATAAGTACATGAAGTTTCTTAAAAGTAGAACATTTACAAATGCAATGAGCAAATCTGGTGTACAGACCTTAATAGGCTACATCATTAATTCTAAGTTTGTTTCAAGCAGATGTCTCCCGTTGATTCTGTACCCTATTTTGCAATCATTTAATTGCATTTTTTGTGTGTCAGTTCAGTGAGAGCTTGTATTTATACAGACTTGCCAAAGCAGAAAGGAGAGAAATCATAATAAAGCTGAATCAAGTTTCCCTGTGAGTTTGCTGTTGTTGGGGGGGAGGAGAACGGGAAAAAAGCAGCTGCCTTCGATCTTCAAACAGCATCATCAGTGCGAACAGTTATGTTTCATAGCTAATCCAGCAGGTAATTGTAGTGAGACTACCAGGAGCTATTTGTCACACTCCAGACAAGTATTTGACACCAGACTGTAACACGCACATGGAGGAGTCTCTGTCTGTCAGACACTGCAGCTACAGTACTGTCCTGCCAAGCTGGCTGCCCTCTTGCTCTCTCATCTTGAGAGAATTCATTCAGACCAGACGGATCAGACCACCTTACAGGAACATTAGAGAGACAGTGTTATACACTCAATTTCTGATCCACTCAGCTGCCTCCAAGCAGGTTTTCATCACTTAATTTTCCCACAATACAAATGCCAAGCCAGAGCTGCCAGAAGTATTTGCATGCAAAGACACATCATGGTTTCTGTGAGAGCGTTGATTGTGGTTGGTGATGTTTTGCACTCACAAAAAGACATCTCTCGGGCGGTCGACAAGGCAAAAAGAGAAAGGGGGTGGGTGACTATTTTGCATCCTGGGTGGTCTGCCCCCACTTGTGGGAAAACTCAATATTTACATTTTGCAATTAGAACTACTTTTTTCTCACTTTATTTTCCACAACATCGATTACACACTTACTTGTAATGTGGAATGCTGCCGTACGAGAGTCCATCTGTAATGGCTTGCACCTGTTTGTTGGTCAGCGAGCAAAACACAGTGGACCACCACTTGATTGACTTCTTCTCCAGTTCCTGTTTATCAATGCAAAGCAAGCAGCTCTGCAGGGATATCTGTGTTTGGCACTGTAGCTATTTGCAAATATATTTTGGGGCCTAACTGCAAATAAATTTAGTGTTTTGATGTTGATGGCAACCCTGCAAGCTGGAAATAATTTAGAAAAATTGAGAAAACAGAGATGAACAATGACTGAAAAAAAGACAATTTGTCAGCTCAATATTTATTCAGCACAGATGTTGTCTTTCATCAGTGTCAGTCTAATCATGGCACAGTGTTTCTGGCATCCGTCATTACTCATGAAAAAAAAGACTGAAAGAGCAGTGGTTTGAGGGAGGGGAGATTTGAGGATGTGGGGAGAGTGACAAAGAGGGTAAAATGAGAGTGGGGGAATCAGGAGAGATTAAATGCGCAGAGAAAGACGGTGAGTTAGCAGCTACAAGCGATAAAAAGAGAAGACGAAAGAGGGGAGCTGTATACGTCATGGCAAATCACTTTCCCTCGAACAGAGTCAGGAGCTCTTTGCTAATGCAGCGGCACCAAGGCAACGGTTGGTGTGGGGCTGACATGCTGCTGTGGCTGGCTGTGTTGGTGTAACCTCTGCTCTGAGGCCTGGGGGTCTAAAGAAGCAGGGCTGCCAGAGCGCGGAGGAAGGCCACATGCAGGCCCTGACACACTGTGGGAACCGAGCAGCCCCGGCAATATGAGGCCCAAGTGATGGGGAGGCTTACCTTGAGATGCTGACTGAGTCTCTTCTATGGGTCGGGACGGAAAGGAAGAAGAAATCCCCCAAACACTCACTCACTCACCCCTCTCCTCCTGCTTTGTTTGCTTTGTATTCGCTTCCTTTCCTTTGCACTTAATGAAGTAGCTGCGCTTTTTCTTTGTCAGCCACAAGCAACGACTGTGGCTGACAAATTACACCCACTGTGTCAGAGAGCTCCCTGTCACCCAATGTGCTAATTGTATTTTAGAAACAAAAAAGACTGAGTACAGCTCCCCTCTGCCCCCTTCGTCCCTTTCTCCAGTCCCGTCCAACCCACTTTTGTTACTAGATAGAAGGCTGGATGTTCTGCAGATCTGAGTAAGAATGCAGATGTCATTGTATAGTAACATGCAAAAGTTTTTTGCATCATCCTCTTGTGCAAGTGAAGGAATTTGTAAATGTTTTTGGTTCAAAACTAAGAGTCTTTCAGTTCTTGTTGAGGGGATTTTCACACCTGCTTCCTGTAAAAGTCTTCTAGTACTGTGAGATTCTTGGGTCATCCTGTATGCAGTGCTCCTCTGAAGTCTGCCCTTAGATTTTTGATGATGTTTTGCTTTGGGTCATGGTTAGCCTTCAGCTTGCCTCACTTGAAGCAGTCAGTTGTGGTAGGGTTGTATGTAAACTATCATTGATCTATTCAGTCATGCACTTTTCATCTTTTTTACTAAGCTACGAACTAAATAGTTGGAAATGTTTTATTGTCTCCTAACGTTCCTTTGATCATTGTGACAAATAAGTTCTTTATTAAATTAATTGGTTCAAGCAACTCTTTTCCAATATGCATTTAACTTATTTAGGTGTTTTTAAAGTAGTTACATAGGTGTTGATTATCCATTTTTAGCAAGGCTATTCAAAGTTGAAAGTGGAAAGATTTCTTTGTACTTAAGACCCCAACTTCTGCCCCATTGATTCTCTTTACTAGCATTTTTCCATGACACACTGAGGAAATCAGCTGCCTGAAAACAGCTGATGGCCCTTTGGCCCTGATTTATCAAAGGATTACGCCTCCTAAAACGGGTGCAAAGTTGATAACGGGCGCAATGCTGCAGCTGATTTATCAAACCTATCGCAAAAAGGAATGCGCTGCAAAACTATTACAATAGCTCTGCAATGCATTTTGCGCTTTTGCGCTTTTGAATATGCAATCTGGCCATTTCTGCCAGAAGGCGCAAAATACTGGGAGGAGTAAATGCAAATAAATCAGCTTTGCGACGCAACATGATTTACTAAACGTGGAACTGATTGCGCTGGCTGTTTTGCGCCTATATTTAGCTTTTCTGAAAGGCGGGCGTAAACTGGCCCATATATGCGCACAAGCGGCTGCATCTGGATGAGAAGCAATGATCAAATGCTGCAGGATTGCAGAGGAGCATCAGTCTGTTTCAGAATGTTTTCTCATGGCCGGTTGGATACAATGACTGAACTTCTGGAACAAAATCTTCACATATAAACGGATAATTTGTGTGAATATTAAAATCACAACAATCACAACGTCAAAAGGAGACGTGTTTCTATTTATTATGTCTATAACAACTGTGATGTCATTAACAAATTAACAAAACATGTTTCAGTTTGTGCACATATCTTGTTCCACAACCGGGTATACGTGTCATACCCGGTATTATCTGCTCCTCGCAGAAAGCGCTGCACCTGCTGCTTAATACTGGTCACAAATATCTCTTCTGTCGGCCCCCCACCTGTCTTATTTGCCGAGGTTTTATAGTTTTTTTTTTGTTGATGTTGTTCTTCATCTGATATCTTGCCATCTATTCTTAGCCTCATCTTATGTTCTTCTTGTTTTTCCGACTGCATTTACTTTTTGGCAAATATCCTCCCATT
This sequence comes from Atherinosoma microstoma, assembly GCA_037177055.1. Taxonomy (NCBI): domain Eukaryota; kingdom Metazoa; phylum Chordata; class Actinopteri; order Atheriniformes; family Atherinidae; genus Atherinosoma; species Atherinosoma microstoma. The sequence continues at coordinate 6,965,102 of JBBBVU010000014.1, forward strand.
TAGTCCTTCTGCTCACATTAAGATATCTTTGCCATATTTCTATTTGCCTTTTCCACTAATATTTCCATTTCCATTTGTTTTACGTTTGCGCCTTTCTTGCTCTCTTTCTACACAGCGAATCATTTGCGCACGCTAAAACCTCATTTAAACGAGGCTGTTTGCGCCCGTTATCGATTGCGTAATTGATCTTAGTAGATCACCTGCAAATCATGGAAACACAACAGGCGCAAACTATTTGTGGGGCATTTAATTTAGCACTTGCTATTTGGAATCTTAGTAAATCAGGGCCTTTGTCTTCTTCCTCGCTGATCTTCCTAAAAGACGATTGT
>JBBBVU010000014.1:6977045-6987388 GCA_037177055.1 Atherinosoma microstoma
CCCCCCCCCCCCCCCCCCCCCCCCCCCCCCCCCCCCCCCCCCCCCCCCCCCCCCCCCCCCCCCCCCCACACCCCACAAGCCACTGTAGTTTGAGTCGAACATCATATGGGTCATTTACAACAAATACAGTGAAGATAAAAGAGGTCTTACTGTGTGTTTTCGTACAGCACGGCTGCTCTACACCTCCAGTGATTATCCAGACCTTAACCCCATCCTGCTCAACCGCAACCCAAACTATAGTGTAAGTGTGGTTCAAAGATGGATAATTACAATACTTTCCTTTGTAATTATACACAGTTTGACAAACACTGTGATCCCAAGAACACACTTTAATGGCGTTGAACCCAGCACCCTTCCTCCTCTGCCGTGAAAAGCTAATGAAAATGAAGGATTTAATCAGAAAATTGCTCTGTCAAGATTTTTTTGAACTTTTTATCTACAAATGTCCCCTTTATGGTGTGAAATGTTTCTGCCAGAAAAATACGGGTAAATGTTTTATGGCTCTCTGGCTGAATGCGACCTTTCACTATTTTTGTGTATTATTTTGGAGCTATAGTGCAGGCGTTGCAAGTAAATCTACAATCTTTGGGTGTCCCAACTCCAATTGGTCTATTTCTGTATCTAAAGCAAGGTTGATGGGTCGGGGGGCCGTTTTGGGGCAAAGCAAACAGCGAGGGTCCCAGCACTCAAAGTAAACATTACCCTGTGTTTGAACTGCACACCTTCGGGCCTACAGTTCTCCCACACACTCATGCTCTCCCCTCTGAGTCTCATTCCTGCTAACACCCCTTTCAGAGAGCCGAGTTAAATGCACTGCTTATCCCGGGGCCTTTCCATAAATCAGGGAGGAAACGCACCTCTGACAAGGTCTCACCTCCACAGCTCTCTGCGGCACCTCTAACTTACATGTGGGGCCTGCTTTTGAATAAATGGAATAATGGCTTTTCAGAGTTACTTTATAATACTCACTACCTCTGACGATTAATATTTTTCCACTCAGTAGATGAAATTAAATTCGAATAAATCCTTCTTTATAAACCCGCAGTTTTCTTACCAAAGTCAACTTTGCTGGCATAACGATGCATTGAGGGGTTTAAAAGTCTGACACATGGTAGATTTTAAAGTTTTATTGAGCATACAATAGAGCATGCAGTGAATCAGTTCCAGAGGAAAGGAAACATTCTTCATTATTGTACAACTTGTTCTCATCCAACAAAATCATTGAATTCAATCTTCCGAGAATGTCAGTGGGTTTAAACGGAGACCCAAGCCATTTGTGGCTTTAATATGCTCAAGTGCCTGAGCTAGAAGCTACAAGAGCAGCACTATTCAAAATGACACACTCCCTTGAGGAAACTGTTCAAACATCAGAGCATTGCCCAACATGTCTTTCTTCTTTGGATTTGTTGTTTTGACTTTGTTTATTCATCCCTGTCTTGATGCGCCGGCTTCGTTTTCTGCTGCTTTAACTTGTTCCCAACAACTGTGATTCCTCAACATAAAAGGATGAAAAGCTCTCAATGAAAAACGCAATCTTTTCATCTCGGGCATGAGTCAATTACCAAAGCAGCACCACTAAACACATTTTGCTCTGAGGATCGGCCCCTGGCCTGAAGCAAAGAATGTATTGATTCTGACATGTTTATTTCCATGGTAAAAGGCTCTTTGGGTTTCCAACAAGACCAGCACATCTAGCTTTTGTTGTCCATGTGTCTGCTGGAAGGCTCCCAGTTACTTTTATGGCTGGATTTTTTAAACAGACATGCTCTATTGTAATCTGTGGGCCAGAATTTCTTGATTTGTATTTATTTTGTTTTGTAAAGCTCACACTAAAGACAGACGGAGTGTGAGAGTTTCATCTGCTCATTTGGCACAAAGGACTTCTCTAAACCCATCTGATTTCCAGATTTGACTAAACCAGCTTTGAATTGTATGAGAACATTTTGCACTGGTTGTTAATTTCCATTGTAACCTGTCTCTTGGCCTATTTTTATACATGGTTCACAAGTGTTAATCACCATTATCTGAGCTGACAGTGCTGATATAGCACAGCCATTCCACCATTTTCCATTATTTGCATCTCCTGCTGCTGTTATAGTTTAATAAACAGTCCGAATTTATGTTTAAACAGATCTGTTTACAATAATGTTACGAATTTCTAGTTGTTTTTTTTTTTTGTTGAAACATGTAAATAAGACATTTTGGCAAAAATGTTCCAAACAGAAAGTTCTCTTTTTAGGTTTACATGTGCAAATTACGTTATACGTAATTACATTATGGAGAAACACTTGAAAACACCTAGCACTTAAAAGTAAAAGAAAAAGGAAAGCCCAGTTGTCCGAAGGAGGGGATGTGTCTGGCTTGCAACTAAAGGTCGTGATCAAACAAATAGTAAACAGAAAAAATTGGGAGGTGAGAACAGCTGCATCTTGAAATAAGTTTTTCATGTCATTTTATTGAGATAACAAGTTAATCTGCCTTCCTGAATAGGCCTAAAATCATATGATGTAATGAAGAATTAATATGTCATTATTTACTGAGCAGATGCTAGCTGAAGCAAAAAGGTATGAGTTGGTTAATATTGCCTCATCTGCTTTCATTTCTGCAGAAACCACACATGCCTTTTTTTATTGTTTTTTTTAAATATTTCAAATTCTTTTTAATCTGTGATTCCAATAAAACATTAAAAAACAGGCTGATTTATCTTGCCTCAAGCTAAAAACAAAAGCCCAATTTGGCAAGAAAAGAACCTTTTTTATCAGAAAATACAAGCTTGTTGTCTTGAGGTGGAAAAAATAATCAACCTGTGGTGTAGCTCCTCATCAAACCTCTTAAATAAAATGATAGGGACTGCTCTCCTTGCCTTCTGTATGAAAAAAATATGATTGAATATTGAAATTAGATGAAAATTTCAAGATGATGAGAGCAGCATCAGATTTTTTTTAAATACTTGGAAACTCATTTTTCTCCATTAAAAGGACAGATATAGAATGTTTTTCTCAGAAAATAATTCCTTGGACTTTAAAAACCTATGTATTGGGAAATTCTACACCTTTGCCTCATTTAGTATTTGGGGGTCTATAAATATGTAAATTGGCCTCACCGTGTTGTCGTCTGCAGCCATCCAAACTCTGCTTCTGCTGTTGCAAAGAAGTCTGGTTCTGCTGCTCTGTGGAGGAGCTTTAGTGCTGTAAGATGGCAAAGGTGTGAGGCTGATTTTCATTCATTTATGTTTTCTTTTAGACAAGAGATGAAAACATAGCCAGGAAAATCAGGAGAACTTAAAACATAACAAAGGTACTGTTTTGATGATTAACAATTTTTGTGAAAGTATATTTGTATTAACACTGACGTGAAAAGAAGTCATCATCTTGAGTAACTGATCTTCTCTTCACTGTCCTCATCTTGTGTGTTCTTCTCTTCTGTGTGTGTTTTTTGTGTCTGACTCCACTTGAATTGCCTTGGAGGGAAAATACCTAATAAGCTGAGTTTAGGACAACAAATGCATATAATTATTATTATGCAAAAGGTATTATGTTAATGGAATTTTTTCTAAGGTTGTGTGCTTAAAAACAAGCCAGTTAATTCTTTACCCACTGTCTGTAGTGGCTTGTTTATCCTCATTGTCTGATGGCTACAACTTATTGGTCCAGTAAATGTCTGCCCCCCTGTCAACCAGCATGTCACTAGGATAACATGAAGGGATTGGACTACGCTGTATCCTACAGTGTGTTTTATGTTAATCATGACCACTCAGCAGGACACAGCGTGAGCTGCCATCTTTTATACAGATGGTAAATTGATCAGTCTTGTCTGTTTTGTCCACAAGTTGTTGCCTTCAGGCTCGGAGCCTCTATGTGAAATGTTTCGGCTGGTACATGTTTAGTTGTTGTTGTTTTTTTGTTAAGAAAATTTAAGCTGTGGCCTGAACAGCAACATCTGCACTGAAAATTAGTCCATGCACGCAGATGTGTGCAATTGATGGATTTAGAGCCCATTTAAAATGCTGCAACTATTGCACATTTTAATGGGACTGAAAGTGGACTAAATACTTCAACATTACATTCAAAATGTTAGTGGGTTTTAGTGGGATTTTGATCAGTGTAAAAAGGGTTGTAGAGTAAAAGATTGAGCCACTCCTTGAATACATGAAGCAGCAACAGTAGAGATTTTCACACAAAAATAAGATGAAAACATACGGATGATGTTTTTTAATTTATGTTTCCAAATCTTTAAATGTGAGCATGTGTTGAGAGATTAATCTCTCAGCTTCATTTGCATTCAGAACAGTCAGTCACACCGTTGCTTTAATGAAAAACCTATTGGCCACCTGGATACGGATGTTTTCCAGCAAATATTTCTTGAACACTGCATCAGCCAAAAGAAGCGAGCTCATCAATACCACCAAGGTATTCCACCTCTTTAAGGTTGTAAACATAGAGGCCGAACACTCATCTTTCCTTCTTTAAGTGTCAACATGGTAAAAACAGACTTGGGTTTTCCTTTGAATTGTGTTCCTTTGCAGAGTAAATGGTTGCAAAGTTGATGAGTAAATATGCACAGTCTGTTTCACCAGACTGTTTCCTATGCATTAGAAATGATTGTTTTCATATCCTTTGATATTTTTCCACCACTCTTGCACCAATTGGTGCATAAATATTACTTTTTCATTATGTGATGTTTGATTCAGGACCCTGCATCTGCTTTCTAAGTCTTATTGTTTAAGTCTTTTATTCAGCTGTTTTTATAGAATTGTAAAGATTACAGCTCAGTGGAGTAAAAACTTTGTGCAACCTCTCTAATTTCTGGCACCCATCTTAGTAGATTGAGGACCCCAGGCGGGAGATCAGTTATACAGCATAGCTTCCCTGTAGCCTGACAGACACCTCACAACATTTTGTGGTGACACCGCAGTAGCTATGATTGAGCTACTTTGTAACCTTTGTTTCCATGGCATATTGCTTATCTGAAATATAAAACTTGGGTAATAATTATTAAAATGCAATAGAGTGTCAGTGCATTAGGCTTGCTGATAATGCTGAGCCAACAACTAATATTCTACCTGTGTAGCCATGATACATTTTGATTTGCGATAATTTCAGTAAAAGGGATTTTTATTCAACTTTAAATTACTCCTGAGTTACATCTAGCAACTTCTGTTTTCAGTCGCCATTGTTTAAGTACAAAAAGAAACTTATCGCAGCACCGGAGAAAGGAAGGCTATGCTATAGGCTATAGGCTCTTTGTTGCATAAATTAAGCTTTAGTAACATGATTTCACCAGCTTAGGTGGTGCTGGCAAGAACAGGGCTGTGGTATTTGTTTGATACTATAAAAGAGAAGCAAACTGCTGCCAGTCATGGTTTATAATTTCTCAGAAGTTATTTATCACAGCATGGTAGTTATGTAACATTTGAGGCACTAACAGCCCTGCCGTGTTCTTTTGCATCTACTAATTGCCTGAAGCAATAAAAACATCAGACTGGATGCAAATTTAACTTGCAAAGAAAGAGAGCCGCGATGAAAAAGTCATTTACAATGGACTCTTACACTGTTTATATGATATCTGTGGGATTTATTCCGTACAGGTGACTGCTTCAATTTTCTGTAAATTGTTATTTGCAGTTTCTGACTTTACGATTTTTCAAAAGTGTAAATGTATGAATCTGTGAGTGTGTGGAGTAAAGTAAAAGTGTGAGAGCTAGCTCATTTACATATTGGAAAGATAAAGTGAACTGATGCTTCAGATGGGAGCATTAATAACCAGATGAATAGAGAGGTTCTTTCAGTTTCTGTCATAATGAATCTTACCACAGAGATTTGGCACAAAGGGGACCTGACAGTAAGATGGAAATTTTGTTGTGATTAATACCTCCCTGTTGAAAATACTTCCTCTCACGGCCTTCTGCACTCTTGTCTTACAAGACAGTGTGTAAGGAGAGTGGGAAAATGATCTTTTTCTTGCTTAATTTAAATCAATACAGGGTTCAATGAGCTCCTCTAACATTAGATGGCTTACTGGAAACTTTGCAAAATAAACCACACCTTCCCAGGTACTATATTATATACTGATACTTCAGTACCCAACAGACTCGACAAATCAAAACAAGAATAATAACAAGAAAATGATGTTCAGGGTTGATTTGAAGCTTTCGAATCAGGGAACAAAACATAGATGGTGTGTGACAGTCTGTACATTTCTCTCTGTATTTTCCTTTCTATAAATTTTATTCTGACAGTGTGCATGCTGTTTGTATCACACTACAATGAGATGATGAAGCAAACTGCTTTACTAAGTATGGAGAGTTGATATCGAGACATCAAATAGCTTCTGTGGATGACTGATGACTGCATTTTTTCCTACCTCTTTCCACAGTAATAATGTCTACCAACGCTCTATTCTAATTGCATTTTTCCAACTCTTTTCCCCACTGCTGTCTGAAAACATATTAAGAGCGGTGGATGTTTCCTCCCGGCTTTTCTGCCAGTTTGTCCCTGTGGCCCCTCACAATGCTGCAATGAAAATGTCTCAAAGAATTTTCCCTGTAGATCACCTCTGTTAACGAGACATTTCTAAAGCTGGTGACACGGCAAGCCTAATTTCAGCAATGGTTAGTTATTCCTCTTTTCATGCTGACATTTAAACCATAAAAATGTGGCATTTGTTCAAAATTTCCAGGACCACGAAAAATCTAGTTTGTTTGCTTCCAAGTTAGAATGTTTTCATAAGATGTGCTGTCCAACTACACTGGCGATCAAAGGATTTTCTCTAGTGATTCATCCATAGTGTTATACTTAACTAGTGAAAAAAACAGGTAGGAATAGGAAAGTAATGCATTGCTCCACTCTCACCTCTGTACAGCTGGCCAATAAGGGGAAAGTACTGCGTGAGAATGCCAAGCACTCCACTTAATGTCAGAAAGGGTTGCCGATGCTATCTCATGATCTGACATGTAGTTCAAACAGATCATAAATCCCACTTAAAGTCAATTGAGTGAGCTGGAACATCCAGGCGGGGCCAGCAAGATAAATAGTAGCGCACATGTTCAGTGGGTTGACCAATGTGGAAACAAATCCAGGACCAAGACAACTTTATTAGCTCATGGGCTCACGAAGAAATTTTAATTAAAGTGAGTCGGCTGAGTCTTTGCATCTGGTTCCTCATAACACAGCCACCTGGTGCTGCCTGGTTTAGTCGTCTCCGGCAGCTCTTTAAGTTTCTCAGAGGTTTTTGTTGCTCTGTGATGTTTAAATGAAAGTGGTCATAGGCTCAATGAGAGGAAATGAGATTTGGAAACAAAAGTATTTGTATTCTATCTTTTCATAATAATAATTTCTCTTTTTTAAATTTTTGATATCATTAGAGGGAAGTGTGGTGTGAAGCATGTGACACTGTTTAGTACTGAAAAACTCTATAACAAGCATGAATTGGGATGGGTCTAAAGCTGTGGTTTTCAAACCTGGGGTCGGGACCCCAATAGGGGTCGCAAGATAATTTCAGGGGGTCACCAGATAATTGTTAAAAATATTAACAGCCTGCCTTTTACCCAATAAATTTGGGATTTGCATCAGGGCTGTCAAAATTAAACCATTAATTCAGAGATAAATCTATGAAATCAGCACCTTGATTTATGAACCCATTAATGCATAAACAACAAAGTTAGTACACATGTCATATTAAAAATCTGAATTTGGTATGATCTCACTGAGAAAAGCAGATTTTTTGTGTCAGCAGTGAACCGAATCCACCAAAAACCACTTTATCCTCCTTATCTATGAAGATTGTAACAGTTTTTAAAACCTTACATTAAGAGGATGCTGCAGGATGACCCATTTGATATATCACACAATTGGGAGCTCCAAAATTTTGGGAACCCCTGGTCTAAAGAGAATTGAAAATGAGTATTTGACACACAGCAAAAAAAGTAATTATGTGATAGACAGAACAGGACTTTTGAAATGCATGTAAATATGTAAGTCCAATTAAATTTCTATGAAATTCTAACACCAACTCCAAATCAGACCAACCCACCCAGATAATGTGGCTGATTTTGGGATCAGTCCTGCCTGTACTCTCAACTAAACTCAGATGGGCCTAAGTGCTCCATACAGTCTCCATCTTTTTGCATCTTTATTAAAAACAGTGAAGTATCAATGTATTGATACAGTTGAATTCCCAATAAATCGGTTCTCATTCACACAATCTTGTGTTCTTTTGGTGAGGCAACGTTTATCAGAAATTATGACTGAATCACAACTTATTAAGTCAAATGGCAGTCACATGAAGCCCTTCCAGACAGTGGTTTTGCTCTAATAAAATCCTGATCATATCATCATGGCATTGTCCTACAAAAATCTCCATTTAAGTAAATTGAAGTCAATTTGGCTACACTTACATGTACGATGATCTTCCACAGAGAAAGCTAGAAGCTGCAGAATTTTTGGACCATCGATGAGTTGGACATACTGTACATTGGTCAAAAACTCAATTTTTATCGTATGTAAGTTTACAGTACTTGGACAAGGACAGTGATTTAGTTAAATGGCCAGGTTGAACTCTAACTGTAAGTCAACTGTGAACTGATTAATTTTTTTTTCTTGTCTTGGTACAGAATAAAACAATGTTCACCCCCCTTAAAAGCTTAATAATGATGTCTTCTCAGATTGTGTTGACACGTTGTATGAGTTGTATTTCCTTCCTTGTAGGGGTGATACTTTACAAATGCTATTTAAGGGGGATGAAAAAACATCCTAGATGATTTATTGGAGAATTTATAGCGTACATTCTCAAAACATATCTTATTTACTTTACAGAATCACAAGTGTGGATATTCAGACTGCCATTCTTACTGAACATACTGTAACTTTGATTTAGACACTAAATACTTTTCATGTCATCATCCAACTTTGCAATTTTCCTGTAGTAATACCAGCACTGATAAACTGTTTTTGTCATTTTACTTTAAGTTTTGCATGATGAGTATTTTACTATTAGTCTTGTTTACAGAAACTCCACTGAGTTTAGTTATTCTGCACTGTCACTTCTCTCCACTGCAGACTTAATGTCCTGCAGGGATAGGGAGATATAGCCAACATGCTAAGCTTAGGGGTTTAGGTTGCAGGTCATTTCCCATTGGGATCAGGCAGCTCCTGCAGAGGGCCTGTGATAAGAGTGAATTTTAGGAGCTATGTAAACCTTGTTAAGCTGCCCTTCCCATGTGTGCAGGGGGGTAATCCTAAACACCTGGGCTAGTTAACTGGGATTTGGTAGGATTAGGGGCTCCGTGAAGGCAAACTTGATCATGCTTCTGGTTAAATCCATTTTCAGTGTTATCTTTCAACATTCTCTTCTTTATATTTCAAACTCAGTCCAGAAGTTACACAACAGATACCTTTTCCACTTAGCAATTTTGTCTCTGCCTAAATCAATTATTCATGCTTGAGTACTAGATAAGTATAAGGAAATCTGCTTTGTCTGGGCTTGAACATTCTTTTTTATTTATTTATATTTTATCAAAGGTCATATTGAAATATGTGTTTTAACCCCATGAAAGCTATTGGTCAAAAATACCTTTATGACCTTACTTGCAGCAGGGATGGCAGACTTAGTCTGTTGGTCAGTGTTAATCCAGACTGAAATATCTCTAGAACTTTTGGATTGCCAAGAGTTCATTTTCACTTTATTTGGTGTGTGTTTTCATTTGCATTTAAAGTACTGTTCAAAGGCTACTGAATTACATGGAGTTTGACAGTTATTGTTATTTGTAAGGGCAACACAATCATCAAAGTTTCAGCTTCAGTAACTTACTGCTTTCTCTGTTCTTCTAGATGTGGACGAATGTGCAAAGTCACTTGACAACTGCAGCATGGATGCCATCTGCCAGAACACACCAAAGTCATACAAATGTATCTGCAAGTCAGGCTATAAAGGAGATGGCAAACGTTGTGAAGGTAAGATCTGACTGCTTTGTGCCTCGTTTTCAGCTGCTGATGGGAGGCACAATTTTCTGTTCCTATCTGTGCAAGCTAGGGGAGGAATTTTACAACACTCTGAAGTGGGTTGCCTTATATATCTGAACCTCAGCCCCTAGGCCAGTGACAGTCTTGATAAGAGCTTCTGTCTCAGTTAATATAACTCATTAGCTTTGCAATTTTCCCAAAGAGGGAGGAGGGACAAGGATAGAGCTGCAAATGGTGGAAGGGGGAAAGCCAGGTGCAGAGTGCTCCTTTGTGACAAGATGAAATGAAGCAGTAAATTTCCTACACATGTTTGAGGAGAAAATTAAGATAGCGGCTGAAGCGGCAGTCAGAGGTCCTGCCAAGCTGTCGGGGATATTTCCACAG
>JBBBVU010000014.1:6992083-7007559 GCA_037177055.1 Atherinosoma microstoma
GATCTGCTCTGTTTTGCAGCCAGCACCTAGTGGAGGAGGGGGGAACTGCAATTTTTGGCACTTCCGCATAGGCTTCTAATTTCTAAGCCGGAGGTTGCCCCTTGGTATAGACGTACGAGACACGGTGCATTCACTTCCATTTGGTCGTACAATATTTACCCAGGTAAAGCTCGGTTTAGGTTAAATAATTCTAAAAATTGAATTGTCTGTTCTTGGGGGCCTGGAGGCCCAGGCAGATTTTAGGGGGGCACTTCTAAGTAGTATCATCAGTGGAAACTGGCCAAAGTGACTTACAGCCAATCAGAACAAGAAAACATGTAAGGAAGCACTACGTTTCTCAGTGCACTTCAGTTTTATCTTATCAAATCCTCCTCATATAAGATCAACTTTGTGTCTGGCCCCTGCCTCTGCAAGGCCAGCTGGTTTGAAAGTGAGGGGTTTGGTTGTGGCTACATGTATTCTCTTCTCAAAAAGAAGTGACTGAGCAGACCTTGAAGGCTCCCGGGGTGATGAATGAGATGTTGTTGTGGTCCAGAGAGAGAGACTTGAGGGAGGGCAGGGTACCGAAGGCCCTTTCCGACAGGAACTTGAGCCTGTTTTTCTCCAGGTTGATGGCGGAGGCCTCGCAGGGGAACTCTTTGGGCAGCTCAGCCATGCTGGAGCGGTCGCAGAGCACGCTGCAGCTCCTCTCCTGCGTGCAGGTGCAGGACGCCGGGCAGGCCCGAACACACGCCCACCGGGCCAAGACCGCCTGAGGCAGCAGGCACAGCACAGAGACTGGGGGGGGGGGAGATATTTAAGTCAAACATCAGCTCTCAGGTTGCATATTTCACATTTTCACCAGAATTAAATGCTGGATTTATTCCAGTTGGTTTAAAATGCACATAACCGAAGGAGATTTGAACCATTTGTTGCAAAAGGAGGAACTGGGCTCGGTGCATGTCTGGATTAAAAGTAGTCATTTAGATTGTATTTAGTTCACTTTTCCACAAAGACAATAAAGTTTATTAGGGGTTAAAACACAGTTAAACCCTTTAAAACCCCCACAATACACGTTGAAGCTCAAACCTTTTAACCCCGGTCAAAATTTATGAGGCTAAAATGATGTAAAATGAAAGTATTAATAGATATAGCACCATAAAGGCCAATCAGAATGTATTACAAATAGTGACCAAGCCCTTTTCTCATCTGCATCATTCCCTCAAGTCTTGGCCTTCAGGAGAAAAATATCGGAATTGAAACAAACACACAACAGAAACTATTTACATATTTACACTTTTTCCTCATTTACAGTTATTTATGCAACTATTTCCCTTCATATCCTCATAAAACCAGCTTTATTCCAGCCATAGAGGACCATTTATTTTCTTTTTTTTCAGACACACACAGAACTTTCTGCTCGCTTGTTGATCTTTGGCTGCTCCTGATTGGACATTACTGTCAATTTAAGCTCTCTGGTGGAAAGTTTGACAGGAAGTGGTTTCATCATCATTTCTGGTTTAAAATAGAGGTTTCTAAGCAACGTAATAGTGGTAGCGATCTTTTTTTATTATAAAATCATGGATCAGTCATTGTGGATTTTTCATAAACACCACATTTAGCTGCTGGATTGTAAACCTGGATGGGATATAAACGCCTGGAAAACTTCTATAGATCACCTGAAGGGTCAGCTGCCCATCACATTTTTCAAACGCTTACAAGCAAATAAGGGCAATTTAAAATGGATCCTAAAGCGTGCAGGCGGCCAGTGAAGAGAAGAGTTAGAAAGTTAAAATACACGCCGCTGCAGTGGAGAAAATGAGGACCGACTCACCCTAAAATAAAGTGCAGAGCAGTAATCCAGCCGAGTGCTTACAGAGGGATGGATTACTGCTTCAAAGTGCCGCCGTGCTAGAAAGTGCTTAATTTTGGCCGCCTGCCTCAGGTGAAAGAAACCGGATTTCAAGCTTTAGTTCAGAATCCACTTTAACCCCCCCAGGTTTACAATCTCTAGCTTAGCAAAATTTATTTCAAATGATCCAGATCTACAAGGAGGAACACCAGCACAACTGGGTCCAAACACCATCACCTTACTTTTGGAATCATTAAAATGAAGAAAGTTCAGTCCCATCCAAGATTTGATGTCCTTCAAACATGTTTGCATAGAGTTCCCATAAAAGTTCATCCTTTTTTCGAAGGGGAAGATAGATCTGGTAGTCGTCTACATAACGATGAAAAGAGATGCCATGTCTCCTGAGAATTGAGCCCGCAGGGGGAAGCAAATATAAAGAAAACAGAAGTGGGCCCAAAACGGATCCTTGCGGGACTCCATAGGACAGTAGAGCACAGGAGGACTCACAATCCCCCTAGATGAAATGCTCTTTTAGGTGTGGGATTATCTGATTGGTAACCATTTTTCCAAGGTTTTAGATATAAAAAAAAAAAAAGGCAATTTGGAAATTGGCCTAAAGTTTGCAAGGATATCTGTATCTAGCTCCGGATTTTAGAGAAGCAGCTGCACAATCGCATGTTGTGGAGGTGAGCCTGCCATTAATAATGTCTGTTTCATAACTGCATCATTAGGGGGGGGGGGACCCTGATGGCTTTAGGTGACCCAACACCTCCTGTTAGCATAGAAAAGTCAAACACCGACATATTTCTGTCATTTACCAAATAAATGTTTATTTCATGTTCAAAAATAGATTTGAGATCAGAAGAATTTAGCTTATTAGGATATTTTAGGTAAAGAGTTAGCGGTGCCTAAAAGTTTGTGGAAAACTATGACAGCTTTCTACATCTCTGCATAGATAACATATGACCTAGAACATTTGAGGATTTTCACTAAAAGTCCTACAAGTAGATTAAAAAAAGACCCATTGTAGGCAAAATATTGTACTTGGTCATTCATTTATTGAGAGAAATAATCCCGTATTACGTTTGTGTTAGCAGTGCTTTCGGTAAGTGGTGTCATCGTTCGTGCAGCCAAAGTGCAACCAAAGTTTTTGGATCCAGCCCCAGTAGGACAACTTAAAACTCTGCCATGAGTTCAGCTCCTTCCACAACGTTTCCCATGGATTACGTTCAGGATTTTGACTCGGTCATTTCCAAAATGTCCCTTTAATCCTTTCTTTCTGATGTAACCGCTTGTGTCTGTCACGTATGCTAGAAGACATTACTGAGATTTATTCTTCATTTAATGACGGCAAGCCATAAAAAAAAAGGCTCAAATCATCCTCATGTGACCCACATGTTTCACAGATGAGATCATTTTATACTACGAAGGAGCAAGAGTCTTTTTAACTTACATTAGTCATCTTTTAATCACTGTTTATTTCATTTCTTTTTTTTAAATGTGTTTAGTTTTATACTTTTCTGCAATGTAAAGCACCTTGAATTGTCCTGTACATGAAATGTGCTCTATAAATAAACTTGCCTTGCCTTAACAAAAATCATCAACTTTTTCGTCTTCTCTCTGCAGATGTTGATGAATGTGCGACTGAATACAATGGTGGCTGTGTTCATGAGTGCATCAACATCCCGGGAAATTACAGGTGCACATGCTACGACGGCTTCCGCTTGGCACATGATGGGCACAATTGTCTAGGTGAGTGAATGTGTGTGTATACCTGCTGCAGTTGTGTGTGTTCAAATGACTTTTCATCAGCCCTTTTCTCAATCGATGTAATTGTTTAGCTGAGCGCTATTATGTAAGGGGCTTCTGCCAGAAGAACATATGTCAATCTGCATATGTCAAGTTTCCAACTGTCTGACGTAGCCCATGTAGATGCATAAATGTCTAATGTCACAACACGGATGGTAATATATGTTTCCAGGCTGAAGTGAGCTCTTATTAGACTGCTGCTTCAGATATTAGCCATTTCTTGTTCACATAGGTAGTCTCCACATGTGTTTCCACAAAAGGAAAACTGAGACTCTTTTTTTTTTTTATAATATGAAGAAAATGGGAAAATTTATGAAAAGCTTGACCCTGAACTGGGAGCTCTGAGTGTGAGCCTTTAGTTGACGTTCTTTCCCATGGTTTAAAATTTCACCAGTTTGCCATTCATACTAGCCTCACAGAGGACATGCTACACTTAAAAGGTTATGAAATTAAGGAAAATATTGCACTCTTCCTGCTGCTGAAATCTACTTAACATAGACATCATTCACCCACCCCCATTCTGTCTTTCTGTCCTGCTCCTTCTCCCCCAACCGCCCTCCCCATGTTTCTTTTGTTTTGTTTTAAAACCCCCAAGTCAGACCCAGCAGATACTCAGAAAATCACCTCTCTCTTGGTTCTGACTTGGCCATTATGCATTTTAATTGATGTTAAAAGGCCAAATAACCCCAATTGCTGTCGTCAGTTTGTTTAGGGGAGTAAGTAAAAGGCTACAGCAAGTTTTACATTCAGGTGAAGTGATGACAGAAAAATGTCTCAGGACTCAACAGTGGTTTGCAGTGAGTGTGTCTTTACATGTGGGCACACAAGGCAACACAGTGCTATCAGACCCACATTTACCTGGTGAGCTGCATGTAATGCTGGGATTAAATGACACTGGAATGGAAAACACATCTTTGGATCGATCGTAAACCTGTTCTGACTTGACGATGAACTCGTGCCTCTCTTGTATTTCTGTCCTTCTCTGCTTCCCTCGCACTCCCCGCCTCTTCATCACTTGTATCTACAGTGTAAAGTGCTGCTATTTTCCATGTCATTTAGCAACGGCGTTCAGCTGTGCACGGATCATTTGCTGTGCCGCGGATCAGCTCCTGCCTTGCATGCAGGTGTGTAATTGCAATATATGGTTGTGTGGATGCTGCTGTTGCATCACATAGAGCTGCATCCATCGATCCCTTTGATAATTTGTCATAGAACACTTACACGATCAAACACAGAAAGAGCTTTTGTGCACACTCAATAAGCCATCTTTTTTTTACAAGCGACCTGTTATTAAAAGGGCAGACTTGAAGAGAAGATTTAAATGGGGTTCAGAAATGTCTTTATATCCGTGCAGTGAAATTGATCCAACATATTGTTAAATGGGTGAATATTTTTAATATCACAGTATAACAGGGATTGAGGACACACTATATGGTAAATATTAAGCTACCAATTACAAATCTAAACTCTTGCCTTGGGACCTAAAAGTCCTCTTAAGACTTATTTTTCTTGACAATTGAATTCATTCTAATACCCCTGCTCTGCTCTGCTGAAGGCATAATCCTCAACACAAACACAAGAAAGAAGAGGAAGAGGTATAGCAGAGGTTTCATGTTAAGGCCCCAGCTTCCTCTTCCAGGTTTAAGCTCCTTTTGGCCACTGAGAAAAGATTAGACCCCCTTGGCCCTGGAATGGAGAGTCTGAGCAGCTGGCTCCCAGACGAGGTCAGACCTTCAGAGCCCTTATAGACCAGATGTGCCCGAGGCTGCAGAGGAGGAGACACTCACCTGATCCTCAAAAGTTCATAGTCAATTTAGAGTCAAGAGTCTTTAAAGTGCTTTTCTTTAGGTTTACTTTGCTCTTCCACAAAGCTGCAGTGATTTAATGTCATGTCGCCTCATGGTTTCAGTACATTTTGAACTCAGCCCATCTAATGGGTAACAATGTGTGGGACTGTCACCTTGGGGACCCAAGTTAGGCCAGCTTACACGCATCTCCGTCCATGTCTTCTTTGTTTGCTGACTGCTGCACGTGCCACACAGCTCCTTGTAATTGGATGTGTTGGCAGTATAATGACATTGGGCGGTGGCAGAAGGCAGTGGAGCGTGAAGCAGAACACTGCCTTGTGTGCCTCACTGGGGACGCTCTAGTTTCTAAAGTCTCCCCCATGTCTGCCACAAACCCCACAAAGATGTCAGAAAGTCAGCAATGTGGAAGCAATGCAATATCACAGCACACTGCTTCTGTCTGTGTGGAGAAAGATGTCACTCACTGTATATTTTACCTCACAGAGAGCTATTGTACCTTCTGAAAACTCACGCAGAAGAGATGAAGTGAAGCGTGTAAGAGCTTAATTACATATTTCATAACTGTCATGACTTTTATCTCACAGAGGTGAGTGAAGGATGGTATTTAATCACCACACCTCTTCTATAGCGAAGCTGTAAAAAAGTCTGAAGAAAAACAGAGGAATCAGTGTCAATTTAATCCAAAACACACATCCTCTTTACAATGAAAACCAGATGCAGGAAGGCTATTAGTTCCCCACTGTAGCACCAGCATCCCCACATTTATGACCTGTGTGTTTTGGTTAAGGTCCCACAGAAACCCAAATATACTCTTATCATTGCTAGTTTTTTAAACCCCACTTAAGTAGTTAAATATCATAAGCATCTGCACAAATGCTCCCTTTCCTTCCAACCACAAATCATAACATTTCACTTCTATCTGGACCCGGAAGACACAAATAAAGATTCTTCTTTTACTGTCATAGGAAATGCCACAATGGCATGCAGCCTGCATGTGACTCACTTGGGGAAATAAAAGGAGGCTTGAAATAGACATTACAAAAAAAACAAAAAAAAAAGACAGAGCCCCACCAGGCTTTTGTCAGGGCATTGTTTACTTACATTCATCATTCTGTTCTCTGTCAGTCAGGACATGTCACTCTCAGTTGCTGGAGAACTAATTTGGGGATCCACATCGTCCACACACGAATACACACAACTTAACAGGCCATATTCCTTTGATTTCTATTGACCAACACTGATTTGGTTTTCATTGATTGGGTAGGGCTCAATTCCCCATGCAATCTGTAGGGAAATGAATGCCCTTTTACTTTAACCTTCCCCAAAGACCTAACATGATCTATAACACACAGCTTTGGATGAGGCTTTTGAAGAAACCTTTGAAGCAGCGACTAAGAAAAGGTTGCATCATTCAACACTGCTTGGCCAGAAGGAGTGATGTATAGAAAAATTATATTTTTGCTGCTCATATTAAAGATGTCCATCTTCTGACAGAAAAGCTTTCTCTGTCATATAACACAATAGTCATCTCTTTTATGAGAAGTATTGAAGCTGTTTTAATCATCTGATATCATTACAAATAGTACTGAGTTTCAGACTGAAGCATTCTTGTGTTGGTTAAAAAGTGGCCATCTAAGACTGTTGTAGTGATGTGTTCTGCAGCCTTTTAAATGCATTCATCACTTCTCTGAGGCAATTAGGAAAACCTCCACATCCTTGTCATCAGCATCAGATATTGGTTTCTAGCCTTTTAAATTATTTTTTTTGTGTGTTCTATTTTCAGTTGTGTTTGGATGGAAAATGTAGTCGCAAACATCTTCGCAAGAACCCTAAACATGCAAAACAGCTGCAATATCAAGAGGCAATCAAACACTGCAAATAAAAATTGGCTGACAGCATAATTGAAAGAACCTTTGCTGAAGTCTTACTGAAGGAAAAATCTCATGTTAAAATCTTGCAGGAGTTGACTTGCTGCAGGAACCCAACAGTCTACACATGAATGAGAACAGAGGAAGCTGCCCTGGCAAGAGTGGAGTAACATTATATCATTGGAATATAAGTGAGGGTTTCTAAAAAACAGGTTTTTTTTGTGTTTGTGGTTTTCCAAACTGTGGAAATGGCCACACTTCACAAAGCCTCCATAAACGGCCTTCGGGGGGACTGGGACATACTGAACTTTGTCTTCAGATTTAAATGCCCATCCAGATAGTTGAAACACAGCTAAATATTCATCTCTGTTACGGTGAAATAAATTACTGCCAGTAGTTTCTTTGTGTCTGAAGGGAAAAAATGTTGGGATATTTTTAGAATCTGTATGACTTTTTTTAAGCATCCAAATGCCCCTCAGCACAAATACTGCAATAGACAATAAAAGGAAAGTAAAAAACTGAGCGTAAAAGTGAAACAAACAAAAAAAGTTCTTATCTGCAGGCATTAATTTCATGATTTTCAATAGGATAACCAGTTGCAAATACTAGCACTTTTACTTTAAAGTATATAATTCTCCCTATTGTGCAACATTGCAGTTGTTAAATGGTTGTCAGTCATGGTGTTCTCACTTAATTGCGAAAAGATGTCTGTGCCCTTGAATACTTTATTTTACACCAAAATACTAAAAGATTAAACCTTGAAAAATCCTGGAATCCTCCTCTAACTCTGCTGATGATGAGCTGCAGATGCAAATAATTCAGTTTTCATTTCTGTGAGCAGTCATTTTGTTTGTGTTGTGACATGCACAGATCTGCTTTGGACACGAGAGACTCTCCACAGCTCAGAGGAGAGGAGCTGGAGAGATGAGTTAAAGGATAGATTTGAGATTGGTGTATTAGCTGGCTCCTGAAGACTATCAACTCTCTCGCAGGACTGCTCTGCCCCATCCACCATGAAATGAACAATTCCAACTGAGCCTAGTGGAAGGGCTTTGGGGGAAACTCAAGCCTGAGATTGGGCTTATGGATGTAAGCATTTAGCAGACTAGAAGCCGTCAGACGTCTAGGCAGGGCCTCTTGTCTCCTTGGCATAGCACCGTCCACCCAAACACTTATCCCGGGGTTTTGTTGTTAAAATACTTCCAGACTTGCTTTGGAGGAACAGAGGAATACCATTCAGCACGATCTTAGCTCATAGTTTTTCATTTAGGAAAGAACTTTGCAAGAGATTGGACTTGGAATCTTAGTTTGTGCTTATTTACCAAATTGGTTACCCGGGAGACGGGCCCAGGTCCAGAATCAAGAGTCTGAAATCAATCAAAGCTTTATTAGTTATGTCTGTGTAATAGCATCAAAATCAAGCTTTGCTGCTGATTTAAAAATGAAATGGTACGGTAAACCAAGATTTTATTTGTGTTTGCTTAGCAGATGTGAATCAGTTAGGTGTGTAGAAAGCACTGGGTCAGGCAGACAGGAAGCACTGGAACTAATAAACAGTTCAAAGCTAAATACTGTAAGTGTCTAAGACTTCCAGCCTGCATTAGTCAACCTCACTTCTAATGATTTAAGAGAGAGTGTGTTCTGCAGATGAAAGATCAGGACTTCCTGTAACATATTGGTTTATACAAACTCAGCTGACTGGAGTCAAAGTGACAATGAATGTTTAACCCGAATCTATGTGCTCAGTTTGTGCTTAAGTTCAAAACTGGCCTTATGATTACTGTTCATCAAAGATGGGAGGGTGAAAGTGTCGTCACTGAACTCCAGAGGCGACAAAGAGGAAATCCTATAATCCTATTTAATATAAGACTGTATTTATTTTAATTGGAGTTGAGCCACTCCCTCCCTTAATCATGCCTATGTTGCAGTAGCCAAACTGATACCTGCTCCTACACCAGAGCAGCACAGTCAGGCTAAGCAGTTCAATGTGCTGCCTGTCGTTTTGTTGCCTTATTATAGAGCGTGTACCTCTTCAACTCCTGTATATGAAATGCCAAAAGAGGCCAGTGTCTGTCCACTCACCTCCTTGTCTCTGGTCTGTCTAGACCACAGAGACAGTTCTGTCTGATCCAGGCAGAGGCCAAGCAGTGGGATGGATGCATGGACAGCTTTGATGACAGATAGCAGCAGTTTTTCACTCAAAAAAGTTTGAGTCAGCAATAAACTTCCCCAAAGTCACTGAACCCTTTAAAAAAAGAGAACGAAAGAGTTGAGCATTTCTCCAAAATAGGGGTTCAGGAGTTTTTGTAAGGCAACCGCCATGTTTACATGGCTCTAAAGCTCTGCGCAAGGCCAAATGTTATATATACAGTCAAGGCTATCTGAGAAACCAGCGGACATGGCCTCCGCAAACACAACCAATCTCTTAATCTCTCTCCGTTTGAACGCTCCTTTTCCCTTCGTCTCCTCAAGTGAAGCAGGGATAGAGCACAGACATGTCTCATTTTTCAGAAGTGAGGCAGTCCTTTTAACTTGATTAAATCATTTTTTTCCACCCTCTAGAGAATTTTTAAAAAATGTTTTAAGTCCAAATAACATGAGCACTTCTCCTGGCCATGCCAGAACCCCTTTCCGCTTGGAAATATTTGCTTTGGACGCCAGCCTTGCCCAGCACACAACACAGGCAATTATGGGAGCTATTTAAACAAGAGAGATCTACTGACAGCCGACGCCTCATTTGGAGGGATGAAGGAATCAGGAAATGAAACCTTCATTGATGCGCTGAGGGTATGGAAAGAGAATTCCCCCTGGGCCCTCTGAGGCTGGTTGCACATCTCATGGGAATTTTGTGCATGCGTTGAGGACTGTAGTATTTGTGTAGCTTTTTATATGTTTGAATTTTTGAGGTTTGTGCGTGTGTGTTTTAAGGGAGAGGGAAGCAGAGACTTCATGCATATGTTAGGATATTTTCCTCTGACTTGTGGAGGTGTGTTGGTACCTGCTAACAGTTTATCTGCAAAGGTGCAGCTGTAGGTGGCTGGCGGCTTTCCTCAGTTCCAGGGTCCTCTCTCTGGGGCTGCCACTTTCATGATGAATAGAGATGAGACCGTAAATAGTTTTCCCTTTACCTTTACTTCACTCTAAATGTGTTTTTCAGAGGGCTCCGCTCTACCGGGTTGCTAGACGATGATTTCCCATCATGACACATTATTGTTTTTAGTGGAAGGAGACAGTTTTACTGATGGAATATGAGAGCAGGACAGCAGACTTAGCAAGCCGACAAGGGTCATGAGTGGTACCTACATTGACCTCTTTGTCAACCCCAGATGTTTCTGTCTGGTCAGGTTGGACTTTGTGAATACACCACGTGTTTTTACAACAGTGAATCGACATGTGTGCAGATTTCTGTGTACAAAAGGAAGGAAGGCGAGGACAGAGTAAGGTTTGATTTCTAACTCTTCCCAAGCTGAGAATTCCCCAGAAAGGAAACTTAATCCAGAGGCCTTCTCAGACTGGACAAATAGACAGCAAATTAGTTTCGCATGACGGTTTATTAAAAAAAAACCTTGTGTACACAGCAGATTATTAATGCACTGAGCGGAGGGATGGATAAGGTTCCAATGTGGCTGGCAGGAAGAAATGAGGAGCACAGGTCTCCGTTGGAAAGGAGAATGCTCTCATCTTCATGGCTGCACCTCTATCATGCACCGAGGGGGTGGGTGGGTGGGCAGGGGGACTGTGCGCTGCAAGGCAGACAAATAAGAGCAGCAAAAAAATTTGAATGTGCAAAATCGTCTCTCCTGGTAATAAACATGTGTCTTTTGACACAAGTGCCTGAGGGGTTGTGGGTGGGTGTGTGGGAAGGTGGGGGGGAGGGCCTTAGGAGAGAACTGCTGGAAGCCCACAATTCATTACCAGCTCAAATGAACTCAGCAACCCTAATTTGTGGTCAGTTTCCCTTTCTTGCTCCATAGCAGAGCAAGACCTTAGGCGACACCTTGGTAAATATTCTGCCTCAGTACTTACTGAGAGCAGATTCACCCTCTCCACCCCACTAAAAAGAAAGGAGGGGTGGTGGTGGTGGTGTGTGTGTGTGTATGTGTGTGTGTGTGTGGGGGGGGTTGCTCTCTCCTCTCTCCATCTACACTTTTCCTCCCCCTCTTCCTGCTCCCCCAACCTCCTCCCTCCCTCTGCCTGCATTCCTCCCATCACAGGGCTGACAGACACTCGTCATCAGCAGGTACTCTGGCCCAGGTGGATCAGGTTTCGCTCTTGCCAGGGGATTGTGCTGCATGTGCATTTTTATGGCTTAGTGCTGAACAGTTGGGGGTTTTCAATGCCACTCTGTTGTCGTGACATATCAGACAGACACAACCACCTCAGAAGGCTTAAGTCAAACTGCTTTGGCTTTTAAAAAAATACCCCAAAATTGCTTTTTTTTGTGCCATATTTTGTTTCTGTGTCACATTGATTCTTAAATCACAGCCTCCACCTTCCTAGTTATCTGTCTTTTTAAATACATTTTATAGATAGTAATTCATTGTTTCATATTAGTAGAGGAGAATGACCACATTTGAATGGTATTGGTGATGACTTTTTACCACTATATTCATTTATATATTTGTTCACAACTATTTGAAACTTCCAAATGGATGGAACATGTTTGTGTCCTCTTTCTGATCCATGTTGTTTTTCTGGACGACAAATATTAACCTGTATATATTTCCTGATAGATGTGGACGAGTGTTCGGAAGGTAATGGTGGATGCCAGCAGATTTGTGTCAACATGATGGGCAGCTATGAGTGCCGCTGCAGAGAAGGATTCCTCCTGAGTGACAACCAGCATACCTGTATCCAAAGGCCTAAAGGTTATTCACACACACACACACACACACACAGACACAGACACACACACACCAGAAATGATCATTTCTGAAAGAAAGCTGGAAGTAGGGATGCACCGATACCGCATGTTTTCAAACTGTGCCTACAATTAAGTACTTGCAGAGACCGAGTACTGATATGAGTACAAATATTTCACTGTTAAAGAGTATTGGTTATGTGTGTGGTTAATTGTGGGATATATCAAATGGGTCATCTTGTAACTGTAGGACTTGAAAACAGTCAGAATCTTCATAAATAAGGAGGATAAAATGGGTTTTGTTGGATTCATTTCACAACTGTGACAAAATCAGCATCTGTTCCCGAAATAATGCCTAATTCAGATTTTCAAAATAGCATCAGGAATACCTTTGTTTCTGGACAACGTACGATGAAAACTTACATTATAAGGCTTGAAAAATATCAGAATCTTTACAAATAAGGAGGATAAAGTGATTTTTTAGTGGACTATGCTCCCAGCTGTGACAAGGCACCTACATGCCCAAAATCAGCATCTCTTGCAGATAAAATGCCAGATTTGGATTTTTTTAAATAGCACCCGTAAATAACTTTGTTTCTGGACACCCGATTATAAAAATTCTAAAAAAAATCTAAACTTCATAAATAAGGAGGATGAAATGGTTTCAGTGGATTCGGTTCTCTACAGTTACAAAGCACCTACATGTCCAAAAAGAAACTTCTCTCACTCAGAAAATGCCAAATTCAGATTTTTAATACAACATGAGTAATAGCTTTGTTGTTTATGTATTAATGCGATAAAATGATTAACACCTTAATCCCACTGATTAATATCTTTACTTAAACATTTTAATTTTGACAGCCCTAGTTTTTTCACATTGCTATTGGGTAGTATCGAAGCACTTTTATGAATACCAACAATGATCACACTCACATACTATTAGGCCGATACAGGTGACGGTATCTGTCCATCCCTAGCTGGAAGCTGTTAGAGCTGCTGGACACAATGAATGCATGTTTAAGTAATACTGGGTCTTTTCCTTTTTTTATGAATAGAGGATTTTTTAAAAATCTTTAGTGGTCTTTATTGAGTAGTTGCCGGACAGGAAAGGGGGTCAGAGAGAGAGGGGGTGACATGCAGCAAAGGGCCCCAGGCAGGGGTTCAAACTTGGCCTGGCCTCATCAGGGAGCTGTAGCTTCTATAGACAAAGTGGCTGCTCAACCAGTTGAGCTGAGCACCAATGGTGTCCGTTCTTTACGTAACATGTAAATTGTCAGGTCTGGGCGCTTTTTTTTGTGATATAATGAATAGATCTAAACTGAGGTTGGGATCAGCCCCAACAGGCCTAAATGGAAGATGAAAAAAGGTAAGTCTCCAGTCTGGAGGGGAAAGAAAAGAACAGGGATAAATCTCTTTGATTTCCACCCATCCTTTCAAATTGAACCAATCTAGAGCTTGGCAGCATTTTAAGGTATCTGCGGTATGAGACTGGCCTACGGGAGACTGAACAGAGAAAACAATTAAAGGTGTAGCCCCGGGCAGACACACCTCTTATTTATTGAGCGTTCCTGTGGGGACTGAGACATGACAGAAGAAGAGCCAACCTGCTCTGAGGCTTACTCACCACACACAGCAGCGCCATAGACATGCATACATTTCGCCAAAGCAAAGCAAGCTGTCAGGAAATGTCTTTCTTTTGCATGCGTGTTGCAGTTTTCTTCAGTGGTTTCTTCAGTTTACAACAAATCAAGTCAAATTTGTTGAGGAAACACGAAACAACTATTTGAACTTATGTAGTAGTTTTGCATTTTTCTACAGTTTTTCTACACTTGGCAGAGTTTCTTGATGGAAGTACAAAGAATAAATTTCCATGACTTTAGACTTTATTACTAAATGAATTCAATAATTTTTTTTATAGATATATGAATAATAAGTAGATGTTGAAAATACTTATTTTGTTAACATTTTTAGTAGGTCTAAAACTAGTTATATATTTGACAAGGGCACAGGAAGGAATTGTTCAGAACTGATGATGTTAAGAGCATAACTGATGTTTTTAACAAGCCAACCCAGTGCATTAGTATCCATTAACTAAATGTTGATGATTTAAGACATTTGTCACTATATGTGATTAAAAAGGACGATTAACAAGCTTCCACTTTGTAGAAATTAGCTAGTGCACGTAAAGCCTGATTAAAAAAACCTCTGTGTTTCGTTTGACATTACTCTGAGTTCTGAGCAGCACAACTCAAAACTCATGCAGTCATGTTTTTATTATTTAAGAAATATTTCTAAATTACAATCAATTTAATCTTTTAAAGACACAGAGACCATTTTACATACTTTTATCTCCCCAAGCCTTGCTTATTGCAACAGCCTTTTTACGTGTCTACCAAAAATCTATGAATCAACTCCAGGTCGTTCAGAATTTTAATACATGACTCATGTTTTAGCCTCTCTGCACTGGCTCCCACTATGTTTTAGAATTGATTTTAAGATTTTGCCATTCACTTTTAAAGCCCTTTGTGGCCTTTCAATCTCATATTTATCTGACCTTTTACAAGCATATCAGCCTGTAAGAAATTTAAGATTATCCGGCAGATGACTTTAAGACCAGAGGTGACAGATCATTTGCAGTCAAAGCCCCTGAAGTCTGAAATGAGCTGCCTGAGGAGATCAGGTCAGCGTAGTCAATATCCTCTTTTAAATTTCTTCTTAAAACTTATTTGAAGGGTGAATTGCCGTCAATTTATTTCTATTGTGTTGTTTTTAAGTGTTTTGATCATATAGCACTTACAAAAGTGCTATATGAATAAAGTCATTATTATTATTAATATTATTATTATTATTATTGGGTAGCTGTCATCAGCAGTGATTCCAGTTAATTTATTAAATGTCTTTTCCTTATACGTTAAAGAATGCAGGACCAGCCAGTGTTTAACATCTATCTCTGTAGTAATAGCAGATGGGAGTTCTTTGACCTCTACTCTAGTTTGAACCATGAAACAGTAATGGACAGCCACATTTTAGCCCCATGCTGGTTCGGGTGGTGTCATAGCAGAACAAAATAGAAAATGTTCATTCACCTTATTAGTCATGACTAAGACCACTGACTTCTCTGTGAAATAAATGTTATTGTGGTTTTAGGCTAAATTTGATTATTAGATTTAACAATTGTTGTTTGACTAGGTGTACACAACTGAACCTTGATGTGTTAATATATCTTTTATTATTATTATTATTATTATTATTATTATTATTATTATTATTATTATTATTATTATTATTATTATTATTAT
>JBBBVU010000014.1:7007659-7042041 GCA_037177055.1 Atherinosoma microstoma
AGTCCAAGCCTTTGATTTAGGGAGAACAAGCCAGAGAGCTGACAACACATAACCCACAGCAGTGCAGTGAAAATTTGCCTTGATCCCCCCCCCCCCCCCCCCCCCCCAGAGTTAAGGTTACCTGTCCTAATGTGGAAGCTAATTGGCTGCACGCAGCTTCGTTTATTCTCCACGAGGAGAAAACAACGGTTGAATGTGCTGATTTTTATTGCTGATATGGACGAATGTGTCTGAAATGCATTTTAAAAAATGAATGAAAATGGTAAGCATCTGCTGTCTACTCATACTGTAACTAGATTACTTCTGTTTACTTTGATTTTATTGTTAGTTTTTTTTTTTTACATGTGCAAATGTAAAAGAACTAAATGAGTAAGATTTATGTCTCCACATGCATAAAGACATCAGAGTATCTAGCCGAGTTCATCCGATTTCTCCGAATCAGATCTCACATTATCATCGCTTTATTAATCTGAACGACAACAACCTGATTTTTTGGTGTGCATGTAAACAGGCTCGACAACAGATACCCAAAACTGGATATCTGTCCCTCATTTTCATCTTTGTTCACACACGTTAACTTATTGCTTCAGAAAATTTGAGTGCTGGAACAGAAATAGCGCCACCTATCGAAGACATCTGATCATGCATGCATTATTTCACCTGCTTAATCAAGTCATAACTAAAGACCGTAATATTGTTTACTTTTCTTTTCTTTAATTTGCTCCATTCAGTTTATTCTGCATTCATTACTTAGTGAAAGGGTTGTTAAGCAAACATCAGCTTAAACGTGTGCATTGTCAACTAGCCTATACATCAAATTATGAATTATCCTTTCATCAGTACTGGTTTGTATAAGGCAGGCCAATTTATACAGTTTATTAGAGGAACAGAGTACATAAAATAAATGTAAAATATGGCCCTTGACATTTTTATTGCATTAGGGATCAAAGACAGATCACAAGTCATGTCAGATCTTGGGTCAAACTATCGCTTCTAGTGCCCAATTGACTTGAGCAGAGCTCTCTGTGGTGAAATGTGTTCTGACAAAATCAATAGTGGTA
Source organism: Atherinosoma microstoma (assembly GCA_037177055.1). Taxonomy (NCBI): domain Eukaryota; kingdom Metazoa; phylum Chordata; class Actinopteri; order Atheriniformes; family Atherinidae; genus Atherinosoma; species Atherinosoma microstoma. The sequence goes on from JBBBVU010000014.1 coordinate 7,008,721, forward strand.
CACCTCCAAGCAAAACACTTACACAGTAAGTCATTGACAATCAATAAAGAAAAATTAAACCCTCAAAGCGAACAGAGCAGCAATAAAAAAAAGGACGGCAGCTGACCGCGAGTCCGAAATGACCGAACTGAGAAATCGATGCGCGCTGAGCTTACCCAGCGTGTTGATCATGCAGATTCCACACACGTCCAGCTTCAGGAGGGTGTGGTACACCGGCTCCCCTCCCTCATGGTTCATGAAGAGGTGGTAGAGCACGGAGCCCAGCTGGGGAGACAGGCAGGCCAAGAAGTGCACCACGCCCAACCAGGTGACGCTGATCTGAGACCAGGGGATGTTGAGTGGCAGCAGCACCAGGAAGCAAACCAGAGGGATGCCTGGAGAGAGAAAACAGGAAGAGCTCCAGGTTATTAAAGCTTTAAATTAAAATGTGTGAAGCGGTGACAGAAAGCACAGCCTGAGGCGTCGGCTTTAGCGGTATGAAAAACATCTGCAACGCAGCAACATCGGCAAAAGCAAATGAAGCTTTCGTGTTCGCTGTGATGGATCATCTCAGAGCTCGTGGACTTCAAACTGTGCAGGGGGACGTGTCTTTAAGGGGCTTCCGACTCTGCTGAGCGAGTGCAGATCCAGCAAGGAGAGCAAGAGTGGCGTCAGAGTTTCCCCCTCAAGAGAGAGAGAGAGAAAAAAACAGCCTCTCTACAAGCTTTTTATTTCCTTGCAGCTGAAGGCGATCACTGCTAGGAAGGCAAAATCCAGACCTTGAAATTTAATCCAGGGACAGTTGTTCTGATCGTTTATCACCCTGCAACACACATGCATTATTGCACTCCCTTTCTTTTTTCTTTTTTTCACTCACACTGCCATTCCCAAAGTCAAGGCGTTTGTCCCAGACAGGTGATACAGCGAATGCCATCTGCTGTAACACATCTATTTTAAGTGTGTAATCTCTGCTCCTCACACCACTTGTCTCGAGCCAACCAGCTGAACTCGGGCGCGGACACGGTGGAGAGGGCTTTCCTCTGAAAAGAACTGCAGCGACCTGAGCTGCAGGCAGGATGTTTTCAGTTCATATGCAAAACAAGCCAGCTCATGAAACTTAGCTTAGATGTTACGCAATAAAAAAATGACCAAAAAAAAACCACATTCCACCTGATTGGTTTCCTCTCTGACTTGGAGAAAACTGGACAGAAGCTCCGGCTTGATGTTTGTTGAGGGAGCAGCTGAGGTTAGATGTCATAAGTAAAGTGTAATAAAGGCGTCCAGGACCACCGGCTGCAGTTTCATCGGGCGACCGCTGAGCCGTCGGAGCACCTTGGTTTAATGACCTTCACAACGAGGAAGCTGTCGCTGATGATAAACTGTTCAGTTTGCATTTTGACAGGATAGAAGGCGCTAACAAGTCCCATTAGACGAGCCCCTGAAAACAATTTGAAAACTGATAACAACATGACCGTCAGTCACATCTCTGGCTGCACACATTAACGCATTATTGAAATTAATTTAGCTCTGCAAGCATATTGTGTAACCCTGACATTTTTATGACCTCTGAAAAATAAAAAGCCACTCCAAGCAGTTTCCAGCGTGTGTGGTTCAGTTACACAAACCCACGGGGAACTTCTTTAGGAAAGAGCTCGTATTTTAGCTTCCTTTAAAGCATCTATCTTGGTGTTTAAGTATTTTTTGATATGGATATTCTTGTACGCACCATTTTCTGGCCAATAAATGATTAAAAATAACTTTTATAGGCATGTTTTAATTGTGTTCTCCTTCTAGTTTGAAAATGCATGAATATACAGCTGCTTGTAAGCAGCAACAGCTGGTAAAATACAGGCTAATAAGGCTGTACTTAATTGCCAATTAATTAATCACATTTTTAAAAAATATCCACTTTGTTGCAGAGATTTGTTTTTATTAAAAAGTGCAGGAAAGTTGGTGCAACTATAAAAGTGACTTGAGGTATAACAGAATACCGGAATAAATGCGTCTTAAAGCAACACTACATACGTTTCCCACTTTAAAACTCTGAGCTTCTGACAGGTTTTGATGGCACTCTGACATTTATTATGCATGTTCCTGGATTTGCTGTTGCCTTGCAGCATCCCGAGGCTGAGAAACCACACTTCACAACTTTTCTTTCCAGCCTGGAGCATCACATGAAAGCTGCATTTTGCTTTTACGACCCCATGTCACATGCCAGCAGCTGGATATCAAAACACTGGCTGTTTTAGAGGCGGACCATGGCAAAGAAACCGAAGGAAAAGAAAGCAACAGAGCAGTAGACAAGATAAAAAGTCAACATCAGACTGACTTTTTATGGCTGGGAAGAGCTCAGAGAAGAGACAGGATCCAAAATGGATGCTGTATTAGCCATCACTAGGGGGCGCCGAAGTGCAAATATTTGATATAGTTTAGTAGTGGGGCTTTAATAAAACAGAATACATAGGTTCTGAAGGACAAAAGCACAAATGAAACCCCAGTGACAGTATTTTAGTTGACACTCTTTTATAATGCATTAATAATTTAAATGCATAATTCATACATCAATGAAAAAGAAAAACTGAAATGATAATTCCACCACTTGTGCTGGTCGAACTGAAATAAACCTAATCAGTGTGTTTTTTGGGTTTTTTTTTTAAAGTAATATATCTACTGATAATTCATAATTTCTTTGTTTGAGCTTCAAAGTGAGAAGGCTTGTTGCTTTCCCTTGAAAACGGAATACGTTAACATTATGGGCTGATAGCAGAAGAAAAGAAAACACTCGCTAAACAGGAAAATAATCAGACAATTTAAAGAAAAAAACCATCTAACTGCAGACATGAAGCGTTTTTGTGTTTGTAGGAACATCTTTGACTGTTTGTTCATTTTATGATTTGTATGCAAAAACAAAACTGTCAGAGCAGCATCACAAACTTACTTGTTTTTAATTATATAAGTATATTGCAGAAGTAATATGGAGGTTTTTTTTTCAAATGAAGCAGCTCAAATTTGCTACATCTGCTAATTACAGCATTTGAATGACAGTAATTAGATAAGATCATTTGCTGGTACCACTTGTGGGATTAACTGATGGGTATGCATAGCCCTGTAAAGTATAAATACAAGTTATTACTGAGGTTTCTATGCTGTTGAACGCTTCATAAGCCAAAACAGACCTTGTACATGATCAATTCAGCTTTTTCCCCATGGAGAAATTCATCAGATGTTATAAATCAAATATATGCATTCAAAAGTAAGTTATATGTGTCTTGATTGAAGATCTCTAGGTTGTAGAGAGCTTGTACAGTATGTGGCTTCATCTCTCTGCAGGTGCAGCATCTGACCTGATGTGGACTAATACTCAAAGTCAAAAGAAATTCACACCTGCTAACTTAGCAGATCATGCTGATCTTTTTTCTTTTTTTTTTTTTAATCAACTCACCGTGAGTGTATATGTTCCCAAGTTCATTGTGCAGGTAAAAGAGGCTTCTGATGCAGTCCTGCACGGAGGAGATTGGCCGGTATCCTGTCAGGACGTACTTGTTAAACTGAAGATGTGGAGGTGAACTCGCCCAGTCCAGCAGTCTGGGTCCATTTAAAAATGCCATAGCAAACAGGACCGTTAAAAGGACGCCGCCAAATAAGTAAAAAACAGACTGCACACCTATGTACACGTTCAGTAAGATTATTGCGACTAAAACCTTTTGGGATATCATTGGTGTTGGTATTTAGTGAGTTTTTTTTTTTGTTTTTTTTTTATGTTGTGCCGTTAGTCGCCTAGCTCGGCGCTAGCAAGTCTCACAGCAACTACCCGGCAACGGTGCGTCCGCGCCGCCTCTGTTTGTTCTGAAGCACCGGTACCTGTGCTAGTGTCATCCGCAAGGATGTAGACAGACACGGCCAGCCAACTGCATGGTGCAAGCATGGGGCGGTCATTAGATTTGACATCTGTAAAATGTTTGTGAAGCACCGACAAGCCCCAGGGAGAAGACGTTCCCCTTCATGTTAAAGCCACTTCCTTAGTTGTTAGCATTCCGGTGCAGCAGAACAGGCTTGAACGCGTCCCAGTGGCAGTGATGCTGCGCGAGCCGCACTTCCATCCGACTCCAGATGATGCTAGCTTGATCCCAGCGGTCAGATTTGTTAACGGAGGACTCGGAGGTTAGACCTCCACTTTGATGACAGCAAACCGGCGTCGCATGCTCAACTCAGTCCGTCAGATGGTAGAGCGCTTTTGTGATATTGTAAGAGTCAGAGGTGATCCGTGATTTCGGAGCGGAGATTTTGAAGGACTACGGACTAGCAAGCCGGGCAGTCGTCTATCAACGTCCGGTTACTGGGGATGAGAAAGCTGATATTTGAGCCGGCTTCCTCCAGACAAGCATGTCGTGGCCTGTGAAGCATACATTCATTTTCTCCATAATTAATTTGATCCAATTTTATTCTACCATTATTTCCAGCTGTCGGTATTCCTTGAAACGCTGAGCCGTCTCCGGCGGCCTTGAGTCTCCTGCATCGCCTCTATCGTCAAGTTACCTAACTAAAAACCAAGCACTTCCGGTTTGTCTTTTCACAATAGAACCACATCGTGGAACATGCCAGATTGTTTAATCACTGTAATGGACTAGATTTGGTGCTACTAATCTTTGACGGTACCGCTGGTGGAGCCATAAAATTTCTATAGAGGTGTCCATGTTTATACCATTACTCTAATTTGGGGGTGGCACAGAAACGCGGGTCATGTTTTTTTCTTCTTTTTTTTATTTAATTTATTTATCCATTTGCATAGGGCACGTGTGGCTAATTGTTTTGGTTACTTATTTACATATTGCAAACGTGACATCCAACTAAAAGTACACATTTGAAATCACTATCAGTTTCTAGGATAAACTCTACGAAATGCAGATAAAAGTCATGAGAATTTGTGGCATGGTGTGGAAACAAGCACCGCATCTTTATTATGAGCAAGGTAGAGGAGATGACTGTAGAATTCAGAAGGATCAAGAATAAGCCAAACACTATTTACCATCCTAAAAGAAGAAGAAGGGTGTCCACATACCTGAGGGCTCACCGGGACAATAGACCACAATGGACTAGAGATATAATACCCAGGCTCAAGGGTGGCAAGGGCCACCCCTAAGATATGACTGGGCCCTAAAGGTGACATAGACAAACAAATTCTACCAAATAGCCTACTTAGCTTAAACTAACCTCAACCTGGGTCAACCTCAAATGTCCTAGTGCAAGTGAATGCAGCATGTAATGCAATTCTGATGGTTCTAAATCAACACTAGCCTACCATGTCGATAATAATGCAGCATCTATGCAGAATAAGCTTTCCAACTGCCTCTGCTGGTCTGTCCAGACTGCTTAGATTGTCTCAAAAGGATTTGAAAGTCATGAAATGTTTGCGGTGAGAACTGGGTAAATTGGATTTAAAGTGTTTTAATGCTTCTTTTCATTGTTTCCAATGTTCTTGTTTTCTTTTCTGTGAAGAACATGAACCATCTCAGTGACAAAGGCTATCAGTGAGCTTCTCCTACGATACTGCAAGCTTTTTTGATCAGAGTTTAGAGGGTTTAGACTAGAGAATATAACAACAGATTACGTGTTTTATTGCAGAGTACATATTATTCTAAATTGTTGAAAATCTTTGCATACCTCTTATTTGACTTCAACTCGTGCTTCCTGGTTAACAGGGAGATGGGAGGGGAGAAGAAAAGGTGCAGGATGGGGACAAGGGAAAAAGAAAAGAGAGATAGAGCAGGTGAGGAGGTGGAAGAAAGGTGGTTGAACTGCCAAGTCAGCTTCTGTTTCACCCACCTTGACTGCAGCAGTTTCACAGAGCTAAGCAGGAAATCATTAAAATAATGTTTTAAAAAAACTGCATTCACTGATTGGGGCTATTTGTTCAATTATCTTTGTTTTATTTATCTATTTTTTGCAGAAGGAGTAATTGAATGGATGAGGAGGAGGAGGAGAGAGAGGAACCATGATGAAGTGCCAGAGCAAAACATGAGGAAATCCCAGAGATTAAACTAAAACTGCTACAATAACAGATCATTTCACTGCCTAAGTGTCAAAATGTTTAACAATGTTCAATATATGAGTAGAAATACTTCTTTTCTCTTTCTAGAAATAAACTAAATTGAGGATTTCCAAATAATTGTTATTTTCTTTTTTTTTAACAGCAGCACACATGAAGGATGTGTTGGTTATTGATAGAGATGCAGATTTATGAACTGGATTTATGATAGAGTTACTTTTTAAGTTATATGTTTGAATTCAGTCCTAAAATGTCATAAAAGTGGATTGTCCTTCAAAAGAAATCCAACGTAATCATATTTTGCATATGTTGCAATAAAATGTTGCACTTTATGAGGCCAAAGTTTCAGATGAGTACTGTGAGAAGGCTGATGACCTCCTCTAAAGGTACATTTTGACCAATAACACTCAGAACTTAAATGACCCGGGGCTTTATTTTTTTTTTTTAAAGAAACTAAAAGGTTTTTCCAGCCCTGGGTCTGCTGCATTTCCATTGAGATCTTATGTTCAGGGTAGAATAAGCAAACTAAGTTAACTGGAGTGTGTTCTTACACTCCAACAGTCCTGCAGGAGTTTGGGCACCACCGTGCTCCTCAACCAACACAGAAGTCTGCTTCAGCTGTCTTTTCAGTTACACATACACTCACCTACCGATTAATGAAGTACATCTGTTCAGTTGCTTGTTAACTTGAAAATCGAAGCAGCCAATTACATGTCAGCAACTTAATTCATTTAGATGTCGATCAAAACGACCTGCTGAAGTTCAAACTGAGCATTAGAATGAGGAAGAAAGGGGATTTAAGTGACTTTGACAAGCCTGTGCATAGCTCCTGGTGTGGAGGATCTCCATGACAACAACACTGGAGTTAAAAAAGTTAAAACAAAAATCAAACAAACCTGAAAACATAATAACAAATAAGAGAAACAAGTATAAAAGTTTAGATAAATGAGTCCATAAAAACAATGTTGGTGAAAATAAACAATAAAAACACAATAGACAAATCTGCATAAATAAGTAGTATTTATGATTAATAAGTACATCATTTAGTAATTGAGTAGAAATGTAAACAGATGAGATAGAATAACAAAAAATGATAATTCAATTATAAGCAAAGCTAAAAAGGTCTACTGCGTGAATAGACAATTCTGGTCCTTGAGGGCGACTATCCTGCAGGATTTTAGACGTTTCTCTGCTCCAACACACCTGATTCAAATGAAATGACTCTTCTCAACAACTTGTTGTCAAGTTGTTGTGGAAATTTCATTATATCTTGTAAGTTCTTGCTACCTCAGTCCCTGATTGTGACCTCAGGTCATAATGTTCTGGTCCTCCTTATATCTGGACTATGTCACATTTGTAATCATTCTGACAAGGCTGATACTAAATCACACTTCAGTAAGGACAATCTGATCAATGCTTGTTCTTGACATCTCCAGGACTGAAGTTGAAAAGGACTCTTATCTCAGCATCTTTTAAATCCAGGTTTAAAACATTTCTGTTCTCATGCATCTATGCATAAAACCTGCACGGTAACTTTTGACTTCTCTTGCTTTCAATCTGTTTAATGACTGTTTTTGTTTGTTTAAATGATTTTATTGTAATTCTAGCTGCTTTTTTTTTTATATCCATAATGCTTTTAATGTTTTATGTAAAGTACTTTGAATTGTCTTGAACCTGAAAATGTGCTATACAAATAAACTTGCCTTGCCTTGCCTTGCCTTGCCTTCATGAGTCCCCTGGATGGTGAAATGAGTATCTAGGAAGTCTGGTTTATAGGATCAGTCTGGCCTAGTGAACTGTCAATGTTTACATTTCATAAATGCTGTGTTTTTCTGTGTAGTTAAAAAAAAAACCCACATGTGTTTCAAAGTCTGCAGTGCTGTCAGAAACCAACTTTGAGCAGCAAAGTGATCTTGCCAAAATCCTCTTGTCTCTCTTTGATTTTTCTTGATTTATGTCCTCAGTTTCTGTTAATGTCCCATTTTAATATTAATTTAGCCTTTATTGCTTCCAGATGAGACCCATTTGGATCAAGAGATTAAAGCTGCCATAAATCTACAAACTTCCTTCACTCATCAGATAGGCGTCCTGTCACTGTTTCCTTATTTGTGGAAGACTAACAGACAGAACAACCACTCATCTGCTTGTTATTACTGATTTTATTACAACAGTGCGTGCCTGAAGGAGAATGGAAGTGGTGAGGAAGTGACTTTGCCGAACTATTGGGAAACAAGCCTGCAGAACTGCTGCAAAATATCAAAAATCTCTGAGAAAATGAAAACCTATTTAATCTCTCGACCAAATCAGTTTAAATGCAACCCTCCATGCATCCTGCCAGCCTACCTCTTTAAGTGCAACGCCTGGGGTGCGGTCTGCTCATGAGCTTTATTGTTGTCATTAAAAAGACATCAGCCTCTTCCATTAATGGGTCAGGTGTTTCGTGTGCAACTTCTACCCGTCTTTGTGGGTACAGCAGCGAGTCGGTCAATGGCCTGCCCTGTGTCTGTCATTCTGTTTCTCCTGCTGGTAGCTTTGTTAGCAGGGAGCCTCTACCAATTAGGCAGCAGGGGTCTTCAGCCCCTCAGTTAATGACAAGGCTGCTGCTGTTGGCCTGTCTCTTATTAAACCCGCACCCCTCCACCACCTCAACACGAGGAACTTTGGCCATCGTGTAACTGGCCTAAATGTAACAGTTGATTTATTCCCCTCAAACATCTCTATTTCATAAATAAAGCTTCTCAAGCTAGTGGTGCTTTGTGGTTGATAGGAATGCCATTTAGGTCAAGAAGAGTTCCACTGCTTTGAGTTTGATTTATTTTTCTCTTTCATCTCTGATGATGACCAGGACATGTGTGCGTGAGACGGGATCCACTACATTAGAATTCAGGAATTTCAGGCTCGGTCATTTCACTCATCTGTAATGTCAGCCTTGCTCACTTTTGAGTATCCGGTCGGCCAATTACCTTAAGTGTATGCATATTTGGGGTTATATAAGTATGTTATGGATTCAGTTAATTTTAGAATATGTCAAGTAAAATAATAAACACATCAGCTACATAATTAAAACTATGTGCCTATTGTCATGTAGATCTTCCTCAAGCTGCTCTGAACTGTCAAGGTGTGGACTTCTGGTAAGGGGTGGGCGGAGGTCCATAAGTGTGGCAGGCATTGTTAGGAAAGCTGCAGAGTAGCAGAGTTTGTAATGTAATCACCAGACTTGAGTGGACTTTGGATGTATCTAAGGCTGATTGCAGAAAAAATTGGTTACATGAGGGTTGACTGTCAGCTTTCATGTCTGGAGGAATCTGTAATAGGCCAATGCTTTTAAGTCTTCAAAGTGCAAACACAGAAGCAGATGAACATAAATTAACAGAAAGCAAAGTTTGAAGTCAGAGAAAAATGTCATCTAAAGTAGATCTTCCATCAAGAGAAGTGATAAAAGAAATGCAGACCACCACAACACTACTTTCCATCTGAGATTTTTTTTTTCTTTTGGATCGTTGTTCCCAAAACAACATAATTCACTTCCACCAAATGTAGCCTCATTGCCTCCTCATTAACCTGATTATGGTTGCAAGTGTTGCCTTTTTCTTCAGTACAGTGGGAATTTTTTTTTTTTTTTTTTGCTAGGAAATATTTACTTTGCCAGTTGAAACCTCTTCCTGTGTTTACAACTTTCATTAGCCTCCCAAAGGGGTTGTTACCCCTTGTGCAGCAAATCTCTCAACACAGTGGACAAGATGGACCTAATCACACACACACACCCCTACATGCACACACACTTCAATAATTTCAGTTTCAATTTAATCCTGCCGCAGGCTGAGTCAGACATGCTCCCTTATGACATTTAGATGAAGACTGTTGTGTGTTGACTTCAGGATATATGTTGTCTGTGTTGGCCAGAGTCACAGCAGAATAAGGAATTTTCCAATAAATCAGATCAAATCCACAATACATGATCGCATCATACTCCCAGTTACTCTTCCTCTCCAGCCACGACATTCCTCTTGCGTGAAATTAGACCCAGGTTCATTGAACTCTGTTTTATTGCCGTTTTTTTTTTTTGTCATAGATATAAAAAAATAACCTTTTTTTTTTATAACATCTAGCCAATTTAAAACAGTTTTAATTTCATGAGATAATGCGAAGTGATTCAGTGTTTAGTATTTGGAACTAAAAACTGAACTTCTGTGTAGAAATATTTATTTTTATCTATGTCTTGCTGTGTTGTGCTTTAACCAACAGAGTTCTCATATCTTTCTCCCTGTTGTTTCTCAGTAGGCCTGCCCTCGTGTCTGCCTGTCTGTGCAATGGCCACAGAACTGTTTTTACAAGTGCAAAAGTCACTGCTCCATTGCTCTGCAGCCCAACCGTATAACCAGACTCTTTTCCTATTCTGGGGAAGTGGAGCAAAGTCTTTGAGCAGCAGAGATGGAGACAAACAGGACAATTTTTTTGTTCCCTTTTACTTTTTTGCTCTTTTTTTCCCTCTGTCTGCCTCTGTCTTTTCTACATTATCTGCCTTCATCCTCTCTCTTTGTCTGGCCTTTTTAGAACCCATGCTCCCATTACACCCACCCCCACCCTTCAGCAAATATACATCGGTGGTTTAGCCTTTGCAAATGTTGGCAGCCTTGCCGCTGAATTCTCCGTACCTCATTTGAGTCGGGCATCCCTTTTCGTTGTGGCTTTATTGAAGGCCATCCCTGAACTGGCCAGCCTTGCATGCTCTTGCGGACTGCCAGAGAACCAGTGGGGTTTTTCCACTAACACTTGGCTGTCATGGCTTCGACCAGAGGGCCGGACTAAACTCTGCAGAGACCAAAATCTTCTTAATCTGCCTCTCACTTCGATTGGGGAATTAATGCAGTTCTGTAACAACATTCAGAATCTCATGTCTTTTGTATCTTTGCATTAAAGAAGGCCAGCAGGCTTGGCACTCTCTAGCGTGTTGTCTATTTTGTTGGGCTCCTTTGGGATTGCACAGCGAGGTGACCTTGATAGAATGAGAGGAAGAGTGAGGGGGAGAGTGGCACATACCCAGCAGGTGCTGCACAACTGCCTGTGACACAGATGGGCACACACTCACAAATGCATTAGCAATACGCATACATTATGCAAATACACTTGTGTGTGTTAATGCAAACACATACTTGCACTTATACTTTGGCATACAAGCACACACACCACTGACCTACACATTAAAACCACTTTTCAAAATACACACTAAGTAAAATCCAAGGTATTCTCAAAAGACTCTCACGGCTAGTTTTCATCTACTTTGGCCTCTTTAAAAACATAATTTTAACTGTTCACCACTTCCGACTGATTGGAAAACTGCTTTGTTTATTGCAGGAATACAATATGTTCAACTAAAACAAGTTGTAGACCAGGCACTCTGACAATGGCATGTATCAACCCTAAAATGTGGCTGTCTTTTCCGTTCTCTGGTTGTTTATGTCTTTAATGGTTCCTCTCTGAAAAAGGGAGTAAAATGAGCAGCCTCAACAAGATCTTTGTGCGCAGCCGAAAATCACACAAACCAAACAGTAGCACTTGGATTCTCTCTGCTCTCTATGAACCGAGTCGGCGGGGAAGAGTCACTTCCTTGACCATCTCACTGCCCCGTCTGACCATCTGCTTTGCAGCTCAGCCCAACCCAGTCCGGTTCTTTCCCCTTTCTCTTTTCCATGCGCTGACATTTTTATCCTCCCATTAAAACTTTTAAGGGCCCATTATCTAAGAGGAAGGAATGTTGCTTTAATAGTGTGGTGGCTCCATTCTTAGGCCCCTTCTTTTCAGTTCGTATCCACCCAACACTAGGTAACTGCTTAAAGTTCTCCGCCAAAGAGGGGACCTTCTCCCCCCTGAGCTGTGTGACAGCAGCCCAGGACGGACCATGAGCCCTCTTTTCACTGCCCCATGCACTCAGAGCAGACTATAAACCCTTGGCATGCCTTCTACTACTTCAGCCCTATTGTTTCAGTCCCCCCCACTACAGATTTTTTCAGATTTAAGAGAGCTTGTTCTATGGTGAAGAACTTGTGGCCTCCTTGGTTCTTTTGTTTGAGGATCACAAGAGTTGGCATCTAAGCTGAAGTTGTTACATTTTTTCCTTTCGCACAGTTTTTTGAGTCATGCTAAAACTCGTGCATCGATGCTAAACATTTACTGTTTTTTTTGGAGTTTTTTTCATTTTGTTGCAAGGCAGTTTTTACCTCAGCTGGTAGCTCTTGTCTGGATCGTGCAGTCCAGCAGAATTCTTGACAAGACAAATGTCTTATTTCATCTGAAAATAGTTCTCAGTTGACGTTTGCAATTTATTAAAAAGTGATCATGCCATCAGAGAGCAGGAGAAACTGCTTCAATTTGTAGCTCACATCCTATAGAGTTTACATCACCAGCCACCGGAAAAAAAAAAAAGTAATTTGAGCTTCAACTAATCTCTCTCTCACTGCTATCCATGTCGACCCCGTACCTGATGAGCTTCATAAAGGCTGCTGTTTGATGTGACTCGCACTTAATGCCATGTCCTGCAGGCACTGTGGCCGATCTCACATATTAAGCTGTAGATCCACTAACTCAATGACAAACTCACAAATGGATTCTGGTTCAGAAGAAGGGAATGCTGCTGTTATTTCTTTAGGTATGAGAATAAGCTCTGGAAATCTGCCGGGCTCAAATAAAGCTTATTGCATAGCGAGGATGCTGAAAATTAGCAAGATTCACCTTGTCTCAAAGTGTATCTAATCTTACACCTTATGAGTTCTGAAAGTAGTTTTCTGTATCACTTTTTATTCCGAGTTGTTTTTATGAAATCTAACTCTCTCAGGCAGTTCAGTGAATAAATGTCACTACAGAGAGAGTACAACTAACTTCTGTTGAATTGATGCTTCCTCATCAGATATATGAAAAGGGTATGCAATGAATGACATGAACCTCCATGAAAATGTAAAATCATGTCGCCATTGTTTGACGCTCACAAAGAAACTCAACTGAACGCCACAGAAACCCTGGCTGTCTCAGCCCACTTAGGCTCTGGTATTAATGCACCAATCAATACACCTTTCGAAAGTTACTCTACACTCTACGTCAATCTAACGAGGAGACATAAATTAAATTTCATTGTGGTGTTGGTACTTTGCACAGTATGTAAAGCAAGCTGAAAAGTAAGCTACACTTGTGTGTGTGTTTCTGGTGTTGATCCATTATCTTTGCCCTGCTGTGGAAATGACAAAAGTCATGATGAGCAAAGTTGTCTCACTCCAACACCTTGGTCCGGTACAGCCAATATCTTCTCATCCATACTTCATTGTTCTTTGTTTTTCAGGGTTTCTTTTCTTCTTTCCGGTGAACTCTGTTATGTTCTTTCCAGTTTGAGCCAATTTCCAATCAGTCAGGACTCAACCTGTTCATTGTGAAGTGGTAATGTACTGTTAGCTGTTTAGATAACTGTTTGCAAGCTGGTCTCTGTAGCCTCTGGGTTTTTGGAGTTTTCCATAATACTTCACTCTATGAAGAACAAGATCCATGAAAACAAATACAAACATACAACCATAAATCAACCATAAATGGGACTATTAAGGCATGCAGCTCAAGATTTAATGGCTGTTTTGACAGATTTACTTCAAAACCATACACACATATTGTGGTTTTACAGCAGGCTTTGTATTGATTAAACAATGAGATAAGGGGCTGCTGGCTATAGCTTGATGCCAAACCAGCTCGCCGACACACATCTGTCATTACTTATAGTGAATGATAAAACATGAGTTTTACTGGCTTCTGGCACCATCACACCTCTGAGTGTTTGGTTCAGAGGTCACAAGCTGTGCTGAGAGGATGAAGTTGTGGGTACTTAAACACTCTCTTTAATTGCAGTTTTCTTTTTTCACCACAACTGCAGCAGTTCGATGGCTCCTGTCTGTTTTGAGCTGTGTGAAAACTCATATCCTCTCTGGTTTGCTCTTTAGTTGACATTTGATCAGCTCTTACTCAGCTCCAAGAAGATCCTCGGGCCAGTTTTCAGAATTGGAAGTGGTCTGTGATGAACAGAGTCTGTAGTGACTGATGCCATGGTCTTTTTTTTTTGTCATTTCTGTTATTCTCTCTTCTGTCCATCGCCAATAGTCTTTTATTTCTCTTTCTAATGTTTAAGTAATGATTAAAAACTGTATCCTTTGGCAGCGAGTTAGAGAAAATTGCTCGTGGTGGATGATGGCTGGGTCTTGGCTGGAGAAAAGGGCCATGGTGTCAACACTTTGGCTTAAATTGGTCCTTAGAGAGATGAAGGTCCAGGTTCTGGCCTCAGACTCACATTTTATTGATATAAGAGTGTTGTATTCCTGCATAGGGGCTGCATAAAAATGAAAGGAGGGTGAAAAGTGAAGTTTGGGATGTTTAATACAAACTTGGTCAATTATCTTTAGTTCACCGGGGACTGGTTGGAAATTCAATCCTCTGTTAATCTCAGAGATGCCTGTTTCCTGCTCTGGCTGCAAGTGGACACGGAGCCGGGAAAAGAGATCAGAGAATTCCACATTTCACTAAAACATCCACATGACTCGCTGTGAAATTTGCAGCACTTTAAAGCAGCTGTTCTGTTGATGCTCATTCATGGTCACTTCACTCAGTCCTCCATTACCCTTTTCTTTTGGGCTCAGTGTTTGTTCAGCTCTGAGTCTTTGTGTAGCAGGGAAGGCTGTTGTTGAACTTTGTGTCCGATAGCTCACGCTGTCTGCAAGAACGTCAACAGCTCTGACAGGATAGTCTGAGAGGATTGTACGACCTTCTGACACTTGTTGACAGACTTAAAGTGATGGACAGTATTGGAGGTCAGAATTGTCAATTGGATCATCATTAGCTTCTTTAAGGACATATAGACTCATGGTCGCTGCTATGAGCCAGAAAATGTTTGTAACTAAGAGATTGTAACTAAGGAAAGTTAAATTAAATTACACTAATAAGTAACAAAAGAATAATCAGTTTCTGCCCACTTTAGAGCATTTTGTTGCAGTTTTTGACGCTGAAACCAGGAGCAAGAAAGCTACTGTGTGACATCTCATACCTGTCAAGACTGATTTTGCGGCGCATGAATATATATGTTCATTATCATGCATTAACACTCCCACACATATCTTTAAATGCCTCAGTTTTTCTTTTTGAAAAACCAAGAAAAAAGTTGGCTAATTAAGGAACTTAGACCTCCAACGATCCCTTCAGTGTGACAGCAGATTTAATAACCGTGTCCCTGTTTGCCAGAGGAGAAAGCAAAAGGGAAGAAATCTGTTTGGTTTTTAATGAGCCAGAGAGTCGGGATTTGTCACTGCATCTCCAATGGTGGCAGGTTTTCACAACGATGAAGTCAAACATCAGTCCTCTCCTGCAAATAATGCAGCATTACCACAGCGCAGATTAAAAACAAAAGGCTCGCTTCATCCATTTGTGTTATAATTCATGCTGCAAGGGCCTCAGGTGATTCCAGGTGCCTGTTGTGCCTCAAGAATAAAATAATAAAAAGCTTTCTCTCAGTAACTTGGTGACTGGCTTTTGTGTCATTTTAGTTTAGTCTCGATCTTACAGAAGTAATTTACCCATGAAGATTTATGCAAATGTACACTGACACCCTTAGTTTAGTGCAACCACTTTTGAGCTCATTCTCTGCAGGGTGAGTTTAACAAAGTACTTTTTTGTCTGTTCCTGCTTTTTTTTCCCTTTATGGGGGATTACCTCAATTAAAATTACAGGTCTAAGGAATCAGCTCCTGCTGGGAGTTTTATCCTTTCTGCAGGCAGACTCCTTTTTATAGCCTGAAAAGAGTGAGCATGTTCCAACAAGTGCTTGAATCTTTGTGAAGGGGTACTGGGCATGTCAGTCACCAGCGGTAGGCATATGAGGCACCGAGGGTCAGAATGCATGACAGGCATTTGAATTTTTTTTAGCCCACTTACCATCTCTGTGATATTTAATGTAAACTGAATGGTCTTTGGTTTTACAAACAGAGTGCAATCTTTGTGGCTGCTAAGAGATAAACTCTCTTCCGGTCCTGTTATTTCCTTCACAGTGCAATCTGAAGGCACAAAGGAGGGGCCCACCTGCATGGACAAGAATCACGGGTGTGCACACATCTGTAGGGAAGCACAGAAGGGTGGCATCTCCTGCGAGTGTCGACCTGGATTCCAGCTCACGCGCAACATGAAGGACTGCAAATGTAAGTCATCACGACCTCAAGGGTTTTTCGCACACATGCACAAACAACAGATGACTGCTTTATAGGCTCCTCATGAAAAGGTGATTGGGGTGTGGAAACTGGCCGGTGATGGATAATCGCACTCATTCCACAAATGTCTCCCAAAAAGTTTGAAGTTGACATTTATTCTGCATAACCAAGCTGTGACTAATCTCCTGAACAGTCCTCGTAAAGAAAAACATGTTTTTCAAATAAGGAAGGATCATTTACACAACCAGGGCAAGTGTGGAGGTTACTCGAAGGGGGACGACTCTGACGGACAGCGAACACTTTCTGTTGCCGTGCAACAGGGATCATCCTGTCAGAGCTGGGGCCAGGGCTGATGGGGGATTTGTCTGTGTTTGGATAAGGATTGGAGAAGTGTTATTCTATAGTTTCTCTGTGACAGCCCAGGAAAAGGGCAAAAGGTGTTGGGATGGTAGGGTGTAGACAGGATGGCGATGGAAGACTCAGCTCAATCGTGCTCTTTTACACTCTGTCATCACAGGTATGTTAAAGTGCCGACATCAATGCTCCTTATAGCTGCTGCCACATAAATCTACTTGCACTTAAACACACGAATCTGCAAACTTAGACCAGAAATTATACTCTTCCCATAATTTATGTGTTGCTGGCGTGAATCATGAAAATTTGAGAACAGTAAAACATTTGTTCTAAGCTAAATTAATAAAATGCATGAAATATAAAAAAACATCTTACAAGGCTGCGAGAGCACAGCTCAGCAGCTTGCTCATTGGTTGTTTGAAATTGGGACCTCATCTGTGAGTCCAATAAAGCTCTGTAATTCGAGGGTAAAAAATAAAAATGAAATCAAAATATCCCAAATCAAATACAAAGATTTTCCCTCTGACCTGTAGTCCTAATTATCCAGTTAAATTGTAATAGTGCGAGTTGCTGAGTTCTGGAGACGGCAGCCACAGGGATGTTAGGGTGCTGGATGACACTCTGCTTAAATTGCTAAAAATACATTAAAGTAGCTCAACAGACAGGTCTTTTTTAGTTCACAAACCCTACCGTGCTACAGCTAATGAATCTATTGCAGCTCTACAACAGAAATAAGAATAACTGAGCAAGATGTGCTTCGATGTGTTCTACATAATCCAACATTGCCTGCATGCATAAATAATTGTTTCGCTAATAATACATCTCAGCCAAGGAGAAAACTATTAAAGAGATATTTTTCTTTTTTCTTCTTAACTGGGATTCTTTAAAATACTCTGTGTCTTACCAGCAGAGTGTTAAGGGAGGAATTCTGAAGGGGGAGATGGTTGCTCCTGCAAATAGGGTCAGAAGAGGAGCTCACCCTATGAAACAACTCAAACCACATAAACTTATAGTGGTTGAAGCAAATGTTATATAGGGATTTTTTTTTTTACATCAGTTAACTATTGCAGATGTTTGTTTTCATTGGCACTACTCTTTCTCAAAAGAAAAACATCAGTGTTGCCCAAATAGTGCACAACCACCGCTCGGTGTACAGTGTTTGCATTCTACTGATGCAACATGGACCTTCTTCGTTTTGTTTTTTCTTTCTTTAA
This sequence comes from Atherinosoma microstoma, assembly GCA_037177055.1. NCBI lineage: Eukaryota > Metazoa > Chordata > Actinopteri > Atheriniformes > Atherinidae > Atherinosoma > Atherinosoma microstoma. The sequence continues at coordinate 7,026,533 of JBBBVU010000014.1, forward strand.
CGTTTATATTTTATTTTGTGTCATGAACAGTTTTAGTTTGGTAGAAAGAAAATAATTATTACTTTCTGAAACTGGCCAATACCAGGTCTGTGGATTTTTTTCTGGACTGAGACATCTCTGAAGGCTTTTTTGTTGGGTTTTTTTTATGCTCAGTGCAACCATAATATATTATATCAGAAGATAATGCAACTCTTCTCACCAAAAAACACCAGAAAACAATAAATAAATAAATAAATAAATAAATAACACTACAGGCCCAATTCATTTGATTGGGAGCTATGAATATTAAATCCAGGACAGTTGTTTAAACACAGATTTAGCACATGAACATGTGAAGCAGTTCTAGCTGCTCCTCCAATTCCTCCGGGTTACATTTTGTGATTTTGACCTTCATCTCAAGCCAACTGCACAAAGAGTTTAGTAAGCAACAAAACTGATGAACATTTAGAAGCTGAGTTTGTTTGCATTTCTCTGATCACACCAAACTTAGTGGAAACAGTTACTCAGGCAACCGTAAGTACTTCAAAGACACATTCAGTGGCTTTTCTCTGAAGCCATGTGAAAGACTGAATGCAGTGTGAGTTCACGCTGCTTACAGCCTGAAGAAAGAGTATGTATTTTTGTACGTCATACTCTTTCTCTGCTTACCTCCTGTCACTTCTGCGTTGACTTTCAAATGTTGAAGAAATACTCACGTGTACCCCCTGTAAGTACTGTTTGTGTTAACTCTGCTTCCTTTGACAGTGACATGCAACTACGGTAATGGAGGTTGCCAGCACATCTGCGAGGAGACGGACCACGGTCCCAAATGTTCCTGCCACATGAAGTTTGTCCTGCACAGCGATGGAAAGACTTGTGTAGGTGAGTTGTCTCACCGCGATACAACGACTGAGGGCAAGAAATAAAGGTTTTTGAAAGCTGAAATGTAAAACTACAAATAATTAACTCAGCATCATGTTTCCAAGAGCATATTTAATTAACCTTTGAAATGAGGTTCATGTGATAAAATGTAAGTTGAGAATTGAAACAGACCATGTTGTTGTAACTATATCCCTGAGCCTTTTCTCTTGATCTGTGACATACAAGGACAAAAGGCTACCATCCACTGTGCTTTCTATTCTTCCGCTGCTACTTCAGTAACCTCACCATCCGTGCATCTGCTTTTGCTCCTCTTCCTCTTCCAACTATTTGCTGGGCATTTCACCGTCCCCTCTATTTTTTTTTTTTTCCCCAGTCATGTCAGAAACACACACCTTCTATCAGCCCTTGGGTCATTTCCTCCACTGCTTCCTGTTGGGGATTAACTCACACACCTGACCTAACCTTCCACTGGCATTTATCAATGTTTGCCTCAGCTGACTTAAGATGAGTGAAAATCATTCAGGTACTCAGGCATTTTGAACTGTTCTGAAGGGCACTTTTTAATCAAATTGGGCCTAGAAGTGCAGAGGAGTCAAAGCACAGGTCTCAATAGATGTAGATGTGTTTTAGCCATGCAGAACTGAGTGCTGCTATTTCATCAACTTACATGCGACATTAGTGGCAAAATTGTGTAGTTGTAAATGTCTGACCATCACTACAGTATAGACAAGCTTCTGTTTTATCTGCCTATCAAACCAAAGTGGCATAATAGTTGATATTCACAGCACAAACCCATTTAAACTAATGAAACCTGTACCTGCAGTCTAAGTCTGTAATGAGAAGTGGAGTGAATTGGATGAGACAGAGCTACTTCTTTTGAAGACAAACACAGTAATAGATTGAAAGGTGCGCCTGCAGTGCAGCCTGGTGACGTGGTTGCTTGGTTTCGGTGGCTGTTAAGTTTGAGAGGTTGGTTTGAGTAGCGGCTGATTAGCTCAGTGTTTCTGGATCCCCTTCAAAAACCGCAGCCCTGATGAGAGCCAGACCCATGTCAAGGTCTGGTCAGCCAACCTGTTATTATTGCTGTACCCATATGGGCCAGGATGATGCCACAAAGTTGACTGCAACCAAATTATATGTCTTCGCCAGCTTTATTCAAGGCAGAGCAAATGTACATTTGGTGTACCAGATTAGGAAGCAGTCAGCCAGTTAAAATCTCAGATTTCTCTCACAGACTCTGGGGTTAAAACGGTGGAGGGAGTGCTTCTCTGCGGCCGGTATGTGGGTTCTCCATCTCTCAGACTCAAGATTAGTTAATAAAACCTCAATAAAACAAATACTAAAAAAGCCAAATGAACCACTGGTGAGGGAGTGAGTGACAAGAGCTTTGGAACACAACCATACACAGACAAACTGTGAGGTTTCCAGCTTTAAAAGACAGCGCAAAACACACTGAAACAGACATTTTGGTTTGCTCTGCCAGATTTAAATACAAAAACTTTATAGATGTGGCAAACTACAGCAGCTAACTTTGATTCGAAAAAGACCTTTGATTTTATTCATAGCTGTGCTTAAAACCAGCTGTCTCTTGAAGCTAAGAAATCCCACTTAAAGTAATATTACTATTTTTACACTTTACATTACTTCGTTTCGTGTAATTGATGTTCTCAAGTAATAATTACCTCAAAGCCAATCAATGCAGGGATAGTAAATGATCTACAGTGTGTAAAAGGTTTCCATAGAAACAATGCAAAGTCAAAATGCACTCCTGTTAATCTTCACCATTGATTTAAAAATGTTCACAATTCATTTATTTATAGTCTGCATTCAGAAGCAATAGTGCACATTATCACAAAATAGCGTTTGTCTTGTCAGTGATGTATTTCAGTATGCTGTTGCTTCCCTCCTCAGTCCATCTTGCAGGGTGTTTAATATGTATTCTGCTACATTTTTATTCATTTGTCATATGGTGATTCTTTTCACCTCGGCTTGGTTATGCATTTTCTATTAATGCAACACATACCTCTCAATGTGCAAGTGTTCGTGCTTCATCTCTCCTGTCTCAGCTGTTTGTACCGTGTCTACAGTAGGTGGAAATTTTTTGTGTCCAGAAGGCTTGTAGACTTTCGTCTCTCAGACACAACATGCACAAACAAAGACTCTTTGAAGTCAGATTTTTGACTGAAACAATCTTGCAAAAAAAGCAGTTTTATTTGTGGTGTGTGTATCAGTTAGTTTAGATATCAGAGAGGAGCAGCCATCATGTGGAAGCATTCATGCTGTTAGCACAGCAAATCATAAACATTCACAAATAGCAGGCAGATGCAGACATGCTCAGGAGTTCAATCATCTGAAGAGTTGGCCACACTAAGCAAGACTCACGAAGAGTGCAAGAGATGCATTTTATAATACAAACTGAAAGTTATACAAACAACCACACAAACATACGTGCATATCCTGCATGCATGCATCAGATGCATGCAGACACATGTGTAGCACAGACATATGCCCATAACATAAACACATTACTCTCATTTCGGGTGGTCTGTGCATTCATGCTGGTGCATTCACATCTATCTGACAGTGGTCTGTCCTCAATCTGCTAAAAATCTCTGTTTCTGGATGTTGCATGTTGGTGCAGTTGATATAAACTATGCATGCTTTGTGGTGTTATCATTTGACTTGAGAATCTGCTGCATCTGCTTCTTCATAAGGCATCTCAAAAGAGCTACTCGTGGATGCCGCAATGACCAGTTAGAAAAAAAAACATGCTGGAGTTACTGGAGCTGGAAAAGTTTTGAATCATAATTAAACTTGTGCAGGAATAGCGATAAGGTGGAATTTAAAATTTTGTTGATGTGCGGGATCCTAAATACTGCTACTGCACATCACGGGTGAGTGTGATGGTCTGCATCCTAAAGCATCTGCCTGCGGATGAGTGTTAAGCTGAAGCTCAAAGTACTTGTGCCATAGAAACTTAATGTACAGTAGAGTATAAAGTCATAATTTCACATAGGTTACACAGCAGATGAAGGGTAAAAAAAAAAAACTCTTGCTTTATGACAGCACATATTTTAAATAACATGGCCACTGTTAGCATTTTGACATAACAGTCTAACACCATGAACTTTGAAATGATCTGACCATTAAAGGCACCATAAAGCACAGAAGTGAATCTGACTGTCCCTGACTTTCAGCTTGCAGCACTAACCACCACTTGATCTGTCTGTCAAGGCTCACAGTGCTCATACTAACTAGCAGAAGCCTCATCTCACACGCAAACAACAAAACGACTCTTTGTCTGCACTGTGTGGAACATTTATTTGCATGACTGCATGTTGAGAGGTAACACTTTTGCCTTGAGATGTCACCCTTTTCAATTTAGGCAAAGAACTGTCATCAGTTTATTCTGAGGATTTGGAATATAATAACTGCTGTTTATTCAGTTTTTACCAGTAAAAGGCTTTGTTTTCTTTTGTAGAAGCAAAATGTTAATCTCTCAAGTCTTTATCATCTCCTGCCAGCATAAATGAACATCAAAGATTTGTTTAATCTAGGAAAAACAGACCTTCATACATCTGTCATTCATGCCATCCACCTTATTTCATAATGGATATCATAAATTATGGTTTTCCGTTTCACTGAACCAAAATCTGCAAAAGTTGGCAGTTTTTCTTTTTTAAAGTTTCATTTAGATAAATGATCTACTAACATAACCTGTCACACTTTAAATGGGATAATGATATCACGCCTCAGCTTTCTACTGCTTAACTATGTGATGGTGTGAAGAATTAGCTTCAGATAATTGGAATGTTTCTACAGTTAGGTACAGTAGCTCAACAAAATGTGAGAAGTTCAATGAAAGATGCTATTTATGACTGCACCAACAATGAAGCTGTAAAGTAAACGTGTGGGCCAGACAGCAGGAGGAACATTAATGGAAATGGAAAAGTGTTTGTTCCTGTCAGTGTGGTTTTCTTCACTAACTAAAAGGGAGCAAATTTAAAAAATCCTTTGGTGTTGCTGCTGTGGATGTTGTGCTATACATTAGTGTGTCGGCTTTTAAATGCACAAGATTGTATTCTAGTTGGTTTGATAAATGTTGTGCAACTATGACTATTGTGCAGCAGCAAAATATTTGTAGGTTGTAATACCCATTGTATAACAGATATCAAGAAGCACATTATCCCATTTAAGGTGTGAAATTGTTATTTAGTAAAACAAAAATCTCTAAAAAAGAGATGTTTTTAGAGTTGGTAGTATACTGCTAACTCTTGCAGAAAAGTGTCTCAAAATAAGGTGGATATACTGTTACCTCACACCAATACGGTGAGAAGTGACAGTTCAAGTGCACGGAGAACTAAAGTGGTGTATTTACAATGTATGCGTGTGTGTGTGTGTGCATGCAGGGGAGAGGAGTGTCCAGTCCCAGGCAGCCCCACAGCTGTTCCCTAATGGTAAATATGTGTTCATCTGGCTCCTCTCTCTGGGGGTCTTTGGGTGCGGGGAATAGAGGAAGATAACCAAGCAGACACTGATCAGACCCCTCCCCTCCCCACAGGGGCATCATCCTTCTGACCTTTGACCTCTGACTCCCCCACCACCTTCCTCTTCCTTCTGTGAATAACCTCTGAATAACAGTCACTGCCTGTGTCAAACTACACCTTTTCAAAACACAGCTGCAAACGGGAGACCTCTGACCTGCAGCATGAGCGTTATATAACAAGGTGGAGTTACTGTATGCTGCATCTCATGATTTTACATCGGGAAGTTCAGTTTATCAGAATCACATTTACTCAGTGTAGTACTGTATATCAGTATGTTTTGAAAATGCTTCTTTATATCTCTACTTTGCTGAAATTAAAGGGAAATATTGTAGTTTCAGATGTCGAACGAGTCATGAGTAGTTACAACACTGAGACAAATCCTGGCCATAACATCTTTTTCCAGATAGACATTGTAGGAGCAAGGATGTTATCTAATCTAGCACAAAAAAGATCAAACACGTTACTACAGATGTATTTAAAACATGTTTCAGGTTTGACAAATCTGTGTTAACTATCTAATCTATTGAATTGGCTATAATGATTGTTAATATTTTCTTGACCTCTATTAACTACAGTATAGCTCCTGTCTGGCTGGATTCTTACCAAAAACAAAACAAAGTTGGTAGACATGCCGCTGATCATTTTCAGAACAGTTCCAATGATATCAGTGTTGCAGATTCAATATTTTCATGATTTGATTTACTCTCTTTAATTTATGGAAAATGTCCGCATTTAAAAGACAAGAAATTATCATGTGGACATTTTATCAGCATTCTACAGTGACCCAGGAGTGTCACAGCAATACAAAAGCCACAACACTACACAATAAGCCGCAACATGACACAGTTAGCTGCATCACAACAAGATTAGCCACAACATAAGTGAGTGGTTGTGGCTAGTTGTGTTGTGTTACGTCTTATTGCGTTGTGTTGCGGCTAATTGTGTGTTGTGCTGCAGCTAATTGTGTGTTGTGCTGTGGCTTATTGTGTAGTGTTGCGGCTTTTGTATGTTCTGACACTTCTGGGCCACCGTAGCATTCAACCTAAAAAGAAAAGACTTTATATGCTGTAGCATCAGTAAATGACTGCAAAACTTATTTACACTTAAGACTTCAAGCCCTGATTTATATCAGCTGATAGTTGAACAGATTTCAGGTAATCAGGAAGCTAGTTTTACAGGTAGAGAGCTCAGAAACTGAAAGCCTGAGCAGTTGTTTACAAACTTTTTGAGCCAAGACCCCCAAAGATAACATGCGTTGGTGTTCATGCTCCACGACAACTGAGTGGTTCATCTTGCAGTCATCCTCTAGACGTAAGGCTTGAAACAATCAGAATCTTCATAAATAAGGAGGATAAAGTGGTTCTTGGTGGATTATGTTAACAGCTGTGACAAAGCACCCATATGCCAAAATTCAGTTTTTCAGAAATAATGCCAAATTTGAATTTCTAAAATAGCTCCTATAAAAACTTGGTGTCTGGACACCCAATGATAAAGATTTTGAAAGTAGGGCTTGAAAACTATCAGAAAACTTAATAAATAAAGAGGATAAAGTGGTTTTTGGTAGATTCAGTTCACCACTGTAACAAAGCACCAAAATCAGCTCCTCTCGCCAAAATAATACCAAATTAGGATTTTTGATATGGGACAAGTTATAATTTTGTTGTTTGCTCATTAAAACGTGAAAGAAAAAATCCCAAATTTCTTTGATAAATATAGGTTAGATTTATTTTACAATGATCTGGCGACCCCTTAAAATGATCTTGGGATCCCCAGTTTAGGAACCAATGATTCTGAGAACATTACCAAAACCTGTCTAAGATGATCTGAGGTGTCATGAGGATGTTTGTAATATTCAGATTAATCATTTTTAAGGACCAGTTATTGGTTATTCAGTTAGCCCCTAACAAAAAGGGAGTTGTTGTTCGCTGCATTTGAGAATATTTTTTAGGTGGAAAGACAGAATGAAGTGCGGGACTTTAAATGCAGAACAAAGTTTAATTTGAGTTATTTTTAGGTCTAGATAAGTACAGGCTTATCAGAAAAATAGAGATAATATGAAAACAGCCTTTTCAAACTGTTTCCCCAGTTTTTCTTTGGCAAACATAAAATTCAGTTTACTCAAAGAAAAAAGTGATTACATCATCCTTGGGAGATTTTTTATATATATTGTTTTGAGAGCAGAAATCTTCACTGATCCAATGACAGTTGGACGTTGTCAAACGCAAGACAAGTACTGTGACCTCAGTGCTTCAGAGCTGCTTCATCACTTTTCCATATGTGGTGCCAGATCCAGACATCCACAACCAAATCAGTTTGACAGAAAATCTAGCAATAAATTTAAATTGCATACACACACACTGAAGCAGCACAAACATCCTTCGCTTAACATAGATTTGTTATTAAAGTTGATTTTTTTAATGCTAATATATCCAAACATTTCTGGGAATGTTTTTCTCTTGTTTCTATCAGCATGCTCAGACAATGCAACATAATGATATATATGTATTTTAAATATATTTCTTTATATATCCTATGTGTAAAGGAGAATTTGTGGAAAACAAGAATGATAAAGTCTTTAATCAGTATAGTAATGGATGTTTGCTTCAGTTAAGTTGATTCATTACTAAAATGGATGAGATATTATTTCTCCTCCTCCTTGCTTGCTGTGTGAGCATTGTGTCTATAAAGTGGTGTGAACTTGTTTGGTTTGGTGTTATCTGATTTGAGTGGGGTCCAATTTCAACTGTTTCGGTACTATTTGGCAGCATCATATCCTAGATATTCATACGGGTCAGTTAGTATTACAGTAATTTAGATTTACAAGAAATGTAAAACATTGTCAGTTTAACTGTGTGGACTTTAAAAGGTCAGACCAAAGACTTGAGCTTTATTTGTGTTTTGATATGACTTAAATGAGTGAAATGAGGCCTTTACCGTTTCAAACACTCAGCCGTGGTGTTCCTAAACTCCATCATCACGGCCTATTAGCTCTCGCAAGGAAGCCAATAATGTGTCCATGATTATTCTTTACTTTAAACAAATCCTAAAACATATGCCACCCCATCTCCCCCAAGCCTGCTTAGTCATACACATGTTAGCTTGTTTTTAAAAAATGTTGAAAATAATCAATTTGAGGAGGTTTTTCTTTAGTTTTGTGGCCAAAAGTAATTTGTTTCACTACATTTGCAGTAAACTGAAAAACTGTGGGTTTGGGGGAGTGGGGGAAACTCGATTATATCTCTAATGTATTTCAGCCCAATTTTCAAGATGGGCTGTGCTTTCAAGAAATAGCAAAGATACCAGGAAAAATGAACTCGTAAATCTGTGAAGACATATCAAACCTTGATACTTCAGAGAGATTTACGATTTAATTATATCATGTTAGAAACTGAGGGCGGAGGCTCGCTCTCAGCGTAGGAACCCAAACAGTGCAAGAGTGTTTTAAGTCGCTGTTTGTTGCATCTGTATGTACTTGAATGCTTAGTTCTCCACATGCTACAGTATAACAGCCTGACCTATTTCAAGATTTGGTGTCCTAGTTTTTTTTTTTTTTTTCCTCCCTCAGAAACAGAAACTTAAAGAAACAAATCTTGCATGATGCTCAAACAGGTTGGTCTCCTGATATTTTGTGATACTGAAACAGCCCAAACCATTTGCAACCTGTTCTTAGCTTTTTTTTTTCTTACTGTGCACTCTGTTTTTGAAGGACCATTCACCCAAAAAGAACTTGGATAAATGCATTGTAGTTGCATGTTTGCAGTTTGGCCAATTAAATCCAATGTCTTGTGAAAAAGAAAAACTTTTCCATCAAGGTTATTCTACATTGCGTTGTGATTATTTGTGCATTCTGCTCACTCACTCTGAGATTTATTTTCTTTCTGGCCATCATAAATAGCTGATGACAAGCTGCTTGTCAACAGCTCTGATGCAAGTAAAGAAGTACTGCTACTGCTAGAAATCATGTGGCTTCTGTTGGAAGGTTATGGATACTGTCTGAACGCCTCTGTATGAAACACATACCACAGAGATTCCGCTTTAGACCAAACACCCTGCACGTCATATTGGGAGAATATTTACAGATGTCGGCCCGCTCTCACTGTAATTGCACGTCCCAACCCAGTATGCTGAAGATGTGTCTGCTGAACATCCAAAATACACAAATGGACACACATACCAGAGCACGCGTCTCTCCCCTGTCTTCACAAAACCATAATGTCAGAAATGTTTCTTTACTCTCTTAACACATGATCATTACAGTTTGATGAGATGGCTGCCTGAATAAGCGTTTTAGAGGCATGTCCCGACACTGTCTTATGGTCTCGTCTGCCAACTGTCTCTGCTCGCACTTTGTAATTATGGGAATCCACAGCGCTCTGCTCTTAAGTCTGGCTTGAGACGGGGGTATCAAACTCCATCATGAGCTAACTTTCTCCTGCAAAGATCCAAGACTAAACATTTAAGGTGTATGTTTGTTTATCGTGAATTTGGATGGAAATGTCTGTGTGGCAGAGAAAATAATGGACACGCCCCACAAGATTTCAGCTCTTAAGGGTGAAGCAACTCATTCTGGAGAAAGGCTGTTAATTTTTTTTAACTCAGCTACCAAACAAACACACCAACTCTTTGAGTGCTTCTTCAGAAGCAACGCCCCTACCGAATCCATGGATGCACATTGCCATAGCAACAACACCAACAACTGACCAAAAGAGAAAACATTTCAGCCTTATGCTGTGTGGGAGTGGCTGTTTCTTCCTCAATTAAAAGCAAACATTTTGACAGAAGAATTAATCATATGAATGATATGCAAGCACACAAATCATCCAAAATGCAACATAAACGTATGAAATAGGGAATTAGTTAATTAAGTTAAGAATAGAACTCCTTTATTGTCATTATAAATGTACAAGATTAAAACACAACTCCCTATGGTAAGCTTAATAAGACAAGTATAAAACTATTTAGAAACTAACAAATATGAATAAAACTGACAAGTATATATTAAAAAGAGAAATAAGAATAAAGTGCCAAGTATAGATAAGTGGTAGGTTTAAAGTGACAGGGGAAAAATAATGGGTCATTGAGCAAATGTGTACATAAACATATGCATACTTATGCAATGGTCAATATAATTATCAGAACCAAGCCCAACACAAGTAGGAAATGTAGTAGATTAACCCTGAACAAGTGTAAATGATCATTTACAGGAGTTCAGTAAAAGAAAGGACTTTAACTTTTACACAGCACAAGCTTTCAATCCAAATAATCCCCCTGTGATAACAGCAGCCTGTTTTTAAGTCTTAAGTTAAGTCATTAAATCTTTCAAACTTTACTAAAATACTTTTTTATGCTGAAACAAGTGAGAGTAAAGCTTCTGTAGGACTTCCAGTGTGTTGATATCCAGTTGCTGGTGTGTGATGCGTTGCTGTGGAGCAAAATGCAGCTGTCACATGATCGCCGGGCTGGAAAAAAAAGTTGTCATGGGCAGTTTTCTCAGCCTGGAACGCTGCAGGGCAACGGTGGCTCCAGGAATGTGCACAACAATTGTCAATGTGCTGTCAAAATGAGTCAGAAGTACAGAGTTTTAAGGTCGGAAGCACTTGTACTGTTGCTTTCAAGTTAAAGAAAAGTACACAAGCATAGTATTGAAGTATTTTCAATTAGAAAAGAAAAACCAAACAATGTGGCTGCATCCTGTCTTTTGTGCCATATGTTAGCTGTCATCTAATCTACAGTTTGAAGCCACAGACTGGTCCAACTGTGCTGGCTACTTCTTAGAAGAGCTGCCTGCCAGCATTCAATGGCCTATTAGATAGAAATGATGGTTTGTGGAGACAACTGGCTGTCTTAATGAAAGTTAAGAAGGTTTTTATTGTTTTTTGTTCTGAGATGCATGGTGTACTGTATGTCTGCCAGGCTGCCAAAAACTACGAAGGCCGGTTGAAATAAAGGAACGTGTGAAATTTGTCACCGTGTAGATGGTAGACCTCAGCTATCCTGCCTCGACTTTCATATCAGCTTAGCCAACGCAGGGGCCAGGTAGCTGAAATTGCTTTTTTATCCCTAAAATGCCTGGAAGGTTTTGTCAGGACCAGGAAAATGTGGTGGTTTTGTCTGCATGTGTCTAGAAGTAAAAATTGCTTTACAATGGAAGGAAGTCTGATATCTTGCAGTTCAAGGGACTTTTGGAGGTTGTAATTCACCTTGACCAAAGACAGGCCAACATGCTGATTTAATTTTTACAACCATGCTTGCACAGAGAAAAATGTGAAATCCTATGTTTGGCTGTGTTATCTTTAACTTTTCTTAATGACAGTTTCCTTTTATTGTTCACAACTCCTCTACTTCTAAACTGAGATTCTCATTCAGCTGCTGCATTTATGACTCTTCTGTCTTTATTTCCTCTTTATTCCTCCCCACCATTAAGCACCTGATTACGCTCCCGTTCTTAGTATCTCTTCCTGTTTGACCAAGTTAATGGTGTAGAATCTGCAGATAATAGTGTGGCTTCTAATTTTTTGAAGTCGTGTTTCAATAAGTAGGTCAAGTAAGCATCTACTTTGTATTTTTTGTGGGTTTTTTGTCTGACTGCTTGTTTCCCTGCAGAGACCTGTGCAGTGAACAATGGCGGCTGTGATAGCACATGTCATGATTCAGTGACAGGAGTCCGCTGCAGCTGTCCTGGTGGCTTCACTCTGCAGCCGGACCGCAAGACCTGCAAAGGTAACACACCCATCACCCACGCATCAGCGCAGCGTTCACGCAGCACCTGTCCAGCTGTCATGAAATTAATCTGCTCGTCGTGCTGCCAGGCAGCTCGGCGCTTCTCTCTCCACCTGGTGCTCACAGGAATGATTGAATAGTTGTTAACCCCGTTTCCACCTCTCTACTTAGCATCTTTTTCTACCACCAGTTAGATTTTCTTTTTATAAACCACATGGTAATTGTTTTTCGAACTGTAAGTGCTCTTATTTCACACACTATTTTATCCTTTTGAGCACCATATTTTTTATTGCTACCGTTTTTTTTCCTGACAGATTTTTCACTATGTAACCATCAACCTGAGCCAGAGTTGAACCTGGTCAACTCAGGCAGCCTGCATACTGTTTCCTGTTACATCTCATAAATCATTGCCAGACTTTACGTGTAAATTTATGAGGTGAGATATAAGAAAAACAACAACAACAACAAAAAAACAGACAAAACTGACGAGGAGTAGATGAATTCAATGAGAATGAAATTACTTATTGTTTCCTGAAACACAAAGATAGAAATCTGCCTGCTTTCAAAGGCTTTATGTAATGTCATACCAACAACACTGATAAAAGTACATTGGTTTATATTAGTTTGATCTGAGAGGAAACAAGAGGAAAACAAACCCAGGCTGCACTGGCACAAGAAGACAGACACTCGCTTCTGGCCAGGCTCTTCTGAGGGGAGGCGATGGGGCAAGCCGGGGATTATTTAATTCCATTTCTCATGCATTTATTTTAACCAGATGATGAAGACTCCCTCAAGAGACAAGACGCCTCATTTGTGATGATGATTCAGAATTAATTAGAGCTGCTTGCCAAGGCAGAGAACTATGAAACACAGGAATGAACACATGTCATATCGATCAAGTATTGGCTGCAGGCATATGGAGCTGAGTAATCTGATGGAGATGGACAATGACGATTTCAAATTTACTGCCGCGAGGCTTCACAGTGTGAGAGCTGTAGCAGATCAAAGCCACATGCAAACCGAGTTCAGTCCATCTGAAGGACCAGTAAGGAAATCAATGAAGCTATTTTCCACTTTTTGTGAGACTGTCATGCTACTACCACACATACAGTACTGGTCCTGTTTTTCATCTTCATTCACGTTTAAACACTCTCCTGTTTAGATTGAACAATTTTTTAAGTTATGTTACAAATTTCAGACCTTTTGAGAGAGTAGACAACAAGACTCCAATTTAATATAGCTTCATATCCACTTGATGCAAAAACAGGTCACTGCGTGTTAACAAGGAAAATAATTTGCCATTGAGCTCACAGCTTGCTCCGATTGCCCCCAAGTGACAGAAGAAGCCACATAGCATAGATTTCATTTTCTCTCTTTTTCAGTAATGATGAGTGATTTCAATTACCCACTCCTCATTAGGATTTTCTGTTCACAGACATTGATGAGTGCCGTCTGAACAATGGGGGATGTGATCACGTGTGCCGAAACACAGTGGGTAGCTTTGAGTGCAGCTGCAAGAAAGGCTACAAATTGCTCACCAATGAGAGGACTTGTAAAGGTAGGTAACTCATTTCATTTCACTTCATTATCTAAATGAAACAATTTTCTTGTGTAACCTGACACCAAAGCATACCAAACATATGTTGTTCTATATAAACAAGATGCACAAAAATGTGCTCCCTGAGATTTGTAGCTTCCAGAGAAGCCAAAGAGGCCTCAGGCTTGTTTGTCCTTTATATTTGATAGTAGCCATGACTCAGCAGGAGGTGGGTCGATTAGCTGCAGAGCAAATAGTTTTCCATGGTTGCACAGGTGTGTAACATTACAGCTCCAACTCTCAAATCTTTTCTGTGTCTCGGATGAATGAAGCCACAAAGGAACCCATGCGCTGAAAAAAACAAGGAGGGCTAGAACTGTGGAGCCAACTTCAGCCTCCCTCCAAGTGGAAAAACAGATGACATGCTTTTTGAAAAATTCTCTCTTCCTTATTGATGTGGTCAATCAATACCCAGCCTGGTACGCATCAGTGTCATGCAGTGGGATTAGAGTTGCTACATTGAATCACACCGCTCTCTACACGCTACTCAGACATCATATGTGGTCAGTGAAATCGTGCACTTTGTCACTGTGCTTGGCAGCCACTTTCTTGTCCTTTTAGATCTACTTGTAGTGGAATGTCTTTCCTTCATTATTTGGCGGCAAATAATATGAAGTTTATTTTGCCACAAAAACACAGATAACTGAGAAAATGTGGCCTTTGCTTGTGGGAATGTAAATCACAGCATCAGCCATGTGCTAAAAGGGTGCACAGGGTCGGGTCAGTGTTGGAATACTGTTGTCCTTGTTTGGTCCAGTGTGTTATGTCTGGAGACAGTAGTTGTGACGAACCTATTGACTGAGGTGTTGCCAGACTCACACACTTGTGCACTCCACACTGCTGAGTCACCTGTCGATCTCTTAACCTCTCCTGTCATTCCTCTCATTTTATCAAACCACTTGAAAGTGAGAACAGGGTAAAATAAAGTGAACTGCTTCTGTGTAGCCTTGTTCTCTTCTGATTGATGTTACTTGCTCTTGGTGTTTATCCTTGGCATGAACATGGATATTTTCTGTATCTAAAAACTCAAATCTAAAGGCTTGAATCAAAAAGCAAGAAATGGAGGGTTGTTATGAAACTCTCAGGGAGAAAAAAAGACTTCAGTTATGTCACTGTTATTGTCAAAAGAGTAATGCAGGACAGCACAATAGAAACTTAAAAGCTTCATTACTTGCACATATTACACTTAATATTACATACTGTATTACCTCTAAACTCAAGCAGAAACATGTCCCACTAGTCCTGTCCTCCTCTTGACAAGTATGCAAACTCTTTTTGTATATTTTTAGGGCATGTAGAAATTCAACTTTATCAGCTTGTCCATCATTTTGTTTTCCTTGCTAGCTGGATGGCTCATTTCTGTTCGCCACCAGGATATTTTACATAGCGTGCTGCAGTCTCTCCACAAACCATCACCTCAAAGTGCAAGGCCAGTAGAAATAGTGGTTTTCAGTGTGCTGTGGTGTTGTTTTATTCTAATGTGCCACTTAAACCATTCATCTCAAATACAATCTAAGGCTTTTTTCAAAAAAACATTTTTTTTTTAAACGTGAGGGTTTTCTGGAAAACTTAACTGTTCTCTAAAACATTTTATCTTCGCTTTTCAAGAAATTAAAAACAGGAAATAAAAACATTTGGCTTTTTGTGTAAATGATTTACTTTGCCTTTAATTGTTAAGGTACTGCTAATACTTCAGCAGGTTAGTTTCTTGGAGTTCAGCTGGACAACAGACTAGACTGGAAATGCAACACAGAGGCCATCTACAAGAAAGGACAGAGCAGAAT
>JBBBVU010000014.1:7042141-7063573 GCA_037177055.1 Atherinosoma microstoma
CCTGCCAGCAGCCATCACCCTCCGGAACAAGGCCCTATCTTCGACTTTAATTTAATTGTTTGTTTCATCATTATTATCATTTCATTTCATTCATTTTCATTTCATTCATTTATATTAGAGGGTTAGCTTAGTCATAGCTATGGGTAATGTTTAAATGAAGACAAGAGTAAACCACTTCCACACCTTTTAAATTGAAGCTGGTAAAATACTCTTTGGAATGAAAAACATTTTTCAACTAACACCCACATTACCACCAACCACAACAATTTCTTTATACTGCGCCAGCTTGCTTGCTCGCTAGCTAGCTTATAGAAAAATTAATTATTGACCTAAAGTATGAAATGTGGCATTATACCTTACAACTTAGAAACAGTTTAGCATTTAACTGTTTCTTATTCAAGAGAACACTGATGTTGTCACCGTGACATCGCCTGTGTAATTTCCTGAAGGCTAAAGACGATTACACAAATAAATTTACGGCTCTAGTGTTCATAGTTCTATAGTTTCTGGTGGTTGATTGTGTGTTGAGGTGTTCTGTTACTCTGAAACAGACGTTTACCATTTCCTTGAGGTGTTGAGATGTGGAAACTGAACTCTGGGTTTATCTTGGTTTAAACAGTCATGGTGTTTCTCTGCTGTCAGTGGGCCATGGCCCATAAGTCAGGACAGGGCATGTCTGCTGCGCTCCTGTCAGCATTCCTCCACCCACAACACCTTCCAAAGACGCCTTCTCATCTTCCTCTTGTTCCTAATCCACATGAGGGCACTTAGGTAGATGTTCATCAGATCTCGTGCTTTCTAAAGGATGAACATGTCTGTGTGATAGAGACTTTATCTGTTCTGTGGAAACATCTGTGACCTTTTCAACCAACCTCATTTGTTAATTTATTTCAACAAAGTTTTTGGTTTAAAAAATGTGGAGACAAGGAAAAGAGAAAATAATGGATGGAAACATCATTTTTGCTGTCTTGTAAATCAGTTTTATGAGACCTGTGCACTCTGTATTGTGGAATGGCACAAAACCTCACTTATAGCTTTACTTAATGTTTCAGTAAGCAATGTTTTTAAGGATAGGGTACACCCAGGAGATGTTGAGATATGGTGTTAGCATGTATCTTTGGTGATCTGATCACAAGTGCACAGCGCTAAGTAAAGGTGGTAACACATTCAAGACGTATTGAGGACATATTCAGATTTATTTTGGTAAACTGAATAAGATCTCAGCCTCTTATAAAACATGCTTACACTGTGTCACTTGCAGCAAAATATCATTTTTATTGTTAGATGTTCATCCTTAATTATTGGAGTGAAATTTGATCCACTTATCAAGATAATGTAGAGTTGATGTCAACATCTATTAGACATTTTGATGTTTTTCCCTCTTTTGAACATTATCGTGTGGTTTACGTTCAAAAGCCTGTATACACCTTCTGTATGAATCAATCACCGCTCCTCTTTTTAACTTTAACCTACCAAGTGTTAAGCCCAGTGACTGAGTTCGGCTGGACTGTCTGAAAAATTGTTACAATGA
Source organism: Atherinosoma microstoma (assembly GCA_037177055.1). Taxonomy (NCBI): domain Eukaryota; kingdom Metazoa; phylum Chordata; class Actinopteri; order Atheriniformes; family Atherinidae; genus Atherinosoma; species Atherinosoma microstoma. Next base: position 7,043,673 of record JBBBVU010000014.1, read on the forward strand.
AAATGTGAATCTCCCATGAAAAGCTATTTTCCCTTAAATTTGAGATTTGTGTATTGTCTTCTTTCCCATTTCTTCAAGGCAGTGCATTACTTAAGAGTATTACTTTAATTGCTGTGAAATACCTGCTTCGTACGTTTGATGGCACTTGGCGCTACCTCATAACCCAAAAGAGGCGCAGATGTAACAGATGAAAGCATGATATTCCTGGGAAAATCCTGGGAACCTTTCTTAAATGAGCCAATTAGACATCCAGCAAAGTTGTAGCACAACCCCATTTTCTTCCAGCATGTGCTGCCTGGGCTTGACACAGACTATTACTGACATTAAAGGAGACCTTGATCATAATAAAACCAAATGTCATCAATCTCCTATAGCTAGTCGTTATCGTCTCCCAGCCCATAACATTCAATAAATTTATCAGGAAGCATGAGTAAGACAGGAGAAAAGCTGAAAATTGATAAGCTGGAAAGGCTACTGGCATGTACAAAGGAATGTTGTAGCTGTGGAGAGGTTGAAAGGGTCAGGAAGATCAGAAGCTCTGAAAACTGGCTTTTTTTCTATATTCATGCTTTGAGTTACAGCATTGACCTATATACTACAATGTTGTTGTTTGTTTTACAGCAATAAAAAAAAACTTAGTTTCTATAGGACAGACCAAACAATCATTAGGTCATGTCACATGGTTTCTAACCACCCTGGGTCACAAATGCTTAAGATGAGGAAGAAGAAAAATGACTGGCAGGTCCAATGTGGAGGAGAAAAGCACTGTCTTATTATCTAGAGAAGAGCAGACCTTCTTTGGACTCCTGCTGTGGCTGCTTGTTATCTCAAAAATACTAAAAAAAAAAAAGATTTCAGTGCATCAAAATGGAAAACTGTAACTACCAGAGGTCAACCAGCAAACGTAGTACCAAACAAAAGATGTCCTCTTTGGAAAATTTTTTTTTTTTTTGGGGGGGGGGGGCAATTCATGACAAACAACACTTACAATACAAGAATTGAATTCAGGACAAAAGAAGAGGCTTGTTCAAAGACTAAACAAGGTGTTTGTGAAGTTTCTAACCGTATGTCTTTCTGTCTTGCAGATATTGACGAGTGCTCTTTCGACCGTACTTGCGACCACCTCTGTGTCAACTCTAATGGCAGTTTCCAGTGTCTTTGTCATAAAGGCTATGTCCTCTACGGTCTGGCACACTGTGGAGGTGAGCCAGCATACCTGTCTGTGGGTGTAAATCTCCTGTCCATCACTCTTCCTCTGCATCCCACACTTCTCTGTCAGACTTAGCTGGAAATTCACACTCACACTTCTTAGAGATTAAAGGGGTTTTATAAACATTACATGATTACCTTGCTATCATTGCCTTCATAGCCCATCATGGTTTGCAGCTTAGCTTTGATTATCTCAGTCAGATGGTCAGTCCACTACTACCAGTCTGGATAAAATATATTTACAGCTTTTGAAAGGACTGACTTTAAACTGTTAGACTTCTGCAGAATTTAGAACATTGCTATGGAAATGGGCCAGTATGGCTTTAAGGCCTTTGTCATTAAAAGTTATTGGGTCATGGGGAATAGGCATGTTGGTTCCTAATTTTTCATGTTTTGCTATTAAGCAGGAACTTATTATAAATCACACATAGAACAGTCGTCCATAACTGCGCATATTTTATCAGACCCCATCTCAAATGCATCTACATGTTAGTATTTTGTCTATGCACTGTCCACTGAAAACAGGAAGTGATATAATTTTGATTTTAATATTTCAACACCATTAACCCTATGCACCTACAAGTATGTTAGAACATTTATAAGCTTTTCATGATTATGACCCTTATCAAAAACACATGTTTGTTTACAGTCCTGACCTGAATATATCCGCATTAAAACATAGTGTGGATGTGGTGAAATGCCTGCAACACTATTTCAGTAACTCAATCTCCCTGCAAAGCCAACATTGCACTGAACTTTGTTCATAAAACAGTTGTCCGTGAAGTGAAGCAAACAAATCCAAATATTTTTATGACCATGTTGCTGGCCAGAGAAAACAAACTGCATCCACTGATCCAAGAGTGCTGAGTCTTGAAGGACACTGGCAAGGGTCAACTTGACCTTGCAAGTGAAAACACATTTTTTTGGAGACATCTCCATAACAAGGCAACATGTTCTGAGGAGTATTGGTGGATCACTAGTTTGTTGTGGCCCAGAAACACCTGCTTTTAAAATGGCTGGAGTAGATATAGTGCATGCACTAGCTGAGGTGCACTGCCTGGAGAATTGGATCATCTGAGGAAATTCAGCAGCTATGATGTGATGGTGGCTACATTACAGAGCCAGAGTTCGAGACTACTGAGTTATACTGAGTTGTTTTTGTAATGTTATGTAAAAATACTAAAGCATGGATGATGTATGCATAGCTTTAACACTGTAGATAAGGCAAGAAAACACAAAAAAAACGTCATGAACCCTTTAACAAACTCCTCCTACAGACTGTGTCATATTACTCTGAAACTTGACCAAAATAAGCACAAGATTGTTATGACTGAAAATGGTTATAAACCTTCCCTTTTTACAGGCATGACATGCACAGCACACATACATTATCTTGTCACATTCAACCCTGACAGGTCCTCACAGTTCTTCAAATGTTTTTCTGAACAGATCTACATATCATTATTCTTTCTTTCTTTTTTTTTTACCTTTGCCCTGTCCACTGGTAACAGGAAGTGTCTTGTTTTACACTTTTGTGTATCATAACAAGCCTGTCCAATGCATTTTCTGTAACTTCAGTCAAAACATCTTCAGCAATTGGAGGATGTCTCACTTCCTACATTGCTATGGCAACTTGTTAATCTATATTACAACTTTCTATACTGCCTATATTTGTCACATTCTGCAACTGCATGATGTCACAAAAGTACCCTCAGTTTTGATTAAATTTACACTGTATTATACATGTGATCCAAACCAACAAGATGTATTACGAGGAGTAAATGAAATAGATACACTAGTGCACTTAATGTTTTGACTTAGCTATTTCTTTATTTAGTTTTAATCTTGGTTTTCCAAGATTTGGAAAAATAAAAAAAGCTCCATAGTTGATCATTTCCATAGAACAAAGTAGTACTGACACTACGAGTTTGATGGTACATCCTGCAGTTTTCTTATCAACCTCCACCCACATCCATTTTATCTAATTAGGATAAGGCTAAAGTTAGTGGGTGTGGTTTGTAAAGTAATTTTATAAACAACTTGGATGTGGGCTAAGTTGTATGGCCCAACGGCACTTTTTCACTTAAACAGTAAATTTCAAACATCTTGACAAGAAATCCATGTAGCAGGTAATTCATGCACTAAATTACCTCAAGTTTCACTTCTGAGACCTGAGAGCCGCCTGCCTGAGAGCTACCAATTTAATTGACTATGTCTGTCTTGTGTCACAGCATCCTTAGAAAACAACAGCTGCATTCTTGGACCAAATTGAAATGTATCTTAATGCTCTGAAACAGATGGCTGCCTGAATTGCAGGAAATCAATCTTATTCTTAAAAACATATGCTACACTTGACAGGAGGATGAAATGTAGATAAGCACTGGACTAATGGAGTATAACAAGAAGAAATGGGAAAGTTATGGTCCTTCAGGGTGTTGTCTGACCATGTCGATCAAACATTAGCACGAAGCCTCTCTGTGCTGCGAAGCAGAAATAGCCAATGATTTTAGGAGGTGTGTGAGGGTGTGTCCGATCTGCGAAGAGGCCCGGTAGAGTTTGTCATGATATAGTGGCAGTCTTTTGATTAAAGTGTTTATTAGCACTTTGAATCTGCTGTTGTCTCAGCCGCCTCAGGGCTTCAAAGTAGTTGTAGAGATACAGAGCCAGTGTATACACTTGTTTATAGCTCTGCCATGATGTGTCATTTCTACTGTTTTGTTTTGATTTTTAAGGAAGTTTGAGAGGTATGTGGTACCAGAATGAGACATAAAAGGTATAGATCTATAGATATATGAGATCACAATGGCTTCACAAGCAGAATAGTACATTCACTTTCACTTTCTGCTATGAAAAGTTTGGATGAAATTCAAAATAACTCTATTCGATCTCCTGAGGACCCTTTACTCCTCTGTCAAACTATGACATGGAAAAGATGCCATTAAAAGTCCCCTAAAGATGGCGACATTTACTGAGCATGGACAAGCTGACTGGAATGTTTCAAAATGTTATGCAATCCATTACGTGAAGGAGCCATAAAGACCACCTCGGATGTTTCTGTGCGGCTGGATTGAATTAAATTGTAAATGGATACTTGTATTTGATCTACCGGGCTATATGTATTTTTGGAATTACACCCTGTGCTGTATTTCAAACAGGTTTAATAGGTCCATGAGATCCATTCCACACATGGGTAGCTGTATTAGCTGTCAGCTCAGGGAACAAATGCCCCAGGACTGGATTGGTGAGGCTTTTCCTCACCTGATAGATGGTGATCAGGCCACACTGAGCTGCTGAAAGGAAGGAAGATGGTCCAGCGTAAATGGCTCTCCATACTATTGTTGAGTGAACAGGTGATGAATGATTTCCCCTTGCTTTTCAGCGATGCTGTCAGAACCGTTAGATAACCGCAGGAATTTATGGTGCTCCCGGTTGTACTTTCTCCACTCCTGGCCGCAACCAAGGTTATGTTATTCCCTGCGTGGTTTATCAACTGAAATATAGCTGCCAAACCGTTCAGAGAGCTGTATTCAGGCTCACCTTTAACAAAACCAATTAGGTTAGTGCCCTGCTGTCAACCATCGGGCTGAAGTCTGACATTCCTCTCGAGTTAGAGTATATTTAGCCATTCTTTGGCAGGGTCAGCTGAACAATCTACTCCCTTTAGCTTATCTGGTAAGAAAATGAAGTCAGTGCATTTTTCAATTTAACTGAATTCAACCCTCCATCTTTGACTTCAATATAAATCCATTGCTGTTGTTGGAAAGAGAAAAAAATCTATTAAACTTCTTTTTTAAGATAAAGAAAAAAAATGTTGAGATTGTACTTAAAGACAATTGCTCTTTAAAACATTAATTATGATGTTGTTTCCACTGGAAGTTGTTGATGACAAAGCGCACAAAACTAATTAAAATTTGAACATGATGACATTTCTGTGAGCTCACTGACTCATCCAGAACCTCGTCTGCATCACACTGGGATGTCTAAATGTCAGCTTGTCTTTTTGTTCCGGCCTTTTTCTCTCTTGGATCGTCTCGACAATCTGAATGCTGTATGAGCATGCCGAGACTAAAGAGATCTGGTGAAATGTTAGAACCAAGTGTGTGAGGAACAAAAGGATCCGTTGCTGGCAGATGATCTGCTCTTCCATCAGATATTCATTAGGGGTCTTTGTCCTTTAAATGAAGTGCTCTGATGCGGAGGATGAGAGACACATCCCTCATAACATTTCCAAGTAGTTTTGACTGTTGATGAAGTCATCATCTTCTTCGGGGAGTACCGAGGCACACAGACTGTTTTTATTCTGGGTGATTAATAGAATGAGACAAGGAAGAGCTTTTCATATCAGCAGGCCAAATCATCAATCACTGCCATTATCTGTCTATTTCCTCGTGTCTGGGCCACTTGTCCAAAGCCTGCTGAATGCTCAGCTCTGCTCTCTAAACTGATTTTATGTCTGGCATCGATTGCAGCCAGACTGCATCTGGATCCCGGATGCTTTTAGTGGCTTTAGCTCAGCATGTGTTTGAAAAGGTGATTATAATTTACTGCTTACCACAAGTCTTCCTCCCTGCAGAGTGGAGAACTTCTGACCATGAAACTGAATGTGGGTGACATCAAAACGAGACTCCACTACTGTTTACACGCAAACACACAAATCTTCTTGTAATGTGACGCTCTTACAGGATGAACTGGAGCACACTTACAAGAACTCTTGAGCTGCTCAGCTGTGCTGTTTCCTTATCCACCCCTTTTTCTTTCATTTAACTCAACAAGATTGACTTCAAACTGTTTACCGCTGATCATATTGTTTGTTAAAGTTTCTGATGTCAACTTTGCTGATAATTATATCTTGTTTTTTCTTATAGTTTTTTGATATGATAAAACCCAGGTAGGTGTGTGCACGAGTCTTTTATGCTTTTCCAATAAGTGTTCTTGCCAACATGTATTTTCACAGATATTAACGAATGCAGTATAAATCGTGGAGGTTGCAAATACGGTTGTATCAACACTCTGGGAAGTTATGAGTGTACCTGTCCACCAGGATTCAAGCTGCACTGGAACAGGAAGGATTGTATTGGTATGTAACAACATTGCCCCCCTGTGGTTAATTCACTGACACACACTCAAAGCTCATGAGCTTCCTCATAGTGGTGGCCTGTGTATGGTCTCCATCTGTTTCTTTGCATTCTGAGTAAAACAGTGTGTGATTCAGTGTGGGCTTCATTTTCTGTCAGAGCTGATGAAATGTTCTCCTGGAACGGTCGCACCGAAGGCCACTCTCACCTGCAGCAAGACTGGCAAAAAGGAGAGCTGCTCTCTGACCTGTGCTTCCAAAGCTCACTATCTGGCAGGTATGTCAGACCAAGTCAGAGTGCAATGACAAATAACACAAACATGTTAGAAACTTATTTTGGGGTGTGTTTGACAGAATCAGACAACAGCTACTCAGTCAGCTGTGGCATCCCCATCATCCGAGGGAAGTCTCCTGCCAGGCTAAACTCCAGCAGCAGCCAGAGCTGCATAGGTTTGTTACCTGTTATGTTTGAGACCTCTCCTATGTTTTGGTAGCAGCATGATGTATCTGAGTTCTACCACCCACTGGGCTGTGTTTGTCTGTAGAGGCTTCGCCGCATCCAGTCAAGCAGACGGCTTCTTTCAAGATTAAAAATGCCAAATGTCACCTGCACCCTAAGTTGACCGGCAGGACAGAGGACAGGGGACGGACACTGGGACCAGGTGAGTCTTCAAGTCTGTGTAATGCTGCATGCAGATGCTGTTTTTAAACATGAACAAATAAGTACCGTGTCAGGATTGGCTGATGTCTTCAGGGTTGCAGAGAGTGGTTGAACATAGAGATTATTTCTCTCTGGCAAGTTGGGAAAATTTGATTTAATGTGGTAAACTTAAAGTTTCCCCCCCAAAAAAGGCAGGGCACTTTATTTAAAAAGAAAACGTGCAATTCTAAAGTCTTATACAAAGAACATGAATACAAAGTTAAAGTTAATAAGAAAATTTAGTGATTAATCAGCTGCTCATTCTAAATTTGTTTCTACATTCCTACATTAGTTGGGACGAGGATGTGTTTGAGAAAAGAATAACTAATCATATGTCTGACCTGTTCACAACTAAGCTAATTCATTGTGAGATTTAACACCAGGCCTGTTTCCTTCTTGAAATGAGCAAATGTTTTTCTCAAACAAAAAATAAATGAATAAATAAATCTTAGTTTCCAGAGCTGACATATTGTTTTCTTGTATTATTATCGTCATATTATCAACATGTTATTACATTTTGGTCTTATTTAAGCTTTCTAAAAGTCACTCTATTTTTAGAAAAAAAAGGTTGCAAAAATCTGTTATTTAATTCCAGACACCCAAGTGGTTAACTCTTTTTCTTTTTTATTCATACCACTTCATCTCATTTTTACATCTTAAATCCTCTATTTTTCTATATCTTCTTTTTTTTTTTTTTTACCTGGATATTTATTTGTGAACTGTATATTGTAAATAGTATTTTCTTTTTTCTTTTCTTTTCTATTTTCATCTTTTATTTGTTGATAAGTGTGTCTTTGTGTATAGTATTTTGGACCATATATTTTATTTTATTTTATTTTATTTTTTTCAATTTAATTTGATTTTACTTTATTTTATTTTATTCTCATTCTTCTGTTATTTTAATGCTGCTTTAACATTGCATTTCCCAGTCTGGGATCACTAAAGTAAATCCAATTCTGATTTGTTGTTGGTGTATCAGGAATTAACAATGTAAATAGTCAATAGTTGCAGCTTTTATTACAATCATCGTTTGTCCTGTTATTTTAGTCATAGAATCATGTTTGAGAGTATCACTCTTAAACCTTGATGAAAAGTATACAAGTGCATATCATAATGCACAGTACTGCTTAACAGTTGTATGACATGTGTCTGCAGGAGGGGGGCAGCCTTGCAGCAACTGCCTGGTAACATTTGTTAACCTCAAATGTGACTCCTCAAAGAGAACTAAAGGGCGGCGTGCCCGCAACTCCTCTAACAAAGAGGTGACACGTATTACTTTGGAGCTGGAAGCTGAGGTCAAACCTGGAGACACCACAGGTCAGCCCCCTCCTTTACTGCTTGCGTGTTAAGCCTTTTTTCCACACGTTTAGTTATTGATCAACATTAGAATGATTTAAAAATGATTATTGTGATGTTTCGACCAGGGAGCTGCAACCTCAGCTGCCTGCGACAGCGCATGGAGAAGCAGGTGAAGACGTACATCAAGGCTCTGAAGAAGTCCATCAACCAGGAGCGCTTCCTGATCCGAGTTGCTGGTTTGGAGTATGAAGTGGCCCAAAAACTTCCCCAAGCTGCTCCCATCCAGGAGAACTGCGGTCCGGGCTCGGAGAGGGACAGCGGCCGATGTGGTAAGACCAGAGAACTGGACCAGGAATGCCTGATGAATGACCATATATGTGAGCTCATCTCTGATGGCAGCCATTGTGGATATTTTCTCAGTCAGATGCTTGCCAGGGTCTTATTACCATGGGGAGCAAGAGCGCTGCGTTCAGTGTCCACCTGGAACTTTCCAGGAGAAAGAGGGGCAGCTGGCCTGTGACCTCTGTCCTGGCAGTGACGGCCATGGCCCCACGGGGGCAAGAAACATCTCCTCCTGTGCAGGTAATTGGATTCAAAGTCCCAGGGACAATGCTAAGCTCACATGTTTGACTAAGTGAAGGGATGGTGTATTCAAATAACCTGATGTGCTTCAAATCAAAACCAGGTCAGTGTCCAACAGGATACTTCTCCAGTGATGGTTTCAAACCCTGTCAGCCTTGCCCTCATGGCACCTACCAGCCAGATCTGGGACGGACTCTGTGTTTCCCCTGTGGGGGAGGACTGAGCACTAAGCGGGAAGGTGCCAGCTCCTTCCATGACTGTGAAGTCAAAGGTTAGCTTATTTGATTAATTTTTATTTTGATCAAAATATGCTCAACTAACATCTGAAGTCGTTTCACTTGATGTGTTTCTTAACCCCCCTCCCCTGCAGTTCAGTGTTCTCCAGGTCATTACTACAACACTACAGTCCACCGGTGTATCCGCTGCCCAGTGGGGACCTATCAGACAGAGTTTAGACAAAACTACTGCATTTCCTGCCCAGGAAACACCACCACGGATTTTGATGGTGCCACAAGCGTCTCACAGTGCAAGAGTGAGCATGAAAATGACTGTTTAGTGTCCTCGTGTCTGTAATTAATCTGAACTTGAATCGAATTTGGTTTGCTTGCGTATGTCTAGACAGGCAATGTGGTGGTGAGATGGGTGAGTTCATGGGTTATATCGAGTCACCAAACTATCCCGGGAATTACCCCGCTAATGTGGAGTGCACTTGGAACATCAACCCGCCCATCAAGCGCAAGATCCTAATCGTGGTGCCGGAGATTTTCCTGCCATCAGAGGATGAGTGTGGAGATGTGCTGGTTATGAGGAAGAACTGTAAGTGTCTCTTTTTTTCTCTACATGCAGACAGATTTGCCATTTGTATTGTCAGCATTATACATTCCTGATAATAATAAAAATAATATTTGATTCTTTCTGTGCTGCTGCAAGCATCGATCACATCCATCACCACCTATGAGACGTGTCAGACGTATGAACGGCCCATCGCCTTCACAGCTCGCTCCAGGCGTCTGTGGATTAACTTCAAGTCAAATGAGGCCAACAGTGCCAGAGGCTTCCAGATTCCTTATGTCACTTATGATGGTATGTAGCGCAATTCATCTTACCACATGGTGTCTACAGAGAGATGTCAGGTGCAGCCGCAGTTAAAAGTTTGGACATCTACCTTTTCATTTTGAAGAAGTGGGTGTGGTCAAACTGTAAACCGGTGCAGTACGTACATTTATTTTTATTCGGTGTATTTCCACCTTAAAATGGACAGTTGATAGAAAAACCAACAAAATGTTCACATACTCACGTACATGTTTTAAAATGCCCTACCCATGTTTAATGTATTTTTGTTCAACACAACTTCACCTTTATGATCGGATTATTGTTTTTTCACTTTAACCAATTTTTGTTGACATATTGGCCACAAAATGCACAAAAATCAATAAATCCAAATTGCATAAAAAATTAATATTTATTACAACAAAACCTACAAACATACACTTCTTTCCATTTTGTAAAATTATTTTTAAAAAAGACAAATAAGAAATGCAGTCCTTGTGTACCCGAAATGATCTTCATTGTGAAACATTTCCTTCCGTCCCAGATTCCCTGTTCAAGGTCTAAATGTATTTGTTATTAAGACACAATCAATGACGTAATCTGATGAAGCTTTTCCTGTGAGTGAAAATCAGTTTCAGTAAAACTGCTGACTCATTGTTATGGGGCTATTCAAATTAAATCAAATCTTATTTTATTTATGAAGCACTTTTCATACCAGAGCAGCACAAAGTGCTTTACATAATAAAAAACAAGTGTTTTCATATTAAAAAGAATCAAACTTTCCAATTTCAATATGCAGGGATAAAAAAGAGAAGTGTTTTTTGTCCCCCTGTAAAATGTAGAAAAACGCTCTCCTACTTCTGTATAGAATTTAGTGAACTGTCCTGAAACAGTTGTCTTGCTTCTTGCTATATTTTAGCATTTAAGTTGTGGCCGGAGCAGCATCCTATCAGAGACACGGCCCTGAACGATTTACCCTGATCATCACGGGGCACTCAATCTCAAAAAAGGTCATTTAAAACAAGATGTTGGCAACAATCAGGCTTTTTTTTTTTTACTATACACATACTAATAAACAATGACATTAAATCACCTAACATGTGAACCGTGATCAACTTGTTGCAATGCAAAGATCTGTTGGTGGAAACTTTAAATGCTGGCATTCATGTGGATTTCACATTGGCACACATCAGCCATTTAAACATTGTTGCAGAACAAGTGCACCTCTTCATAGCAACAGCACCCCCTTGCACAGCAAAAACTGTTAAGGAAGCATTGACATGGCGCCTAAAACAGCTCTGATCTGAATTCAGCTGATTATCTGCGCACTTGCCAAAAGAAGTCGGTTCTTCAGAGGCCCCACAGCTAGGCACCAAAGTACACATCCACAAAATGCCACAACGGTATTTGTTGTTGTAGGTGTGGTCGAAAATAATAACACAATTGATTCACCAAAAAAGAAAAGAAAACAACAGAAAGCTGACGTCACAAATCAGTGGAAAAGCTTGGGCGTCACTACGGCAAACAACAAGGAGTGTTTGACTGAAATCTCTCCTGCACCTGTGCATGGCTTTTCTTCACATACTATTAGGCAACAGCTAAGTGAGTCAAAGGGAGTATATGGGTGTATGGATTAGCCACTGGATTATGTTGCTTGATCTGCCAACTTGTTTTGGATATGTGTTTTCAGCATGTCCTGTGTTGTTTTAATGATTTCAGAGGACTATGAGCAGCTTGTAGAGGACATAGTACGAGACGGAAGGCTCTACGCTTCAGAGAACCATCAAGAAATCCTAAAGGTCGGCACCGCTTTTGGCTTTTTTCTGTTCATTTTTACGGTCTTAATCATCAGTCTCCATTGTTTATCTATGAGACAGTTGGATGATTCAGTTTAGCATTAAGTTGTTTTTTAAGGATGTTGGAAGGTTAAAGAAAGCTGACATTAACTATAGAATAATGGGAATGCCACAAAAACAAATCTGGAATAGAAAAACGGAAATATAATCTCCAAAAGCATTTTCCACCTTTTTTTAAGATTTTCGTTTATTTCAGGATATTTTCAGACTTGGCTGTAATATTTGTGCTGATGCTGTTGGGTTTGAGTCCTGCTTCCTCATCATGAGCTTCCCCATTTCATTAGAGGAAGCAACTTAAGCAGTGTTCATATGTTCCACGTGTTCTCACAACCACTCATATACTGTAGATGATTCAGGAGGATTAAAGATCAGTAGGGTAAGAGGATGTTGATGCATTTTGGACGTGACTTGAATGCAGCAGTGTTTCATAATAATTTCCTGGATATTCACATCCATCCATCCAAATTCCAACTTGTATGAGTCACAGAATCTGATCGGGTGAGTTGTGACACCAGAAGTACAAAAGTGTATCTATATTTCGCTCATATCTCATTTCAGATACTTTTTGAAGAAGATAAAGTTGACATGAGGGAGAGGATACATTTTTCTCATCAACAGCAAGCAGAGTTTATTGAGAGGAAGCAGCACACAACTAGTAATCTGATTGGCTCCGACCAAGTTGGCGCGAAAAAGCAAATATGAGAGACAAATAACAAAGAAAATAGAAAATTATAAGAGCTAAAATGAAAACAAAAAGGAAAATATTGAGATATAAATGAATGTATGACAGTATAAAAAATGGAAATCTATAAATAACAAAGCTTGTTAAAGACGCACTAAGGAACTTTAGCATATTTTCTCAGTGACACGCCCCCCTAGCGACGACTAATCCGGCATCTATTTTGCATCCTACCTGTACTCTGAACTCTCTCCAGACAGTAAAAGTCAGTCTAATGTTGACTCTTGTCTTATCTCTTGCTTTGTCCCTTTCTCTCTTTCTTTTCCTCTCTTCCTCCAATAACGTCTTGTGTTACTTTGCTCAATCAGCGTTTATGTTTATGTTTATTCTTTTTGGTACTCCATCATTCCACAAGTACTGAGCAATTGTCTGAGTTAGGGTTAGCATTAATATAATGTCAGCTTACGTTATATTGATCGTATTATATTTGTAACCCAGCATTTTGTAACAACTTTCTATATTTCTGAAACCTGTTTGTTCTTTCCACAGGATAAAAAACTGATTAAGACTCTTTTTGACGTGCTGGCTCACCCAAACAACTACTTTAAGTACACCACTCGGGAGTCCAACGAGATGCTTCCCCGCTCTTTCATACGTCTCATAAGCAGCAAAGTCTCTGCCTTCCTGCGGCCGTACAAGTAAAGTTCATGGAGCTGCCTGCGCACCGGATTGCAACCCTTCTCCCCCATCCCCACCCCAATTAAAGGCCACATCCCACAATGCTTACTGGACTTATAAACACAAAGCCTACTAGTGCGATTATCCTCTTTTTTTCATAGGCTTTCCTGCAAACACTTCGAGACCTGAGAATAACAAGCATTTGTTTCCGAGGTTTATTTAGTCCGTTTCCAACCAGCACAGGTCTGCAGTCCCAAGCTTAAGTATTTAGTGCGGATGTAGAGTATATGAGTGGGTTTGGTTTCTATTGTGTTGTACAATGGAACCACAAAAAAAAAAAAAAGCCTATTTCAGACAGTAGGAGTGATGTTTTGTGTATGCGGTTTGAGCCTGATAGAGCTTGTTATTGTATTTGCTTAAATGAGCGGTGCGAGCACCAGTTCCTTCCATTAAGTATGACTGTAAGTGTTGTGCAAGTGTTGTGTAACTAACTCCCATCTGTGTGCTGTCCTCAAGGAGGAGCAGTTGTTAAATTCATGTCACAGCTGGATTTCAGGTCCTTCAAAGCCCGACTATATTTGAGCTCTTAGAGCAGTTTCCAAGGGTTTTACTGTTAAAACAGTTCATCTGTGTTTTGCTTTGTCTGTTTAGACTGTACCAGTGTTTCCCAACCTTCAGATATTTTCCTCTGGTCTTTTTTAAGCCAACTCAAAGCAAACACAAAAATGTGGTTTAGCATTCAGAGAACCCAACGGACATGTGGGGAGATAGATAATGGTGAGAGCCACAGAAATGAGATGATGTGATGTCTAGTGGAGCATGTCTCAGAGAGTGAGAGAAATGTCTTTGATGGACATTATGTTTGCTGCTTCTTTTTAAAAGGTCACTTTAATTTTTCAGTCTCATTGTCTTTCTGATGTACTCTACACACTAATGATCCGTAGGTTGGAAACAAAGGGAAGCTCAGAATCGGAGATACTTCGGTTCTTCGACCCATTAACTCCATAATCTCTCATTACCTGTCTGTGGACTACCAGATTTGTTTTTATTTCAGTATTGTAAATAATGAAAATAAAGTAGACGAGGGTTGAATTCTTTAATCCTGATTTGCATACGCAGGAAGCTCCCAATAATCACTTTTTCTGCCCCAAGATGTCCCACCATAAGACACCCGGCTTCACCCCTTTGTTCTGACAGCTCTTCCAAAGACGGTTAAAAAAAAAAAAAAAAAAAAGGCGGGTCAAGTAGTTTAATGCACTAAGTTTAGAACCTGCCACCCCTCATTGTTGGTACAAAGTGCAATGAACGAAAACTGGTACACATTCATTTTGGTTTAATCCCTGTTGTGATTCACAATGAAACTGGCTAAACATGTTTTGAGCTGCAGTCGTATCGAGACTGTCTGTATGAAATATTTATCAGTCACTATGGACCGAAGGTGCTTAGGCTTCAACGTGTTACTAGTCTCAAGAGATTTGAACAAAATGATTAAAACAGGGTAAAAGAGTATTTAAGCTGAGTGAAAATCTAACATTTTCAATGAGGTCTGTCAGAGAGTTGCCAGTATTTTGGGAAATCTGTTTGTGTCTTTGTACCGTGACTTCCTGAAGTCTTCACAGAGAAATACTCTTTGCTAAAAGGGAAGAAGCATATCTCCCAAAATATGAAACTATTCCTCTCAAGTCCTTAACGCCACGCTGCAGCCGAATCGATACAGTAGCGCGAAAATCCCCCGACCTGCATCAACCTCCTATAAACAGAATCGAAGCTTGTCCTCTTATATCTATCCAAGGGTGTTTTTGTCCCCACTAATGTAAATAGAAAAAAAAAAAAAAGAAGTGGGATGGGACACCACATGCCACAGGCCATACCGGATGACACAAAGGGAGTTGGACCCCTATGTCAAAGCTTGAGGGTTTTTCCTGGGCCAAAGAGGCTTATTAGTTAAAACGTTCCTCTAAACACGTCTCACTTTAACTTCAGTCACAGATGATCATCTCCACACGGATGCCATCACTCAACATCCCAGGGTGCTCACTTGGCCCTCGTACCCTCATTTCCAAACACACACACACACACACACACCCCACCCTCCCTCCCTCCTTCCGCCAGAATCGGCTTCTTTCCTGCAACCTGATCTTTATTTGTTTGTTTTGTTCTTTTTGAGTTGTTGCCTTTTTAAGCAAGAATTTGCTTTGGTGTATCGGAGTTGATAATGATATTTGCACTTGAATTGTTATTGCTCATGTAAAGAAATGTCTGAATTTTGTATTGTCTTTTTAAATGAATGGAATTGGTGTTCTTATTTTTCCTTGTAGCTTGTTTGTTCATGAGATGCTCGCCCACCGTTTGTTAGTCTATAGAGATGAAACACATTATCAACTATTAAAAAAAAAATAAAAGAAAAAAAAATGTAAAGAGGTGAATGAAAAGAGTTTGTACTTTTTACTCCCCAAAACACTTATCGAAAATAAACATCCTGTACTTCAGTTTCATTTTTAAATACATTTAATGTCTGTATAATAATAATAAAGATAATAATATACACATATTAGAAGCTAAATATATGGCAGTGCATTATTTAAGGTTGATTTTAAACGGTATTAGATTTGGAAGCGATGCATTGTTAGCTGAAGAGATGACTTTCATCCTCCAGCTGTTGAACAGTTCATCCAGACTGGATTGAATGCTGCAGTTTTACACTTAATGTAGCAGATTAGCCTCTCCAGTTTTGGTAACCTAAGAAAAGAAAAACATACAGAATTATAAAATGATGTCAAACTGGTTATCCTTTATTTGCAAGTCATAGAAAAAGGGGGGAGATGACTTACGAGGCACACACTGGGGAAGCCTAGGCAACCACTTTCCTTTTCTGCTACAGGAAATGGTGTTTGGTCCATTGATGGTGTAACCCCCGATGCACTCAATCGATATCGTCTCCATAGGTTCATGCATTTTCTTATGTGCTCCCATCCAGAAGGCATATGGTACATTCGGTGATGGACATCCTATTTCTGTGTGTGGGGGGGGAGGGGGAGACATCACTCTTTAATTTTAGCTGTTTTGAACAGAGTACAGTTTTATTTAAATAAAAAAAAATGCTTGGTAAGTAGCAATAGGCTGTAGGACCTCTGCAGTCTGGAGGAGATGAGCTCCATGTCCCATTCTTGGTACACCAAATCTCACTCTGACCAACAAGGGTCCCGACACGACATTCATAGCGAATCGCAGTCCTGTATGTGTATGGGGGCTCCTGGACATCTTTCCTTAAAGCATTCGACACTTTTGGCTCCGGACACACCACAGCTGCAAGAAATACCATCATTTTAGCAAAGCTGAAAACAAACGGCATCCAAACATGTTTCTCTGTGTGTATGTGTGCTTTTTAAACTACTGCACCTTCACAAACAGGAGCACGTCCATCCCAGCCATGAGCCATGCAGTTTCTCGTGGCTTTACCGATCATCTGAAACCTGATGACAGGATGAAAGTTAGTTGATGTGAAGTGAAGAACAACAACATGCAAGGAAGCAGCACGACTCGTCTTACCCGCCATTACACTTGGCTGTAGCAGTGTCTCCAAACGCTACGCCACTGTAGACAAACCTTCCATTTCGAATTTCTCCAGCATGTCCACAGAGCTTCCCTTTAGACACCAGAGGGAAAAAAATGGAGATATTTAGCGGGAAATTGCAATGTTTCGGTAGATGGCTCAATTCATTATATGCACCAGGAGGAGAAAGCAGCGAGGAGAGAGAAGGCTTGCTAGAGAAAGAGGAGGCACAACTGTATCCACAGTGGAAATTGTTTTGGCTTCTGTGGCGTCTAAAGGGGGCGTTAAGCTACATCATAAGTTAAATGAAAGAAAAACATCTTTAATAAATCATCTGACAAATGATGAAGTACAGCAGAAGGCTGCAACAAAACAATGGTTTCATGCAGTTACGGAAAATTATTTTTAATTGACATTGTGGTTATAATTATGACGAGCTGAATAAATTCAAGCCCATAGCAGTTTGATATAAGCCCCCAACATCAAACCTCTTCTCATAATGCATCCGTCTGAGTTAAGGATCAAGAGTCCAGACATACCCGACGACGTCAAAAATATGTATTAGAATTCATAAAGCTTAAAAACACAAAAGGCGCGACTTTGAGGGAACATAAATGTACTTACGTTCACATTTTAGTGTCAGTTTGGACCATTTTCCATCGGCACACCTGCGAGTCCTGCTGCCTCGAGCTGAAACATATCCAACGTCACACGTGTAGTAGACTTTATCACCAGAAGAAAACGCCGTCACAGCGGCGTACCTGTCGACAAGGTTGGCGTGGGAGCCTTCGACAGCTTCCGGAGCGCCACACCCACCTCCTGAGCAGAAGAGAGATGCCGGTGTAGATTTAGCTGCATTCACATGGCGACTAACTGTAAAAGTGCTGCCTTGCTTTTCCAGCATTAAAATAAAACTCACCTGCTCTTGAGGGTGCCTGTGGCGTTTTAACAGGTGATGGCAGACAACGAGGGGGAGGGGGCTGCCACTGGCCATCGGGACCACAGGTGATCTGCTGAGCTCCGTCCAGCTGGAAATCCTCCCTGCAGGTGAAGCTCAAGCTGTGTCCCACCTGGTGAACTGCAACATCTCCATCTTTCTGCAAGGAGTTCTTCACACTTGGGGTGGAGCAGGTTGTCTCTACCACAGCGGGCACACTTCCTCCTTCTGAGGAGATAATCCCAGCAATTAAACATGAATTTATTTCATACCAAGTATTGTGTGACAGCCAGTAGTAGAGGAAGAACGGGGAGCTTAGTCTAATAACCCCTTCAATATTAAAGTAAGATAGAAAATATGTAATTCTGTGTAATTTTACACCACGCTCAGGTTATGCATCGTTGACAACCGCGCCATCGTAAAGTCACCGCTTACTCTGCTATGACCACAGAGAGTCAGGTGGGTTTGAAGATTAAGCGTGTTGTTGCTCACCTACACAAGATGGAAATTCACCACTCCATCCAGATTTTTGACATATCATGACACCCTCACCCTTCAGGACAAATCTGAAAACATGAAGATCCAGTTAAAAACATGCTGAGTGTCTGGTTTTTGAGTTTTTACACAAGTTCTTTAAATGCAAAGCTTACCCCTCTTTACATTCGGCCTTAACTGTTTCACCGATGTAAGTTTGTCCTTGATAAATCAAGTTTCCATTGGGTAGATCGCCGGCATTTCCACAAGTTCGCTCTGTGAAAAATGAAATTAGATCTGATTGACAACCTGATGAAGAATTAAGATTTACTAAACAAAGACTAGACAAAAAAGAAGACAGATTATTTTTTTCATATTGCTGCTTTCAGACACCTGTGAGATTCACCACAAGCATGTGGGGGGTTTAGAAAGATGTGTCATTTATAACTTGTATGAGAAACTAAAATGTGTGAAGTTATAAGTAGGTGCTGCAGGCAGAGGTTTATGTCAATTACAAGCTAGATGAAGATTATTAATACAGATTTATACCAGCATGAGAACTCTCAAAAACTTATTTCTATTCTCTTTTTACACTATAAAAATTCTTTAAATAAGTAGCTCAGGAGTAAAAGTTAACTGTGAGTTTTTCAATGTAAACATGAGCAGGTATTTACTTACACTATCCTTTAATCTAGTGTTTATGTTTAACTTTATGAAAGCCTGAATAACTATAATAATTATCATCTTATCTTTTTACTTAGGTTTGAAGTCTCTATACTTTTTAAAACATTTCTTTTAAAATGTCACAGTTTCTTCAAAGTTATTAAATAAAACAGAAGGAAGATAAAAGGCAACAATGCCTCTTCTGGCCAGCAGAGGGCGGCAGAGGGTGTTACTTTGCTACTTCCAATCAGTTTAAATCACAGTATCGCTCTTCTGTTGTTTTGAGAGAAAATGACCTTTCTACTTATATGGTAGAAAGGTCATTGGGAAATCTTTTACCCAGTAAAAAATTAATAAAATCATAAATAAAAACTGTACCAAGTTCTTACTTTCGCAAATTAAAGTCAGTTTACTCCATTGTCCATCCTGACACACCACATTCGGTTTCCCTGCGGATGAAAAGAAGTCCTCGGAGCACTTGTAGTAAACTTTGTCCCCGTTGTTGAAACTTTGTCTGGAGGTGTACTTCGCGTTCAACGTGGTGGTTGGATACTCCAAAGGTGCGGAGCATTTGTTTGCAAACTGAGCTGTTCATTGGGCAGAACCACAAACATCATTTAAAATCTTAAAACAAATCAGTCGTTTGCTCCCATGTTAATAAATCTCTTTAAATTTACCTGAAGTAAATACAGCGAAAGATAAAACCAGAATTTTCTCTCCGACGGTCCTCATGTTTTTGTCGTCCGCGTTGATGTGCGTGTAAAGTAGATCCTGAGAGGCGGATTCCAAGTGTCAGCAGGAGGATCAGACGATGAAATTTATAGGCTGGTACATAAAGGGACAGAGTGGAAAAACATCATCAGGAAGGGACATGGTGAAGCAAGACCTGGGTAGAGGTGGGCGAGGACAAAGCATCGGCTTTGTTTTGTTTTTTCTTCCCCTATTTAATTTAATTTTCCAAAGAAAATTAATTTAAAAAAAAGAGGGGGAGGGGTGCACTTGCCATGACAATGTCAGAATGGGAAGCTTTATTGGTGTCTTCAGTATAAACTTAAAACAGAGAAACGCAGGTAATTTGATTGTTTTTAGTTAATTGTGAAGTAAGAGGTGCAGCCAGGTCCATCCCCCAATCTATGGCCCTTACAGG
>JBBBVU010000014.1:7077354-7130092 GCA_037177055.1 Atherinosoma microstoma
GTCTTAAGCCTCCCTTTAAAAATGTCCACAGTCTCTGCGGCCCTGAGGCCCTCTGGCAGGTTGTTCCACAATCGAGGGCCAAAATAGTGAAAAGAGGCCTCACCGTAGGTTTTTGTCCTAACTTTTGGAACAATTAAAAGGCCGGTACCAGAGGACCTCAGGGTCCACGAGGGCTTATAATTTAAAAGCAGTTCAGATAAATAAGAAGGCCCAAGACCATGAAGACATTTATAAATGACTAAAAGAATCTTAAAATCAACCTCAGCAACTTTTTTTCAGTAAACAGGCACTTTAAAAATGATTCTTATGCAGTGTTTTAAAAAAGAAGTTCCAGGTGGGTTATTTCTCACCATCTGGATGGTTGGATGACTCTCAAAAAAAAAAAAAAAAAAAAAAAAAAACAACCACCCAATCTGCAAGATTATAAAAGGAGAAATACGGTCTCTGGTTAGTGGACAGACCTGCCTCCCCTGCACTGTTTTTTTTTGTTTTTTTCTCTTTGTTCTTCTTGTGTTTTCCCCTTTTTTTGAACATATTAGGACACATGACCACCATCCCTATCATCTGGTTCAGCTAGAGGTTTGTTCCTGTAAAAACAAACCTCTTCCTCCCTTTCCTGCCTAAATTATACTCAACAGGGATGTCGTGGCACTAAATAAAAGAAAATATCCACTGGGACAAAGAGATGTCGTTATTTATGTTTAACTATCTGGCCAGCATTTCTGCTATCAAACGTTGTCTTAATTAATCCTCATTGAGCGGGAGGGTATCTGACCTCACTATTTTATCATCATATATCACAGGTTGATATGTGTCATTCATTCTAACCTTGATATGCAAGGTTTATACAACAATAACAGAAATGATGACAGGAAGCATGTTTTTCTTTTACTTTGACGAGAAGTTTCATCTCTAGTTACACATTTGAGATAACGAGTTTTAAAAAAAGGAGACAAACTTTGTCTTTCATCAAAATTTACAAGAATACCTTACATAACGAATCATGGGAAGTCTGCATCTCTCTTACCATTTTTCATTTTTTGTACTTTTCCTGTCTTTAGCGCTATATGCTCGGTATCGTCACCATCGCTTGAATCATCGTTAATGATTAAATCTGATGAAGCTGAATCTGTTTACTGAGTCCAGATGTTTGTTGTCATTTTAATACTCAGAGCACTCTTGAGGTGACTCCTTCCTGCACTTTGCAAGTGGAAAAGTGAAACCATTGCATGAACTTTTTAGTGAATTGTTTTTTAAGACAATAAAAAACAAAACAAAACAAAGAAAACCCCACATGGGCACGCTTTACTTTATTGGAGGGGACATTTAGCCCTGTGTGCTAAATGTAGTAAATCCCTTCCAACATTACCTGCCGGTACGATCCTTTTTACTGGACAGACGCCGTATGCTGCAGTTACAACTGCCCTATTCTTAGATGCTCTCTACATCAGCCTGGAGCTTAGGGTAAAGTAAAACCTTGTTGGCAGACAAAACATTCACCACGGATTAGCCTTCAGGTCACGGGTTACTAACAGAAGAAGCTTTGCTGAGGTCTGAAAATACCTAAATAAAACCGATAAAGTTTTTGTGCTTGTTCCGCGATAGTCTGCTGAAGCTCGCTGAAAGCAGTGAAGCATCCTGTGCGGTTTGTTGTGCATTTAATTTGATGTTTGACTTTAAACGAAAGGGATAAAATGTGTTTGATAAGGCTAGATGTGTCGAGGCTATCAGAGGTTATTGAATTAAAAAAGAAAAAGAATAACCACTGGAACCTCTCGTCCTTGAGGTGCAGCTCTAACTGCACTAAATGTCCAGTTCACTTCACAAAAATCGGTTTACAACGTCAGAAAAAGGAAAAAAGGAGCTTTAGACACTGGAACTCACTCAAATTTGATTTTCCCTGGAATTTTTTCCCTGCAGATCTGCCAGGTTGACATCACTATCTTATTTCCCTTTAGGTAAGTGTTCTGAAAGCAGATTCTTCTGTGTCAGGAGGGTGTTGCACTATGATCAAAGGATTATGAATTTCTATGCAGTTTGTAAACCCTTTTTTTTTTTTTACATTCAGAAGTTAATCTGAATTATTTTCCATGCTCTTTGTATGAGTTTTAAATTATACAACACAAACAGCTTAGAGCAAAGTGAATATATAATGTAAGGTGCTGTCATTGGTGTGTATCATGTTGCTGTGCATATAACCTGCACTCTTGTCCAGGAAATAGGCAAGCAAACAGCGCATGACGGCCTGATGACAAATGACCAGAACGTTGCCTTGTCGCTCCAGCTCCATGATAACCGGCTCCAGTCGCTGAACCAGGTCCTGATAGGACTGGAGAGAGAGAAATATGATACATTTAGCAAAACAACAGGATCGATCAGTGAGACATGACAGTTCAAACCTCACTTCAGGGGTCAAAGAGTAAAGTCTTACTTCTCCTCCAGGGTAGCGGTAATGATACTTGTCCAGATCTCTCATAGCAAACTCTTCCGGATACTTTTCCTCAATCATCTTATAGGTCATCTCTTCACACACTCCCTGAAACAGGAAGCAGTAACAATGACCGTTTTTTCCCTTTGGTTTTTATTATTATTGCCGTTTATAAACTATTACATACAGCATCAATTTCATTCAGTATCTTCCACTGTTCATAGGCAACACCCAGCTCCTCTGCTGTCTGGATGGTGCGCCTCAGCTGGCTGGTCCAGACTTTCAGGTCTGACAGTCGGTGCTCTTCAACAAAACCCCTCAGTGCTGCAGCAAACTGTTAGAGACACGATTAAAAAACATCATCTCTTTAAGGCTCTAGGATATGAACCAAACCACATCTATTAACACCTGTTTATTAAAAAGACGTACAGTATGACTTGCATTCACACTCTCATCTTTCTGCAAGACAGATTTATAAACATATGAAGGGATTAAGCACCTTCTTTCCTCTCTCTGACAGCTCAGAGTCACCTCCAATGCGTCCTTCCATGTTGTGATGGCTCTCTCCGTGCCGACAGAGGTAGATGGAGTGGGAGTGTACGGTGATATTCATGAGGTAGTAGACTATCTTACTTTGAATGTAGTCCTGCACCTTGTTGACCAAGAATCGGCGGCCGACATTGATAATCTGGATGAAGGACAGGTTCCTGCAGGTCACAGTGCAAAGATAAAACTTCAATTATAAACACTGATGTGACCAAAACATGGAAAAGTCACTCAAGGATGAAGTGGAGATATCTGTGTAGTCTAAACACTTCAGGAATTTCAGTGTCAATAGTTTCTTCACAAGTAAACAGAAAGGCCGAAAGAATATCAACTACAATTCATCCTCATCATGACCAAAAGAGAAGGATATAATCTGTGTCTGAGTAAAGTTGCTGTAAACTTGCAGATATTACCAGCTTTTTAGAGGGGACTTAACACAAAGCCCCAGTTTTTAATCCGGATGGGAGGAGCACAGAAAGCTGACACCTTTGAACTGTTTTGGTTCTTAATTTTCTTCAGAAATGTGCTCTTAATGCCACCTACTGGACAATTTCTGCAAGTACATATTATTTAGTCCACGTCTACATAAATAACATAGACTCCTGTCCCAGCAATGAGTGGTGTTTTCATCAGGTTGGTGCTGAAAAGTGTTACACAGAATAATAAATAATAGTTCTTTCATTAGAACCACTTACCTGTCGTGTTCGTCTGGATCTAAAGGTTGGTAGGTCACTTTATAACATTCGATTCTCTTCAAAAAATCCCCCATGACGCTTTCCCTGTCCCTCTCAGGGTAATCTGGACTGGACACCTTCACATCCTTTGTGAAACAGACATTTGCAGGGATGACTCGTCATGAGTTACTAACGATTAAAACATATGCGGTGAATCAAACAAAAAAATACAAATGTAATTATCAAACATACCATAATGTTTTCCGCAATGACATCTGGATCATCGCATAGTGACTCGACAAAAAACACCTGAAAAAAGACATGAACTAAGAGGTTTTTAACCGGTTTAAATGTGTACGTTTAGCTTAGATCATAAACTAATAGTTGTAGAAATATACTGAATTTGCTAAATTTTTGATTAATCAAAAGTACTATTGTTCTGAAAGCATTCACTTAAGAAGGCTGAATATGTCCATTCTTGAGGATTAGAGGACCTCAGCATGTTTTACATGTATACATTATGTCTAGTTTTAGAAATGTATCAAATATACCCCTCCAGAAATGTTATATATGCATTGAACATTCAGGATTGAACAGCAAAGTCTGACCGGAGTTTTTCTTTATTCATCAAGTGTAATTCTGACCTTGTATGCATTATCCTCTGCAAAAGTGAGAATGAGCTCCCTCCTTTCTCTGGTGGTGTTGGTCGCATCGAAAACCTGAACAACATTCAGCTTGAATCAAATTATCTTGACATTTATTCACAAACAACAAACACACTACACTTTATTATGTCCTTACAGCGATCTGGCCTCCCTCCTCACTCAGATACACTTTGACATCCTGCAGTGCCACCAGAGCGCACTGTCTGTGGAAACATCGCATTAGAAAAACGACACGTTTTCGCTTCCAATGATCTTGTGCACGTGTTGCGATAATTGTTGAATACACACAGATGAAAAGGCTGTACAGGAAAAATGAGGATCTTTCTTACTTCCTAATCATCATTGCTTCTTCATTGTCGTGTCTGAAAAAGTCATAGGACTTGTATGACTTCACTGCTTCCCTCCTATAAACTCCGAGATTAAAGACTGCAAAGAATCAGGGGGAAAAGGTGGAGAAAGACAAGAAAAACCAGTGAGTGAGTTTGAGCTTTGTGGAGAAAGTGACCTTTATTTAAACAGCATCTGTCACATCAGTTCTTCTGCCTGTCTTACATGTGTAAACAAAAGGGTACAACTATAAACGGAGCGGTGCAATTAAGGGGAGTGGCTGAAGAGAAATACAAATTAAATCATTTGCCTTAAGCACAGTATTTCAAGGAGTCATTTCTAAGAATGGGGCTGTAATATTGTCAAAGCATAAAATGTATCACAGCACCACCCTGATGTAAACAACGTGTAGATGAACATCTGAATTGTTGTTCTTACAAATATAGGCTGAAATATATTTTTCATTTATGTTTGTTTTCCTTTATTTTAAAATATCTGGACAGACCAACTGTTATAGGCATGAGTCTAAAAATATGTTTCCTCTATACTGACCTCTTGTTGGCACTCCAATCCAGTTGAGGTAGCGTGTTAGCTTCTTGGACATGTAGGTTTTCCCCCTAGCAGGCAACCCGATCATCACTATCATAGTTGGAGAATTGGTCATGTAGGAGGCCCAAGCTGCACACATAACAGCCATGAAGACAAATTTAATAACAGAAATCAGGGGGATTTCAACTTTTAAGCATGCCAGGACATTTTATCCCAGACCATGCCTCTTGAAAAGCGCTTAGTTGAAATAAAAGGTTTTTATAAAGAACTGTACACATGCACATAAAACATACTTTAGAAGCAAGAGAAGGCAGGCTTGTGTTGTACTGTAATTAAGTTTCTGCAGTATCCACTGGCTGGTTAATGTTTATTATAACATATCTGTCATATATTGCCTGTTGATTAATGTTTCTCCAAGTTCAGCAGCTTAACAACCCAGTTTTGAGCTCCTTGTCTGACTTTGTGGGCTTTAACGTGGAATGGAAAACATTCTGATTTGTTTCTCTTAAGTATTCGTGGAACAATCCTCAGTTCAGGGTAAGATAAATCTTTCAAAGCAAAAATCTGACAAGAACAGACTTGACTCAACTTTCTCAGAACAGACATTCTTGGACCCAGGAATTATTAAATGCCAAGGCTCTTTAAAAGGCATTTTAGACGCATTCCTGATCTTTTTTTTAACTCCTCAAAATCTGAGTATTAGTTTAAAATGAGCCTTGATCACTGACATGTTTATGACTCCTGCTTATTGTAATATTACAGCCTTTCTGGAGGAATGCTGTTGTACATGCCTTTACAAATACAGTCACACAATGTTTACATACCAACAATGACAGAAGGTACGTCTAAGATGAGATTTAACAATCTCTGCCGGCCACTTACTGTTTTTACTGTTACTCATTGTCCGCAGAGCAGGGACTCAAATTCAAAGTACCACTTTTAAGTATTTATTTAAAAATCGGTCTTATTTAAATTAAGACAGACAAGACAGATTTAAAGTTTCATTTTCATATTTCACCTTCAGAGCAAAGAGGGGGGAAAAAAAACCAAGAGACCTACAGCACTTCTTCTCATTGGTCCTCAGGTCCATCCTTTTGGCTTCAGATGAGCCGTCTGAAGCAGCCGTAGGTCTCTGCTGCCTAGCGGCCATAACAGGCCTGATCTGCTGTCCTATCACAGCTGGTCAGTGGATGCTTGGTCACAGGGAACTTGGGTACAGCATGCCGGGCTGTCTGATGACACAGCGGATTGGAACTGTGTGCATACATTCAGATTCAATGAGCGATGTTAAAACTAGAAACGTTTCTGTTAAAAGGCTGAAGACCGAACATAAACAGTGCAAACAAAGAAATCCTGCGGAACCAGTTACCAAAGGGCACAAGCTCTCGGAGGGTAGAAAGTCCCTCCAGAAAGTTGCGATGTTGCAATTGCAACCATCAACAAAAACTCACCCAAAGAAAAATTATTTCAAAGGAATAAGTCGTGTTTTCCTGGTAATATGATACATTTGGGATGGCTACATGTTTTATTGCATATTCCACCCCTTTGAATTTATATTGATAGTTGAAATTGCAGCATCGCAACCTTCTGGAGGGACTGAATTAGTTAATAATTGAGTCAGGTCATACACAGAAAGGTTATTTTTTGTTAATCATGTGTAGTGGAAATGATTAAATATTTGGTCCAAAGTTCAAAGCTGACCTGCTCAATTGTCTTATTTTCTAAAGACTAACTTATTAATATGAAATATGAAGTTCAACATTAAGGAGAACTTACGGAAAAAAACATTGAAATAGAATAAAGACATTTGCAACAAATAAAAACACCAAAGTAAATTTTTACAAAAGAGAATCCAGAGCCACTGAATTATTAGCAAGTAAAATCAATCAATTCAACAGTTTTCTGATGACAAATCCATTGCTGGATTTAGTTTAATCTCATTACAATAAATATTCAACTTCAAAAACAAAAAGTAGTTGTTTGACTTCACTTTAAATAACTAAACCCCAAATATACCCTCCCTCTTACTGGCAGGGTTATAAATACATTCAGTGATGCTTGCTTGCTAGCTTCAAATCTCCAGCTAAATGTATGCAGCAGTTCCAAATGAAAACTGAGATCTTAGGATTAAACAATTTTTACATTATATCAATATATGACCCCTGCATGATATCCGCCGGAAAGCAGAAGTTGTCTCTGTGTCAACCTGTCACATAATGTACTCTTGAACTGTAGCTGCTACATTGACACGCAACTTCATTACTCTTGGTTTTACTTTAATAAAGTCCCACTTATAAAGGAATTCCGCGGTAGAAAAACTACAATAACAACAAATTATTTTTTTAAACGTACCAAAGCGGGTGCAGGTGTCACAAATATCCAGGATTTTGTCTTTGTTGCAGTGATGTTATCAGTTGAGCTGCACCGCCGCCGGTGACATCCCTTCCTCTAGCACCGCCTCCTTCCCCGCAGTCTGTCACCGGAAGTTCAACGCTGCTGTCAAAATAGTAGTTCCGGTCGGTTTTCCCAAAATAAAATCTGCAACAGGTGGCTTGGAAAACTGAAAAATACTAAATAAACGAATTTTAAAAAATCTATTTATACAGTAACTGTTACAGTATAATAAATGTTTTCTTATTAGTGCCTGATTTGATAAATGACTCACAGTAAAGGCATGATATTTAGTTGATTATCAAGTTCAACAGAAGTAAACTATCAATAATAATTATCAATAAATTATTTGAATAGTAGAACCCGTTTATTGATGAAACATGCTTTAAAAACATTGCTTTAAAACAAGGAGGCTATTTAGTCTATTGAAAAAGAAAAAATTGGGGACTCATAATTACAGATCTAACGGCATGTTTGAAAGACACCGCAGGCAGCCTACTATAAAAGCTGTAACCATGACCTATCTCTACTGATAAGACTATCAGACCAGTTCAGATTTCCTGCTGATAATTTTAAACATTTTTGAAAGAAAAAAGCATTGGCTCTTAAAGGTGGGGAGATGTCATAGAGTTTGAAAAGAATGTTATGGGTGCAACTTTAACACACTTTGGCCAAAGATATCAACATGTGAGATATAAATGAGGAGATTGGCTTCCAGCACCTGCAGATTAAAGATATGATTGGTAAATTTGTCTTGAAACTTACAGAATCCCTTACACTCATTTTAATTATGCATGTTTTATGACTGGATTTATTGATGTTGCCCAATCCTGAATTTTTGCCTATATCTAATCTTTACTAAATTGTGTGTGTATGTTTTTAGTGGCTGTGCAATGTAACTGTGTGACATCTGGTGCCGTAGACCAAGAAATTTAGACCAGGATTATGAAATGCCTCAAAATGCATCAGATAGGAGTGGTGGGTGAGGTGAACGAATGGAGAAAAAAAAGGAGTAGTGATATTGCTGCTTTTTTAAAAAAAAGTGTTCCAATGCCTTTTTGGACTCTAAATTCAAAGCTGTCTTCCCCCCCCCAACAAAGTTACTCAATTCAAAATAAATGTTATTTGTATAACTGTATCAATGCTGCTGAGGCATTTTTAATCAGGGCCCACAACTGCACATTACATGGCTATTAGGGTACAATAGGCTGATATCTGGCACCTGTGCTGAAACTGCTCAGGGCCATCACAGGACCACCAGTGCGTCTGCAGCTGGCCTTGCCCTGGCCCATGTGTAGGCCACCTCTGGCAAACCAGATCTGGGCCACCAAAGGTAGGTCATTCTTTACGCTATGTGCGCTGAGCCTAAGTGCATTGTGTGGGGCACAAAAAAGCCTGGCCAATTCTGCTATTCAGGAAGACTGCAAGTCAGTATTTACTTCAGTAGCATATAGTAAAATCAGAGTGGGAAATAAACCCTTTATTACAAGAAAAGGCCAGAAGCACTTACTCTGCAAAATGACTCTTGTATTAATCACATAAGAAGGCCACAGATATAAGTAAATTGTAATTCGAAAGGTGGCTAAAACTGGAAGAATAAACACATCCTTTGAAGTAGCATGAGAAAGGAAATAATTAGATTAAAGTATTTCAAAAGTGTATTTGCGTACTTGAGATTAATCATTTATCTACTATTGAAAGAGAGTCTGGCTTTTGTTCAGATTTAACCATGATAAAAACCTGCAGGTGGTGTTGTGATCTGTGAATATGACATGATCAGATGCTGGTGACACCGTGCTCATTAAAGCACCAGCAAGTTTAGGGAATGTCTGCTTTGCGAACCAAAGATGCAGGGAATAGATGGTGGATTATGCACTCTTCGTGACATTGTTTTGGCCTAATGTAACTGTTAGTGTGCCTACATTGTGTGGCTAAAATGACATTAATATACGATTTGTGAAAATCTAATACCAAAATTACTCAAATAAATTTAGTGCTTTAACAACATCAGTGCTTCAAGAAGGGATATCCACTTAATAACAAAGCCTGGCTGGTGGGATTTGCTCATTCTGAGCCACAATAGCATTAGAGAGCTCAGAAGTAGTCTGTGTTCCAGATAATATGAAAGGTTCAGCTGTTTAAAGTCCACACCAAAATAAGAAAAACAAGTCTTGTTTTTTTGCCATGACAGCATTTTCAAGCTGAAATTGTTAAAAACTAGGACTAGAAGGCTGGAGGCTCACATAAGATTCCATTAATCAGAAGAACAAACGAAAACATACACTGACCAGCCACAACATTAAAACCACTGACAGGTGAAGTGTGTAAACCTGCTGCTGATATTCATATCATTCATCCATCCATTTTCATATCTGCTTCATCCAACTGAGGGTCGTGGCTGTCCAGACTATCCCAGCTGACATGGGATGAGAGGCAGGGTACACCCTGAACTGCAGGAACATTGCCATTTAAACATTTTTTCAGACCACTCCTTTACAAACACTCCCTTACAGTAGCAATGTCCCTCAGCAGGTCAGCAGTGAAAAACTCCAGATGACTTGGGTGCTCTGATTAGCCAGAGCTCTTGTGGAGGTGTGAGGAGGACCTACTCAGCAAGACCAGTGGTTATAATGTGATGGCTGATCAGTGTAGATACAAACACTGGTATTCATGCTGGTCATATAGATATATTTGTGCATTGTATATTTTGTTGTTACTGTGATGAGTAAGGTCTCTGCTAGAATGACCTTTTACTGAGTTAGAGCAAATGAAAGTACTTTGCTGATCCTTGTTTTATTTTAGGTTTAAAAATAAAACAAAGCCAAAAAAACCCCAACCCAAAATACCTTTGGATCACAAATAGGAGTTTTCTGGAAACTTTTTCTCTGCCCCAAATTAAAAAAAAAAACAATGAATAGAATCTTGGTATATCTTTTTGATTATACAAGGAACAAAAATATGCATTCCAAAATTGAGTGGCGTTCCCCTTTAATTCTACAGCTTTTGAAATACAGAAAATATGCCACATGAATGATTGCAATCACAATTCTTTATTCTCTTAAAAGAAACTAGGCTCACAGTGTCTAACTAATACACCATAACATTAAACAACCCTTCATCTTTAAGATATGTGCTTCTTCTGTAAAATATGTCAGTACAAGATAATCTGGAACTACAGTTTTTGCTCATTTTCCTAGCTGGATCTCTGAGAGGACAAATATGAGGCCAAGGAAATGTGGCCACGAGGGTGGGTGCTGAAGTAAGAATGAATTATGTGATTCTGTCCATCAAGCATCAAACATACAGAACGACCCAAATTTTTTTTTTTTTTTTTTACCTCAAAGATTTTCCTGGCAACCGTGTCTCATACAATTCTGTAAAGTCTAGAAACCACTTGATTGGAAAATATTGCCTCGTCCACACGGTGGCTGAATAGCACATCAGCATTATCGACCTTCGGAGATGAACCTTCTGGTCAACGTTTGTCCATTTTGTAGCCCTTTAAAAACTCAGGAAGTACTGGTAAACAAACTGTCTGGAGATCCCTGATCAGGTCTTGCTTTCAGTGTACAGGCAAATAAAGGGATCCGGCTCACAACATGATATGAAAAAGGAAAGGACTTCCCACCATTTGTCACAGTTATAAACTAATGCACAATACATACCCTGAATGCCTTACACAGGTTAAATAACTTCAGATAATTTGCGAGACCTGTTCAAAGGATTACTGAAATTTCACTGGCAAGGATCTTTGTATATCTTATATGCAAAAAGGCCATGCTTTTAGAGGTTACACAGCAACATTAAAATCTACTTTTATGCTTAGGATTTTCTTGTATGTAATATTAACTTTGAAGCTAATATCAACATTGTTTCAGGAATAAGTGCAATATATAAAAAAAAAAAAAGACAGCAGGAATGATGACCAGGACATGTAGCAAAGGGATGTTTAATGATTTCTTTGGACAATGAGGTGCACATGTCCATTGTTGATGTTATACAAATATGAGAATAAGAAAAATCAACAACGCAGTGTGTTGTGTCAGCATTCCCAGTTCAACTTCACTTCTTAGGATTCAAAATGGAGAATATGTCTGGAGTGTCGTACATGAAATGACCCGTAGGGGGAGAACCAGCTCTTGGGAGAAAAGACGAAACTACTATGTCAACCTACACTTGGTCATGATTATCCGCTATGCCCTTCTCCACTTTTGAACACCTCAAACTTCATCCTTCCATTAAAGAAAACTGAAACACCGAAAATGCTCCAATATCTTATCGAAGTGCCTCGAGGTCAAACAGAGATAAGGCAAAACACATCTGGAGTGAGCTGATGCAAAAAAACACAAGACTTAGCTGAGAGTATACACGCGGCAAGATGTATTCATGACAAGATTAAATAAAATGATCAATTTAAATAAAAACTTCAAATGAGACTTAAAATGATGATCACTGCCATCTTGGCACATGATTAAAATACCTTTCAGCACCATTAATTATAATTACAGAAGTCAAGACATGTTTGTGTTGACTTCTAAGATGAATATCACAAAATGTGTCAAATAACATCAGAATTGAGTTGAAAATGTGTACCACAGTTTTTGATTCTCAAAAAAAAAAATAAGAAGGAAAAAAAAAAAAAGAGGTGGGAGTTCAAGCTGCTAGAAAGGAGAGCCAAAGAGACAGATGACTTTAGCAGTTAAGTTTGTACATGACTGGAAAACACCTTACAATGTTTTCCTTAGAGAGAAATGCTGAAAAGGTCTGGAGGCTCTTGGAGTGTTATGCAGAAGTTCTGAGCATTCGGCCAATTCATCTGACCTTATACACGGAATATTCCATCCATAGTGGTTTTTACTATTCAAAGTTCAACCTGAGATTTAACATTTCAACAGCACTGTTCATAAAATAAATATTCATCCTTCACGTTAAGAAAAAAAAATCCTACTAGAAATGGCGATTAAAGCCCGAATAAAGCAAATTCAGAGATTTGCACGAAAACCTGCTACACATGTTGAAACATTTTAGAAAAACTGACAACTATTTTGTATTTGACTCTGAACTTGGGACTATCCATTTACTGTTCAGGATTACTCGGGATGGTCTTAATTTGGGGTGTTCTGTTTCAAGGCGAGAAAACACTGACCAACCCCACTATAACATTATAAATAGACCTAAACAATGCATTAGCATCAGACAAGCCAAACATGCTACCTAAGTGTGCATCTGGCAACTAGCTACCTATTCTGCCTTCATCACTTCATTTAAATTGCAGAGAAATAATGAGAATATTGACTAACTTTGTGAAGAGTAAAGCTAAAACGCATCACCACCACAGATCTGGCAACACATCTGCTCAGAGTATTGGATTTACGCCTGGTGGATTGAAGAGGCAAGGTAAATTATTTCACACCGTGGTAGCTACCAGAGTGCATGTTCACATATACTGATAACATGCTGTGGATCAATTGTGAATTGACAACGCTGCACGGTGAAGGTCAGATTGCCACGAGAACCTCTGAGAACCGTGTTTCAGGAAGTGGACGCTTGGTGGATTGATTTGGTGCAGTCACAGTGATACAAGTTGAGCATTATTGCCAAAGTTTGGCTAATTTCACATCAGGTGGTACTGCAAACTTTTCCCAGTGACAACTGGGATCAGCAGATAGTTTATGACTACTGGATGGAGTCTCGCACTGTGCTGAAATCTCAGCTGGACACACCTGCCACGTATCTGGAGGGTGCGGATGTGACTTCACATCTGAATTCATTGGTTCAGTTAAAACAAACTCTGCTCTGTTTGGTTTCATCTAAGCTGATCTGAGATCTGTCAATCAGGGTCCATAGTGGACACTCCCCCCAGCATTTTAGAGCAGATGACACTCCTAGTTTTCTTATGATTTTTAAGCCCAATTCAAATTTCTTAATGATTGTTTTAATCATAAATCTGGCGGGGGGTGTAATGAAACCTTTCTCTGGTGTGACAAACTGAATGATCTCTTGATTTCTCTCTGCTTTACTTGCACTATAAATACTAAAGCATGGGTACCTGCAGCGAAGCGTGCTCTAATGTATTTATATTATTGCTATGCTATCTCAATTCCTTTCTTGTAGCAAGTAGACCCCCACCCAATCACACAGTCTGGTTGAACGGGAATGCCATATTAAGTGGTGAATGTCTTGGTCCCCTGCATCACATTAAAGATGCAGTGAAATTCAGAATGATTAGGAAAAAAAAAAGAAAAAAAAGGAGGGCAAACTTGATCCAAGGTGAGCGGAAAGTGCAGTGATCAAGTCAACATGAACTGTAAATGGATACAATTCATACATTCCACTGTAGCTCACTGGCTAAGCAGTCATTCCTCAAATCTCTTACCAAAAACAAACCAATGTAAGACTTGAACATGGGTATTCACAGAAAGACTGTGTAGTGGGCGTTTGTGAAAAGGAGCAGAAGAGAGAAAAAGGGTGGAGTGAATGATTGCATCAAGTGCTAATATATCATGACAGTAAATGTACTCGATCTATAAAAAACTACCTTGGTGCTGAACACTGACCTCTTTCTAACAATTAATCTGGTATACAACATTTACAAAATTTAATATTATAGTGTGATATTTATAATATATGCTACTGCCTTCCTCTGGTTCTCTGCACTTTAAACCTCTGAGTACATTAACGCCATCTTAAAACTTCTTACACAGTAAAGCGCTCACACCACACCCAACGAGTGGCAGCCCAATACAGAGAGAGAACAGGAAGACTCTGTGGACAGTGAGTACACCTGCATTTGTGTCCTGAGTGTGTGTGGATGGTAGCTCAGCCAGTAACCTGCGCAGCCACAATTTGCCGGTAGACTCAGCTGTGAAGGGATTTTTTTTCTTTTTCTTAAAGAGAGTAAACTTCTGGGATGCCAAGATTCTTCAGCTCACAAGGTACAAGAAGTCCTTATCCATGATACTTGCACAATGAAGACAGTCTTGAAATACTTTAGGAGATAATAATTATTATAATATCAATAATAACAATAATAACAATAGTATTAAACATCTGTGAAAGTTATTTCTGTCCCATGGCAGCAGGTTGACAATCTGCATTACTCTGGATTGTTATGGTGCTCTGTGATCCCCACGTGTCTCCTGTCTTCAGCCATGTTGCTAAGACGGATCAACCTCTGTGCATCCGGTGTACGTTTGATTTTCCTTCGGTGTGTGTGGTTGTCTCAGACCTGTGTGTTTGCGTCAATGAATATCTGATGAGAGTCATTATTTTTATGACGACTGGAGCTGGCTTGCTCTCAGAGGCGGGTCTGGGCCTCTGGGACGTAGATTTCGATGCTGTCAGCACTTTCCGTGGCCGAGTTCTGTCGTACTGATGCCGCCCGCTTTGCTGCCATCAACCGTTTTCTGGCTTCTTGTCGCTGCTTGTCCACTGCAGAGTCCACACTCCTGTCCTTCCCTGTCGACAGCCGGGGCTTAGATTGCTTCTTTGGCAAAGACGGTGGAGGCTGCTTGTTGTCATCCTGAGGAAATTATGTCAAAGGGGAACAGGAGTAAGCTACAGTTTGGCTCCAGTGGTGTTGATTGTGTCATTTATACACCACCAATAAATGTTCAAATAAACACTTTTAGGCTTAACTTTAGGGCAACAAGACTTATTTTTGTTGGTTATCAATCTGGATATTAATTCACAATTTACAGATTGATCATTTTACATATAAAACAACAGTAAACTGAGACAAATATCATCAATAATATACTTCATTTTCAATCAGTTAAACATTTACTATTTTTGCTTGAAAACCATTTATCTGCTGATGTGACTCTTAGCTGAATGAGAAAATGTTGCAACTGTCTTAAAGGCATCAAAAATGTCTGGCAAAGACATCACCTTCTTCTCTGGCTTTTCAGGCAGCTGCCAGTTGTTGGCTTTCAGCTGGTAGAGCTCATCAAACTTCATGCTGATGTCCTCTATTGAAAGTTGTAGCAGATCCCAGAACCCTGCAAGGTCCTGTGCGGTCGGTCGTGGGTTGGCATTTACATTCTATTGAGAGGAACATTTGACAAATGGCTTTGAACTAATCTGAAAAATAACTGCATCCATAATTGAGAAGATAGGGCAAAGTGAGGATCAAGCTGTGGATTTCATATTTCTGGAAGCGTTTGGATGAGTTAAAATTTCAGTACAAAATCAGTAAGGTTGTAAAAGTAAGCAGAGAAATCCATGAATGTAATGTAATGAAGCCACTCACCACGTTCTCATTACAGAGCCCTCTGAACTGCTCAAACTTCTGTGAAATGAGGAGCTGAGCGCTGCCTACTGCACTGCGGATCGTCCCCAACACTACACAAGTGGAGAAGAATATGATGAATCATGCATGAATGCAATAATACATATACATCAAGACATGGAGGAGGATGCATATGTACACTTTATTTCTGTTGCCTATTGATGAAATATCTATCCCAAAATGTACCAATTAACATCCAGTTACACTGAACAATTTCCTTACAAGTAATTACTCAGTCATTCATTTTCTGTCTGATATTTGCATGTGCAGTAAATGGAAATTCATAATTCAGGGCCCTCACAGTTAGCTTCTTTCTCATTCATATTTAAGACACTGCAGCGATTGATCTTCCTAAGAGCGTAAGTGATATTCCTGGAAATAAAAAAGTTAAATGACTCCATTACCAATAAAACAGATTACTCCTACTCTAACGATCTGTGGCATTGTGAGTTGATGGCAGTAATGGGTGCTGTATGCTTTGTCTCGCTGTCCATACTAAACAGGGTTCAGACCTGACCTAGTCCCCTATCTGGGAAATCCACTAACAGGCACATCAGTTCAATTCTGCATGGCACTGCCTTGACAAAAAATTTGTAAAATGCACTGCTGCCCCATATCCTTCTGCTTTTTCATATCATCTCCTTTCATGTCTCAGGAATGTAAATTGGTTTGCCGTCTTATTAGAGCAATAGAAATAACTATAGCAAGGATTTTTAAACATATCCCTTTTCTGTAGTTTATGTAAATCTTAAAATGTTCACTTAATGATCTATTTGATATAGAAAACACTGATGTGTACGGGTAAGTGTGAGCACTAAATGATAAAACTATTCTATGGAAGCCAGCACCCTGATTTGCATGTTTCCCAGGAAACTAAGATACGATACAATGATATCTGTGATACAGCCAGGCATATGGGAAAGGTTTGAATACATTTTCATGCCATAACTGGGTCTTTTCTGGACTCAAGGCATGTGAATTGGGAGGCATGTAAATTGGGACTAAAAGTTGTGTAACTGCATCCCTTACCCTCCTCTGACAGCTTGTTGTCTTTGGTCTCCTGCTCCATCTGTTGACACCAGCCCTCCATGCGACCTGTTTCCGCCTGCAGCAGCTTCAGAAACCAGTTTCCGTCTCTGAGGCACGCTGGCGTACTGGACTGAACAGAGTCTCCCTGTTGTGAGCTGCAGTTTCCAGACTCCAGGCTGGGATCTGGTGGTGGCAGAGAGGAAGGGTCTAAAGCTGGGTCCAGAGTCTCTGTGGATATCCTGGATGAAGCTGAGGTGTGTTTAAGGGGCTGCTTTTCCATGGTTTTGTCCTGTCCATTGGTTGCAGTGACATTCACTGTCTGACTGTTGGTGAATTTGGTTGTGTCGTTTTCTGTGGGTGCGGCATCCTGCGGCTGAGGCTCAGTCTCTGTATTTTGTCTAGAGGCCATGCTGCTGTCCCGGCTGAGACTGCGGAGACATGCATAAACATCAGCTTCTGACAGACTTAAACAAATAACACAAGTTATGGGTTAAACATATTCCATAGTAAAAATCTGAGGTTGGCGAGTTAAAAGGACAGTTGAATGTACATTATAATCTAATGCAAAGAGGCATTAAGAGTCAGAAAAGACACTGCATCAAGGATGTAGCAGTTGGTGAATTAGCGACAAATCAGGTAGAAAAAAACCCCATAAAAGTTGAATGAACTCTTGGCTTCTGGGGTAAAGAGCAGCAGAAAAAGAAACACGCTGTCTGACAAATGGGATTAAATGGAAATGACAGCAATGTGCACAAGTTTAAATAGCCAGCTTCTCATTATGTTCAGCTCACTACAGTCAAAACAAGACTAAAAGCACATCAATCTGAACATTGTTATGCTGCTAGACTGACTGCACAGGCTGCAGTGCTGCTCGCCAGACATGACATGAACATAGGAGTGCATATCTTTGAATGTAAAAACGTCAAGGAACAACAGCACTTTCTGAAACACAAGACCTCATGGGCAAGTCAAAAATCAATATTATTATTATAAATAACAATTTCACACCTGGAAGATGCCCAGTGCAACCACATTCTAATATGCCAAAACCTGAACAGTTCTCACTGGAGTCGTTGGGGTTGGAAGCCTTTCTCAAGGGCCATTCAGTTTGGGTTCTGCATGGATTTGATCTTTTATCCTGTTGTCTGGCATGGAAACAAACCTGCTTAAAGCTGCCTGCGTGTCTGACCTTGATGTTCTCTTATAAAATTATTCTAAATGAAAACACGCAACAGTCAGCAGCACGAGTATATACTTACGGCCTGCCGTTTTCAACTTGAACTCCAATTGACTGGAACTTTAGAGGCGTAAATAGGAGTAATGGTTCTTCTCTTGGGGCTGGAAGAAGACAATCCACCTAAAATATCCCCAAGAAGAGAACATCAATCAACTGTTAGACTGTAAAGGTTAATTTACTCTTCACGCTGTACAATTACATGTCAATACAAAAGATAGAAAAAACTTGCCTGTACTCCAATAGAGGACAGTTTCCTCTTGGGTACAGCTGGGGGCTGCTCTAGGGTGAGACAAGTGCTCACGGGGTCATTTTGGGACTGAGTGGATGTGGAAGTGGTGGTGGTAGAGACAGTGGTGATAGAAGGGAGGTCACGAGGGGCTGGAACAGGAGGCCCAGAGCCTGCAGCAGGTGCAGGGGTTGCAGCAGGGGCAGGAGGTGGAGGCTGGGTCCTCTTGGCCAGGCTGCCTGTGCGTACGCTACAGAGACTGTCGGAGGAGTTGCTGCGTCCCGACTGGCTGTTGGCCTCACTTCCACGGTCCTGCTGGTCAAAGTAAATGTCTTGGGCCGACTCGGTGCTGCTCTGCAACGTCACTGAGATGAGGGGTTTAGAGGTGGTGCGAGGTGGAACTGGAGGAGGAGCCTTTCTATTGCCGACTGCAGACAGAAGGAGAGAAACCGAAGCTTAGAATGAGCTTAGAATGAGCACTTCAGACAGCAAAAATGAAACTGTGGAATAAGACTCAGTACAGCTGGTGTACATGAAATGCCAAAATATTAAACTATTAGCTCTGCTTATCTGAAATACAAACCTGTACTTTGCCCTCCCTGCTGCCTCTATTAAGCATAACTGAAAGCTACCCCTGTGCTTTCCGTGATGAGTTTCTACTGGTGGCTGTGCTCCACTGACGTCAGTCTGTCTCTGGGGATCATCTTTTATATCCTACACCTTTACAGGCCTTTTGCTCTGGGGATTGCCTTCTAGTTTCTCTTCCAACAACCCTTTCTGACCTGGCTATGAAATTACGGAACCATGCGTCCTGTGGGTTTTTGCGTCTGCTGGTGCATATTTTATTAGAAACTGAATAGATAAAAAAAGGAGGAACATGTAAAGCAGGATAATGAGGGCAAAAAGAAATCCGGACAACCAGCTGTGAGTCATTCATTTCTGCTCCACAACATTAAAACTAGGTTATTTGCAAATAAAAATACATTTCTTCCTTTACTTGGCTTTTTAAACTACTAGTCACTGTCCCTTTATCATTTTCTCATGCTCAAGAAGTACTTACATTCGTTCAACCAATCAATGACATTCCACCTTGAAAACTAAACCCAGACAATTCATTAACCACATACTTTTTAGCCAGATAAAAACAACAGAGACATTGATCACTGGTTACACTTGTTAAAATGCAAATTAACTACCTTTAAATGTGTATCCCCTGGGAAAGTGTATGCAGCTTGAAGCATAAATGTCCTACTTAAAGATTTTTTTTGTCTCAGATACAGATCCAAGTCATTTAAGATTGATTACTGGCTAATAACTCTCCATTCCTGTACTTCCCTACAACAAGCGATGGCAAACTACACAACAGAAGTTATTAAAAATCAGTGCCATCTTTATATTCATTTAAACTACTTGATTGTTGGGAAAATATGACTAAAAGGAGTTTGAAAATAGTACTGGAATACTTCTGCTGGATTATAGCACTTACTGACACACATTACAGATCTTTTAAAATAGCTGACAAAGTCATTTAAAGCTTGCTACTTTGGCCCAAAAATGAAAATTTTGTCTTTATTCACTTTGGTAGTGGTTTCTGTCTAAATAGCAACCCAGCACCCTGTAATTCTGAGGGCACTGCACTTCCATCATCAGCCAGTGACGCAAAGAACCACCAAGGCCCTCATTAAATCCCACCAACATACACAAACATGACTGTGGAATCCAGTCCATGCAGTTCATGTGTCGCTCACACAGCCAGGGCCTGCAGTGACAATCTGGCCTAAGAAAACGTGAGATTCCAGGGACAAGGGAGAACTTTTACTCCTAAAGAATGAGGCACTTCTAGTAGTACTCAAAGCACAGATGCATGACATTCCCAAAGTTAATTTATGGATTCTTCTAAATCCTGAGTTGCAACTCATGCTTTAGTTACATTTGTTGTTTCTACAAGGCTGCTCTGTGTCTCTTTAACACACGCAGATATAGTTGGCCATATTTCAAATATTTCGCGATACACACTTGCAATTCATACTCTGCTCTAGAACAGTATGATTTGTAAAAAGCACCATAGGTTAATGGTGTTAAAAGAAGACATTTATTCAAAGTGAAGTTGGTAGACAACAGACTATTCTCACCTTATGTGAAGAATACATTACATAATTTAGCAATCT
Source organism: Atherinosoma microstoma (assembly GCA_037177055.1). NCBI lineage: Eukaryota > Metazoa > Chordata > Actinopteri > Atheriniformes > Atherinidae > Atherinosoma > Atherinosoma microstoma. The sequence continues at coordinate 7,097,885 of JBBBVU010000014.1, forward strand.
ACATGTGTTTCCAACTTCACAACATCTGCCAAGTTAACAGAAGAACCTTCCTGACAAGTTTCACTACCAAGTCACGTGTGGACATTGGAATAAGAATGCCTTTGTTATTGAAAGCATAGCTTGCAATGAAATTAGGAGTTTTATCTAGAACTTTTTATGGGTCCAAATGCTTTCTTTTTCTTCGAAAACCAGGTAAAAATTCAATGCTGTCAACACGACCGTGATCATCGAATAACTACATTGCATCACTTATGAACGCTATGCAGTATGTGACTCCTAATATGCTTTGGCTCCATCAGATCTGTCTGAGGGCTATCAGATGACAGCTAATGGGTCCTCCACACCAGACTAATACCTCAATGTGCATGATTGACTAATGACTACTTTCAGTGCAACTTACTGTTGCTGCTGCTATTAGTATCTTTCTTTAAAAAGTTAAACAAAAATTGAACTACACTTTCCTCTATTTTTGGTCACATGGTTTGCTGCTCTGGTTTGGGACTTAACTCTTCTTGATTACTGCTGAGCTCATTCAGAGAAGAACTTGACCTATTTTCTAATTAGGTGAAGACTGAGGTTCTACAGTAATTTCTCTGGAATACCAAGTTCAACATGCACAAAAGCAAAGCATACATTAAGCCTTATAAACAGCACTCCAGCTAAACGTTGATGAGACCTTGTTCAAACAAAAAGTTCTGTGCATGCGCCAAGTATGATACAATAAGTGGCAGGACAATCTCTGCACAAGATGAGCCAGTCTTACAGTAGAGAAGTCTTGGACTACATTTTTCCTGAGTATAACCTCTGACTTATACATTAAGCACACACTACATCACCATCTAAAATTCATACGATTAAAATTTCAAATGAAATTAAATGCAAATATCCTGTTTTTACACACCTTAGATCAAGAATGACTATCCTGTCAGCTGGGAAAACAGAGTGGTATATTTGCATCATGTGTGGGATAGCTGCTAAAATTAAAAATATGTTCACATAATGGATCTGACATTAAAAAAAGGTGTCATAACAGATAAACATAAGCCTTACGGAAGTCAATTCCTGTGGTAAGGTCAGCTAAGAGTGGTAGGTATAATACTGGCTTACATCGAACAGATTTCATGCCAACATGAGTCAGTGCCTAACCCTAACCCATATTTCTAAATAGTTAGTGAAATCAGTTGGTCCTCATTTATGTGTTTCAGCTAATTACTGTGATATATACTCATTTACTTGGTTAAGTTTCAAGAATCATGCACTTATTACATAAATAGCTGGGAGCTTGAAAATAACTTAATAGGAATAAGTACTCCTTTTTAAACAGGTCAAAAAAAGCTGTTAAGAACCAGATGTTAGTGGGTGCTGAGTGCAGTGGGAAAGATCTTCATCAGCATTCAGTCTCTCTTGTATCAAATGGCTTTGCAGTAAATGCAGGTTTTAATGGGTCCAGTTTTGCTTGGTATCAATAGAAACACAAATTCCGGGAGTACAAGCCAACTTTCAATGAGGATGCTACAGGTGGAACAACTAAAACAGGCTCCACAAAAACAATGGGAAAAAAAACAAAACAAACAAAAGAAAAGAAAAAAACCTAAAAAGTATACACTGGCCATAATGTCATATACAAAAACAGTATATGACTGTATTATCAGAAAGTAACAATGCAACTTTGGACAACATGTTGTCCCAGTTACATGCCCGTTGTCTGGGAAGAAGAGGTATATTTCACAGGCAAACTGGAGCCTTCAGAGGAGCTACCAAACACAATGGAAAAGGCTTTAATCAGCTTGTTTTAGAAGTTTTACTCGCATATAAAAATCCTGTGAAAACATGCTACTTTTAATATAAAAATGGCCTAAGACAGACAAACATGTCACAACATGGAGAGCCATAAGTGGAGACAGAACAATAGGGCAACAGCCATATAGTGCTGACAGTACTGATATGAAAAGGTAAATTGCTTACACAAGACACACCAAAAGAGATGACAAAACCAAAGACAAAATATTGTACTTTGAAAACAAATAACTATATCCTATATAACAATGAATCATCCTGTTTCATTACAGTAGCAGCTATTACTCATACAGTAAACATACTATGAACTTGTCAGCAACAAAAAAGACCAATTTGCCTTGAGAGTAGCCTTTAAAACTAAGACAAAATTCCAATAATGTGGCCCAATTGTTACCCCCTTAGGAGATTTGGTTTATGCATCCTTTTGCACTGCATAGTCGGATTTCTTTAAGACCTCCTGTGGTTTTCTTGTCTGACCTGCTGGATTGAGGCAAATGTCTGGGTTAAAGTCTAATCAGCTAAGGTGAAGACTGGTGGCAAGAGTCTATTGGGTTAAATGTTGGAGGATGTGATATTTTTTTTTAAAGGTAGAGGCCTGTAATCTTTTCCTTTTAATAAAATAATGTCAAGTTAATTACACTTAGCAATAGACTGATGTGTTACCCTTTTAAATTCAAATACTATTTTTGAGTCTTAAATAAATACTGTTCTGCCGGTGTATAGATGTATTCAAATATGAAGTAGTTCAGGAAATGGACTGACATTTTCATGTACTTTCATGCTGTAAATCAGCACAATGCTCATTATCAAGAAGCCTGTCTGATGCTGACCCAACTGTGACACTACAGTTGGTTTGGCCATTCAGTGAAGATATTACCTCATCAATGAGTGTGCGGAAGAGGGTGTAATACTGTGAAGGATGACTCACAGGCTATCCAATGGTAATACGGATACTCCACATATTGAGTAATTTCTTCCTGGATTAAGTGAACATCCTTGTCAGTACAATGAACCTTTAAAGCCAGCAACCTTGATGACACCCTGCATTTTGTATTAAGATCTTTTAACTTTACACTGTCTTTGCTAATTTTACAAGCAGCCTCAGTGAACATAGAAAAAGGATGTTGCTAATGTCGAAGTGGGTGTATGGGTCTAATGCTTGTCCATTTCAGTGCACATCCTTCTTGTTAGGCGATTCTTATAAAAGCCATGTGAAGTGTCCGAACAGCTAAGCACTGCATAGTGCAGGGAGATAATGAATTATTGATCGTGTCCTCAGGTCTTAACACATGGCAGCTACTGAATAAAACGGTACACGTAATGGTGGACCTATAAATAGCCACAGAAGTTGTTGCAATTGAGGTAAAATCTTTTTAAAAGGTAGACAGTAACTGCATCCACTCACACCACATGACATCTCATGCAGAAATATCCATACACAACCGGCGCTAGCGGTTTGCTTGCTTCTGTCGATAAAAACCATTTGAACCTCTAAAAGTGCTCTGACTTGGTAAAGGGAAAGCATGGCATCGAGATAAAAATAAAAACCACCTAGCAGTACAGAGACATTCGGACTTTGCATAGAGATGAACTGATAAAATGTCGTTAAACGTGATTCATACTTTCCCCTAAGCTTCTGGAAACATATCCCTGTCACATGTTAAGACCAAGATAAGGAAGAACAGCTAATTTACTTTATCAAACATGTCACGTTAAGCTGAAAGATAACCATTGAGATGATATTCAATACGATTAATTTGAGCATTTTCCCCAGGAATTGAGTCTTCTCCATTATATTGAGCAACTCGAGTCTGAACATTACTTATTAAATATCTGTATGAACCTAATTCTTTTCGGAACTACACCAGGCAATATCAGTTACTTTCTGTGACAAACAGATTGGTTCGCAAAGCTGTCCCGGTATCGTGGTGTCCATACCCGGCTGCTGACGCCTCCGCTCATGTTAGCTTCTGCTAGCCTGATAGATAACTGGTCGCAGCGTGCTGCCCATACTACCACACAGGGCATTTAACGGAGTATAGCCCGAGGCATTATGTAGCTGATATGAGCAAGGCAACAAAGAGATGACTTTTTGCCTCATTACCGCCAATCTAAAAGCAGCGGCCACATTTCTGTCTCGCCGCCTGGCCTTCTGTACACCCAATTGCCCACATTTTTGGGTCTTACCCCCTTTCTTCAACCACATTAGCTAGCTAGTTAACATACCTCACCATTAACATTAGCTCACGTTAGCCTGCTATTGCTAGCGTACCGACAACAAGTGACAGTCCCAACATTGACGACCAGCTGTATAAAGAGAATAACCTTACTGTATTCTGGGTGACTCGAAAATCCTTATTTTTTGTTCATTCATGAGCGGCAGACAAGCTGTAGATAGACTACGGTGTCCTGCCGTAGGATACACACAACGACGCTGAGAAAGAAAAGATTTGAAGTCCACGCCCTTGACGACGACGATTGGAGTCCACGTTCTCTCCGTAACTGATTTCTACAAACGATTGGATAGATCTGGGGCTGGAGTTAATCAAAGATGACGGTGATTGGCTCTAAGCCCCGGTATTACGTTGTTTGTGACTGTGTTAAGGGGTTGGTTCGTTCCGTTTCGACGGTGACGCCGCGGGAACTGACTGTGGTCTAGACATAATAAAAAAAACTACCACATATTGTGATCTATTGTTTCCTCAACAATGAAGCCGTAACAGATTTGAACCTTTTCCCCTCGTTACTATTCTTGTTTGCATCTTTAAACTAGTATTAAAACCAAGATGTCCCACCGAGAAAAACAACGTTCTGTTCAATACAAAATCAGACAAAATAATGTTTTGTGAATTGAGAAGATTGGGTCAGACTACTTTGAACTAACATTACTTTGTATTTGTTTTCATTTGTAAGATGACCAACTCAAAACAGCCATCTTCCATTCCCGGTGTAAATTTTTAAAAAAAGGAAGAAAACGTAATAAAACTGAAAAATAACTGAAATATTAGTTAAGATGCACTTCAATGTTTTTCATTTTGTTTGTCCAGTCATTTTTAATGTGATTACACATTTTCTAATGTAATCAGTGCAGATTAGGTTACTTCATTTTTAAATCTATTATGTTGTAATGTGATTATATAATCCTGTTAATAGGTAAACCATTAATAACAAATGTTGTTTCTTACCACACAGTCTATAGATAAAGTAAAAAGTAGATATTAAAAGTAATAACAGTAATATTAACTAAATATATTTCCAAAACAACCATATATCACTGCTACATTGTTAAAAGCTGCAAGGAACCAGTAAAATAACCCACAACTAGCATTCCATGAGGCAGGAGCCCAATATAAATAGAAGTTTGTCATATATTCAATTTAGTATATGATGGGACACTTGAATTCTTTATAGGTACATTTTGGCGCAATCACTTTGCACATTTCTTACAATGCATTTAATCATGAATTATCAGACATGTATAAAACATGTCATTTAATAAAAACAACAGTTTCAAATTACTTCAAATTTACCTAAAATGTAACCGATCCTGTTCCCCTTTTTTTGTCTCGCATTCAATGATCAGAAACCTATTGCCCAGAATAAAATAAGAAATGAAGCTTAATTTCCCTCATACATTTATAGCTATCAACCTCCTGCATGTTGTCAGGTAATAGTAATAGGTCACATTTGTTTAAACTCAAAACTGCAACATAAGGTTTATGTTGTGTTGAAACCACATTTGTGGAACTAAATTAACAGTAGCATTGCAATACACAATGGAAATGTCATTACACAAGTTCCTCTGGTTAAAAGAAACAAACAAACTTGAATCCCTTTTTTTATAATGGCCGATTTCAGCTCTCCCCAAAGGTTTTCAATGAGATTTGGGCCAGGTCTAGTTTCTAAGTAAAAACTGTTAATCTTTGCCATTTCAACAAATGTGTTCAATGGGAAGTTATCTACCTGTTTCATGTCCCATCCATTTCTTTCAACACAGTGTAGCACATTTTGCTTTTACAGGAGGCAATTTTCTGGTTTAATTACTCCATCGATACATTTGGTGTCCCTATAGAATATTACCCCTGAAACTATCCATCCATCCATTGGCTATATACCCGTTTATTCCAATGTAAGGTCACAGGAAGGCTAAAGCCATTGGTCGAGAGGCAGGGTACACCCTAGGCAGGTCACCAGTCCATCACACGGCCACCCCTGAAACTGTCTTGTATGCAAAGGTTTTGTAAATAAAAGTGGGGTTTGTTTTTTCCTTTCTTTCATTTCCTTGGCCTTTATTCATGGAGCCTGACTTGGTTCAGTGTGTTGCAGGTTCTACAGGCTGAAGCCACCACTTCAAATAGTTCCAAGTCAGTCACGTTGCCCCGTGTTGTAATTCCACTTCCTCACCTACCTTTGCAGATTGAGCATCATGCCCTGAATGCATCTGAACAATTCTATGTGAAACTTGCAGAGAATTAAAAAAAAATGCCAATAATTCTTTTCTGTTTTTTTATGCTATATCTATAATACTTATTTTTTTCAATATAGCAACAGCAAAAAGTTTTTTTAAATATTTTGATTTTGCAAAATTGGCTCATATACATTCACGTCTAAAGAAATTCAAAATTCCTTGTTTGAAATTCAAGACTGCCACTAGCTTTGGTCAGGACTGTTGATAAGTTAGACAGCATTGATAAGGTTAGTTTGTGTTTGTAAAATTCAATTCCCAACACAATGTTCATTTTGTTTTATTGGAGCAAAGTGACATTTTATATTCTGTTCTGTTCTTTCAGCTTATCTAGAATCAGAGATCTTCTTCTCACTGGTACTCACGTGTATTGGAGCTGTAGCTGTAGCCTGCAGAGGTGGGTGGTGGGGACTCTGAGTCCACAGAAGCTGTATCTTCATCCTGGGAACAGCCGGCCTGGATAGCCCGCAGGTAGCTGTGACTGCGCGAGCGGAAGCACGTTGGCGCAGGCAGATCCAGAGCCTCCACTGCCTGCGATTCCCCCTCACAGTACGGCACAGAGTGCCCACAGCCCTGCCCGCATACCTGTAAGAACGTGTGTAGACTCACACGCTAAAGGCAGAGGACACACTGATAAACATGCATTAACGGATCAATGCTTGCTGGTGGAAGAAGCGCTTAGATATTTCACTTCAGGAAGAATGTCAGTATAGAAAAAGCTGCTGGCAGATGACAGGTTTTCAAATTTTTACTTAACTCTTTAATGTTCAGCTCTACCCAATGTTTTTGCAATAATTATGATTCTTTTTTAAATAGTGGAAGCAAACCTCCATGAGCAGTCTCTACCACTAGAGAGAAAAATTGCGAGATAGAAGATGTAGAAAATAAGAAATATAAAATAGCACACTACATGATTAAATTTTCTTACCATTCTCATAAGTCAAGACATGCTGTAGGCCAACACTTAGGTTTTAGAAATATGTCAAATGCAAATAGTGTCATGAGTGTTTTCACACATGGGCCAGAAGCCTGAAATGTACATTTAATTTCACTTTCCTTTTATTAGTTTATTTGAATGGGACAGTGCATGTTAATGAACATCTATAAACAATAATTGTAACTAACAAGCTAATTAGCATCCGTAGTTCCTTGGCAGGTAAAATAAAAATACACAATACGATAAAATAATGTTCTGGAGCAACAGCATGTGAGAACACAAATGTCTGCAACATGCACTTCCAGACTCCTTGTGGACATTTCCCTGTCCCTGCGTGTGTGCCGGTGAGTTTGTCTATCTGCTGACCTGCATGCTGCGTTCTGCTCGCTGCCTCATGCATTACTCATATCAACAGAATAAGGAGCCTCATCTGCTATTCTAAAGGTGCTATAAAGGTGAACAGTGATTTCTGCAGTCTAATTTCTGCATTACATGTGTTTTCTTGCATGCTGGATACAGCTGTTCCTATTCACTTGCATTTCTACCTAGGAGAATGTGTCCCCAGCAGAAAGCCTGCTGCTTTGATGTCCAAAGAATCTCTGGTGTTCGTGTGTGAAAACAGCTACAGGATGGGTTTTGTTTTTATCTTGGATTTGTCAGTTTTCATTTAATTAGTTTTATGTTCATGTCCTGTGTTAATCTAAAATCCTTGTGAATTTTTTTTGTTTTGCTTCTAATGTTTGTTTCACTCCTGTTCTAAGTTCAGCTAAACTTACCCTGCTGCTCCGTTCCCACCATGACTCACTTTGTTCATTTACTCTCCTGTTTCAGTCACTCTTTATCAGATTTTAGCAACTAGCTTTCCAGCATGCTTGTCGCTCTTTTATACTTTTTTTTTTACCTTGCCAATGATGGTTGTTTCTCAATATTTGACCTTCATTTTGCTCCTGGATTCTATTTTCTGCCAAACCCTTAGTTGTGAAAACAACCGAGCTAACTATCTACCTGGTTTTGATTCTTCTTTTTCATATTTTAGATTGTAATCCTACGTATGTTTCACATCTAGGTCCTCCATCCCTAAACCATCACAGATGGAGTGTTTTTATATGATGTGACATGCAACTCATATAACAGCGATAACTATTATAACACATAAAACAGCATATAATCACTGTTTTATGTGTTGATATGTTACACATATAACAGTGATAAGTGATTATTTTGTTGTTGGTGCAGAGATGTTCCAAAAATAAACTTTCATTGCACGAGTAGCTCAAAATAGACTCTTTCATTTCATGAATAAGTGACACCTTAAGTATTTGAAGCCAAATAGAAAGAAATAAAAGTGAACTTTTTCCCTCATATGTTTAGCTTTTTAGTTGCAAACATGACAGTGCTGTGAGTGGTATAAACCTACGAAATTAGTGAACAAAAAACTGTTTATTCCAAAATATACCTACGTATCTAGAAAATAATTTAGTTAGGATTTTTTACCTTCATCATCACATAGGAAATTCAGTCCCTCACTTGTTCTTTAATTGTTTTAAAATGTGTCTAAATATAGTAAACCCACTGCATCTCTCATGTAGGTTATTTTTACCTTAACTGATGGAAAATTATTCTGCATCAAAGTCTGATCCCTCTGAAGATGTATAACTGGCTTTCTCAGGTTTATATTGCTGCAAATGGTCCACTTTGGAATTTTTTCAAATGCTCTGAAGCACTTTTTTTTATTTCTTTTGCTTATTTCAACTTTAAAAGTGTTGAATATTCTAAAGAGTTAATTAAAAGTTTATATTTGCTGGTGCATTTGTGAGTTATTACCTACACTGATAACATTTACTCTCTAATTTTTGAAAAGAAATTATCTTTGTCTACCCAAACAGTGTCACAAAATACAGCATTAAAACATCTGATCAGATCGTAGATGTACCTGAGTACCCGAGCCTCTACCCAGCGTGCCAGAGCATTGGCTGAAATCATTGTTCCTGTGACGTGGAGGGCATTCCGTGGGGCTCACCAGGCAGTCCAAGTTATCAAGGCTCCGATTAGTGGACAGCTCTTTCAGAGATGGCAGGGAGCTGTGGAAGTGAATTTGATAATCAGCTTCTCTGGAAGTCAGAGAGTGGAATAAGTGAAGGTTGTGTTTAATTGATGATATATCAAGGGGATACTTTTCACATTATGAAAAAAAATCCCCTGGGTGTTTAAAAATTAAATACTACTGAGATGTGTGGATGGTGATATGTGTTCGGATTTAAAATAGCAGCACAGAGGAAACAGCAATTCATGAGCAAAACTTAAATAGGATTTTCAAAATGTGCTTTTTAATTGATCTTAGAAATCCATTTCCTCTGTTCTGGCTTGCCAGTTTGGCACCTGGCATCAGTTAAAATGTGTGTGCATTAAGCAGTGGGTGTGCTGGAGTGATTTCCATGAAGAATTTGCATGTTATGACATCAGGGCTTGAGGGAAAAAAAAAGGTTAAGAGTAAAATATAAACATGTGACTCAGGGTACCTGCAAGGTGAGAGATGGAACTGGGGGACTGAGAGGAAAAATACTTGAGAGGTATGGGCAAAAAAGGTGGTGGGTAGTAGTGGTGGGGCAAGTGAAGGTGGAAAGAGGGCCACATCGCCTGCCTGTGGATCACACTGACCTCAGATGCAGCATAGAGCATGCACTCTGTAGAGGAGACCACAGATAATCCTCCCGCATGAGAGCGTAGCAGCGAGGCCTGTATGTGTGGGTGTAGGAGTAAAACACAAAAATTCATCTCCTATTGCTTTTGCAGCAAATAAAGACGATACTTCTTGTCCCCTCTCATTAAGCTGCATTTCTACATCCATGCACAGCCTCTGTGATTTTATTTTTTCTCCATGAAGTGCTGCTGCACATCCCACCAATTATTTGTGATAGTATGCTGCCACCTGCTGACTACCTTTGAGGACAAGAGAAAAAAGTCTCTTCCACAATATTAAAAATGATTCATTCACATCCTGTTTATGGTTTGATGAATATAAAGTAAAAAAGCACAAACTTAACTGTGGCAGAACAATGAGCATGGTAATTAAAGCCATAATTCCTCTTCGCCTGTACTGTGGTACTCACTTGCGTGGAGGAGGTGGTGGCTGCTGCTCGCTCAGAGACTGCTGGGTGGCCTTCAGGTAGCTTTGGCGACGAGCTGCAGATTTGGGCGAAGGTTTGGGGCTTCCGTCTGAGTCCTCACTGTCTTCTACGTCTCCCATGGCTTTCACGTAGCTGCCGCTTCGCATCCTTCGACAAGGAATCTCCGTTCCCCTGGGCCGTCCACGACCTAAAGTTCCCGTATAGTCCTCCAGGGGGACCTGGAATATGGAAGTATTTGCTCTTTTGAGATTACAAACATTGGGTCATGCAAACATTGGGTCTGATTTAGTTCACAAGTTTGAATTGATTCTGGATTTATTTGCAGCAATTGTACTTCTAAATGAAACAGAACTGTTATGATTTGTCAAGAAAACATAAAAAGTGAAAAAGCACAAGGAATGAATAAAAAGGATGATTTTTTTTTCTATAACTCAAACTGAACCAATAAAAATCCTTAGACAAAATTATACAGAAAATGTTGGTGATGGCAATGACAACCCACAGGTCTGCCTACCTGAAGGAACTGCTGTGTCAAGTCTTGATGGCATGACTTAGATTTAAGTAGAGTCCTGTTGACAGTAGCAGAGCCCTTCTGCAACACTTGCCTGGCCTGGCTGAGGGTGAGAGTGGACCAAGTGCCCCTCTTCACCACCATATCATCCTTATTTCCCCTGTTTCTTGCCTCCTCTTCCTTGAATCCCACTTGTGTCACTGGGCATGCCAGGAACTTGAGGTCACTGCTGCTTTTTGAGGTCTTGAGAGAATGTGCAGAAATTGTGTTGTAGCCCTGTGGGATATGTCTGAGGGGCGCCTGGCTGTCTGACACCGCTCTGCCAAGAGTCATCATGCTCAGTGGGTTGCGGTAACCTACAGCAATAGTGCCAGCTTTGGTAGTGTCAGTGTCCAGGGCGTCATCTGAGCTCCAGAGGCCTATTGTATTAGGTCTAGGTCTCTGTTTTGACCCCTCAGTCTTAGCCCTGTCTTTACTCTTGCTTCTGCGACTCGGTCTATCGCCATCCTCGTCTTCTCCCATTGTTCCTCCAGCGGAGCGGCCATTTATGCTGCCCTTCATTCCAGAGTTTTCCAAAGACTGGGACTTGGCAAATAACTTCTGCACAGAGTGCATGAGGTGGCGAATGCGTCCTGGACTCTCACTGCGTTGCTTGGACATACGTCCTCTGTGGAACTGCAGCGTACTGAAGCCATCGCGCTGCAGGGGCAGGTGCCTCTCAAGCTGATCCAGAAGGTTGGAGGGTAACCGGTTCATCTTGGCTGCTGCTGCAGAGGAGATGGTGGCTGATCCACTAGTAATCATAGGGGCACCTGTCAGTCCAAAACCCAAGCCCATACCCATAGACAAGGATGTAGACAGTGTACCTGCCCTGCTGCCCTGCCCAGCTCCACCACCAGCCATACAGGTCTGGGAACAGTCGAGCTGGTCTGTCTGGGGGGTAAAATGCAGACGAGGAAAGGTACTGCTATTGGTCATCTGGCTGAAAGGCAGCATGCAGTCAGGGGTCAGGGAGGTAGGGCTGGTGGGAGAGTACTGATGGAGATGGGGGTCCAGAGTACCATAATGGTTTATGGTAGGGCTCAACAGAAAGGAGCTGTGAGGATCAGATGTTAAAGGACACAGAGGCTTTTGAGGGCATCCTGCTGGTTCACAAGAGTCAGAGAGGTGACGACTGCGACTGGCTCCTAACCCTTTCATGGTGACTGAAGTATTGTCTTTAGAACATGTCTGCAATCACTACAGGTCTACTGACCGGAGGGGCTTAACCTGCAATGTGGAGAAATGAGAAACACACAGACATGATCGATTAAACATGGAATACAAGTGATTGTTCTGTACATGTGATGTGATTTAATAAATTGTACCGCAACTTTGGATTAATCATCCTTAACATTCATACTTTTTAACCTTGTTTATCTGCCAGTTCTCTGAGGAATGTTTACTAAAAATGTGTCAGTGTTTCTCCTTGTATATAGATTGTAATTAACCAAGCATCACACATAAAGAGCCATTTGTGTACAATTTAAAACCACAAGAGAAGAACAGTACACATCTTTCCTTAAAGCTAATGAGTTAGAGCTCATTTAGCAGTGTTTCTCCTCTAGTGTGTCCTTGGTATATGTGTGTGTGTGGGTGTGTGTGTGTGCATGTGTGTGGGGGGGGAGTCATAATACATTATCTCTTCTATATTGCTCTTTTAATAGCGCAAAGCACAGCAGAGCAAAGCAAACCCACTGCTGCCTATAGGAAATTCCCATACTGTAAGCTGTTTGACTCAACAAACCACCAGAGGGGGCACTAGTAGCAAGTTATGTTGGAAAAACACACATGCATACATAAACGCTGTAATAAAATAAATTAAGGCACAAAGAGTAAAAATAATCAAAAGTAATAACAATCATTGTTTGGAAATATTTCAAAATCAAGTTAAATTAGGAATGAATCTAATCAATGTTATGTCCAATGTCAATGTTCATCTTCAAAAATGATAAAGTGTGTCAACCTCTCCATAATAAATCATTTTCAACCACTGCTACTTTTTGGCGTAAGTACAACCTCAGTCAAATAGAAATTTTGCCAATAAAGCCTTATTTTTGTCTGGTTCTGGAACACACATGGTGATCAGCTTCTGTTTCCACTTAACATCCCACCATGTGTTGTACAGGAAGTTGCTGAGTTTATATAGAAGATATCATGAAATGTGAGATAAACTCTTTCAGTAAAAATCTCCTCTATAATTGTGACCAAAAAACATTTTTATTCTGTTCTTTATAAATTTAGCTCTGTTTTTACCATTTTTCCTTTATATAAATGGTTGGTTTCCTTCTGCTTCCTGAAGCCAAACAGTGCTGCTGTTAATCTTGACATTGTTTACTTTTGTACCATACGAATAAAAATAAGCCTTTAATGGGCTTGAAAATGGCTTAACACATCAAATTTTTCATATTACTTTGGATCTTGCATAGCCACAGATATAGAGTTGGCCAGAATTTGCTACATCATAAATGTATTATAGAAAAAGAGTGAGTGAACACTCTATAATCAGGGGTGGGTGGCTCACCTCCCCTACTGTAGCTGTCAACCTTGAGTGGGATACTGGTTTTAGCAGAATTGTATGGACTTGTGTTTTTGACAGCAGTTGACACACCACCACACTTCATTCCTTCCCCTCTAAGTTACAGCTCAGAGATTGACTCTGCTTGTGCCTCAGCTCAAACACCTCCAGCTTTAGGTGTTACTAAAATGGTTTCAACCCCTCTCAGCAGCCTGCCCACCTTTTACAGTCACATTTTTCAAAATGATGTAGTGGAGAAGTTAGACTCAGCATTGGGAGTTACACTTTAAACCACTGAAGCTTATGAACTGGCCATTTTCTCAATCTATGCACATTGCCATTATGCCCTTCTGTGCCCCATGATTTGGATCGTCTAGCCTTGCTTATAGAGCCTGTATTACACTCCATTACAGCTTCATCATTTTATTTACTGGTTTTTATTGCTGCAGCACACCTCGTAACCCTCTCCCTAAAACACTTTGTTTCTTTAAGACCCCCGTCTGACCCGAATTGCCAGCTGGTTGGTCAAAAAGGGGAAGTCAAGACATCTACTGAGTCTGTATCTTTTCCTATTGTCAGAGCAGAAGCTGGGTAGAGGTAATGACAAGCTATGAATAAAAAAAAAAAAGAGATATCGCCTGTAAGTAGGGACAATGGCTCATTGTGCCATTCATCACATGTGCAAAAGAGACACAAGAAAAAAAAAAGGACCAGTCTAGAATGCAACAATATTCAGCAGATTGACTGACCTTATCAATCTATTTAAAACTCCACTGATGCTTTGCATCAACACAACCATGTTATGCTTGTATCAACCTGGCGGAGAAAGGCCCACTGACCTTTTTCTATAATTGCGCCAAACTAGCCACTTGTCAGGTGCCGTACAAATATGTACAGGATCAGTGGTTTCTTAACATTTTTTATGCTGGTGCCCAACTTTTCCAGTATAAAGTGGTCAGGGGCCCATTCAAATATAAAAAATTGTTTAATTGATCTCACTCTTGCTTGCATTTGTATTCAATAACTAAACCAAATCCACTTGCAGTTTAACCATCAAAAACCTTGTAAAATATGACATGATGCAATGAGATGATCACAAAGACATTTGTATATCATGTATATGTAAACTAGTGATGTGCACAACTAACTAGCTAACACAACAACACAACTAACTCATCAACTAATCGATTAGTCCAAATGGCGTACAAAGTCAACAGCTTTTTAAAAAGTCGAGTGTTTTTGTTTGGATGAGAGTTTTGTCTCATTGCGCAGAGATATGGAGTTGTTAACAACGCTGTGTTGAAAGAAAACAGCGTGGCCCCTTTAAGGTCGAGGTAGACAGGAGGAGAGAGAGATGCACAGCAGGTCTACTCTGGACAGATTATCAGTCCATTGCAGGGCCAGACCAACAATAGTGCATGCTCAAACTAGTCAATTCAGAATCAGCAACTAACATGTATTCTTTTGGACTGTGTGAGGAGGCCAGAGTATCTAGAGGAAACCCACACAGATGAAGAGAGGACATGCAAACTCCACACAGAGTTTTCTATGTGGAGTTTGCATGTTCTCCCACACCACTGTGCCACCCTCAATATGAGTGCCTCCAGGTTTAATGAACTATATTCATATGAAATGTTAAAATAATACCACTGCATGACAAATAGTTATTCATATTGGGATTTAAGTGATTTAAACCCCACATAAACTGCTTTTCTCTCAATCACTATCTCCATCACGCTACGACTAAACACATAAGGGCAATAGAGCAGTGTGAGTGAAAAGCAAAAGACAGATGGCATCACTTATCATTCCTAGCAAATAGGACAGTCTATTCAGTTTACTGTATGAATTGTTCCAGGAAAACAAGAAACCCGACTGCCACAGGCCAAATATAAGACATCACGGTGATGTACAACCTGGAGGTATGGCGCTGACAATGCACAGGACTATTTTGTGAGTCATACATGTAAATGAGCTTTACACTTAATAGGTGCTATTCTTTCCAGAGCAGGAAATGGACCCTTATTTCCACAAATATTTTTTGGTTCTTTGCCTTCTTCTAAAATCTACTTACTGTGGAGTGAATTGTGATTTGTTCTGCCATAACCACAAGAAGCAATAAATCTTCCCTAATGCTCACTAACAAAGGAATCCAAAGACAAAGGAAAATGTTCCATAGCCTACTTGTATTTCTGTATCCTTTAGAAATAAATCTAGAATTAAATAATTTGAAACTGAAACTTTAAACTTATGTCCACGAGGATAAGAAAGAAATAATGCCATTGCCAATGTTAATGTCATCCCATGCAGCAAATAGCAAGCTGCCAGCAGATGACAGACCTAACATATAGCTTTTCTGGGCAAAAGCATATCTAATATTGTTTCCTAGTCATCAAATATAGAAGATATTGTGTCAGAAATATGGCATGATGTGGCTAAGAGCCTCAGTAACACACCAACAAAATGAGCCTAAAGAACACAAATACAAACCAGGGCAAAGTATTGAACCTGAGGGATTTTAGGGTTTAATCATTCTAAAAGCTTACTTTAAACGTGAGTAATATTGCATCAAGGTTATGATAACAGCAGAAACCCATGTTGCATTAAATTCACTCTAACAGATTCTGTCTGTATGAGAGTGGAGTGACTCACAATCAGTCAATGGTAAGAGCCCTCTCCCACAGCAAGCATGAAATCTTGCCTGGGAGCTGAATGTGGAATGTTAACTGCACGTATTTTCATTCCTCTGTGTTGCTTTTCCACTTCTTACACCCTTCTGACCTCCCATACACTCTACAGCGCAAGACCAGCCACTTATCTGAGTCAGTGTTCCTGGATGGGCGACGCAGTGCGCTGACAAATACACCAGCGTTTTACAACAGCACACAGCCTGCCACAAATCATCCACCCGAGCCGGCTGTGGCCCCACATGTTCATGTCCTGTAGGCGCCACTGCTGACAAACCAAAGCACACCTACATGCTGACACACCTACACAAAAATGTGCTATATTGCCCACCCATCCTGACAAGTGCTGAGCATCACAAGTGTGGGATAAGAAAGAAATAATGCTCACAGTTTTGTCATTGTTTGTTTCAGTGCATCGGCCAGTCTGTCTGTCTGTCTGTCTGACAGTGGCCAGCAGGCTAATGCATAATTACAAGGTGAATGAATCCTTGGACTGCAGGTGATGTTTGAAACGAGAGTTTGTGTCCCTGCTCTGCAGAAGCTCGCACATTCACAGGAGTCATTTTAACACAGCAGCTTTATGTGTCTATACTTGCATATACACTACATATGTAAATATATACGCACTAATTCCATTTGTAGTCTACACAGGTGGTGATCTTACACTTGACTGTATATAAAAGTATCAAAGTATCTTTATAGTCCCATACAGGGAAATGAGTTTGTAGCCAGGATTACAAAACAAGAACATAGACATGATCATGCAGACTATTTATAGATTTATAGACTCAAAGATACTAAATATAACAAAGATAGGTAAAAAATATACAATAAATTACAAGAAAAAGGATTGAATATATAATGCCAAAAAGCAAAAATAACAATGGGCTGCAGTAAAAGCAGCTCATTTTAGGAATCAAATAAAAGCTTTAACAACAAATTTTAAAAGTGACCTGGTATTCAACATTTTAATGGCAGTGGGGATGAAAGATATTTAGATCCTACAAGGGTTATTATTATTAGGAAGGTGAAAATCCCTGGAAGTAAACTATGGACACATATAACCATCTATAATCAAATGTAATGCAAAATCCGATTTTATAGCGGTGAGTTTACAGAAAATATACTGTTAGAATGGAGGGCGATGTATTTAGATTGAAATTAAAAAAACACTTTATTTGTCCCAGATGGACAACTTGTAAAGCAGGCAGAGTAATGATGAAGGAAACATGAACGCACGAAAGGTAATGAAAGTGGTTAAAATGGCACCACAGAATATAATAACAGCACAGGTGATAAGATAATAACCCGCAAGCATATTACAGTGGGGAGCTTAAAGAACATCAACAACATATATTGCACATAATGATAACCTACTAGCGTGAAGAAATTAGTGAAAGACAGAGGAAGTTGGATAAATGATAAACATCAAAATTAAATGGCAATGGCTCAAGAGAATCCAGGGGAAGGGTGGGGCTAATGGGATGAGTGGAGGGATAGGGATGGTGAGTGACACATATGACTGTTAATGTCTAATACATCCGATAGCCACTATTTCATAGTTTAAAATTAAAAAAAAAAAATATAAGGCTGATCTGTATCATTACTATTTTAGATTTTAAATTATTAATCAACAAAAGAAACTGAATTCAGAAACTGAATGTTTGATCCTATTGGTCTTCAGTCTGCAACTGCATTGCTCAATGACAAAGCTGTTACAAGCTAAAGCATACATTAGGAAATAATCACTCCGCATTCCCACATCATTGCACTGCAGCGTAGCGTTAACAGGGTCAAAAGAACATAACTGCACAGCTGATTCACCATAGCCTTTAAAGCTCCAACATGTGCAACATGGAAATCTTTTCCCACTGAGACTCAGAGCAGCTAATACTGAGCATGCTGAAGTCTGGTCATGAAAACTGCTTACTTTGCATGGAAAGAGCAAATAAATATATTGAACTACATTTCACAGCGTGCTGAAGGCTCCAACATTCCCCTTTTCTTTCCGGACTCTTTGGGCAACAGAAACTACCTGTAAACATGACACTGACATATGATGTCGATATGGTGAAGTTGTTTGCGAAGTGTTTCCTGTTTACAAATCCTGCAGATAGTTGTGCCTCTAGCCAGCTGACAAATTTAAGTGCAATATTCTCTCTCCTTTTAGGTCTGTTTAATGTCAAATAACTCCTGAGGGAAACATCCGGCTCTTTAGTTGTTAAATGCTCCAGTATGTTCACCAGCTGGTCGCTAACTGGGTTTGTTTGGTTGTGAGTAAGTAATATACAGAGGGTTTTTATAGTGTTTTTTTTTAATGAAAGCAACCGCCTGCTGCAGCTGAAAACAACATTATGAGTTGTGAGAGGGATCCTGGGGGAGCTGCACAGTCGGGGGACGGCTCTCTGTACCTCATTCGCATTACACCTAATCATTGAGTTTAGTAATAATATTGACTACAGTTGCTTTAAATACTCACAGCTACACAAAGGTACCACATGAGCAAAAAATAGAAGAGTGGCTTGTATGAAAATACTGACTATAATTTCATAACTTGTGTTTTATGATCTCATGATTGGCATTAGTTCATGGATACCAGCAATATTTATACAGTACAAAACTACCACATGAATAAAAACAAGAAAAGTAATAATAGTTTTTCCTCACAAACATTTTTCCAATCATATTACCACTTTTATAAACTTACATATAGACTAAATGCACAAGCAGTAAGCATACAGTACAACAGCATATTCCTACATACAGCGTGAATATGGTCGCATGCACAGAGTGCATCAAGTGGGACTTGATTTGGTTTTTCAAGCTTGCTTTATTTTGTGCTCCAGTATGTCTGAGCTGGAAGTTCCATTCAATCATGGCTTGATACAGCACTGCCTTGATTGTGTTCCAGACCTGGGAACTGTGTCCTCTGGTGGCAAGTGTGGAGCGGCAGGTATGCCTGCCAGAGCTGAATCTGAGCTGACTGTACAAAGAATTAGGAGTTTTCAATACATTAATGCTTCTGTCAGAGAGCAGGTCTGTGAAAGTCTCATAAAAACAGCCAGGGACTACAGAGGCCGCTGGAGTAATCTTGCTATTTTTCACCTTTAGTATGAGCATTGCAGGAACACTGACAGCACAGCCATTTTCTCACCACAGTAAACATTTTAGTCCATTTAATTGTTAGTACATCCACCCCAGTTACTCTAAGAAGTTATGGTTTTATGTACTGGGACTTAAAAAAATCTAAGGCACAACTGTATGTAAAAAACTAAGTATATCCTGGAACCTCTTTTAGCAGCAATGACATCTGCTTGTGTATGGCTCTCTTAAGTTTCCACCACAGCATTTAAATCAGGTTGAGGTTTGGACTTTGGGTCATCGCAACATCTCAATTCTCTCCTCTTCAGCAATTCTGTTGTAGATTTGCTGATGTGCTTGGGATGATTGTTGTGTTGCATGACCCATTTCAGTCAAGCTTTAGCTGTCAGATGGCCTCCCATTTGGGTCTAGAATATTTTCACACAAAAGAGTTCATGGTCAACTCGATGACACAAATGACCCAAATCATCATCCTTCCACCACCGTGCTCGACAGTTTTTATGAGGTGTTGTAGTGATGTGCTGTGTTTGGTGTTCACCAAATGTGATGCTGTGCATTAAGGTCAAACAATGACACTGTTCCAGAAGTCTTGTGGTTTCTTCAGATGCAACTTTGCAAACCCAAGTCTTTTTTTTTCAATGAAGAGTCTTTATTCTTCCAACCTTACAAGCAAACCCTTTTTCTAAATGTTTTTTTTTAGAATTGCAGTTTACCTGTGCATATATGCACTTTGAGTCAACTCAATCTCTTGAATTGAATCCATCATGAATTGAAAAAGGATGTTCTTTCTTTCCCCACATGACTGCATATTTTTCTCTGAAGATACGGTATATACTGTCTCACAGCTCTTACACAAAAACAGTTTACTGCCTTTGAGCAAAAATGTATTCAGACTGGGGACCTTTGACAGACAAGCCACCCACTCTTATTTTAAGGTAAAACAGTCCCATTATACTGGCTGAATACTGCTCTTCATGCATGTGAGTTGGCTACATTACAGCAAACACTGCTTTCAGACGTAACTGTGTTGGAAAATCAGAGCCAGACGACAAACAATGCACAAGCGTAAACGTCATCAAGGCCACAGTTTTGCAAACAGACTAAATCTTCATTGTTTGACGACATCTGAGATTTTTCAAGTATGTTATATAGTTTCCTCTGAACTTTCTGTGGAATGATAAATATATCCCAGTGAGGAAAATCAATGTTTAGTATAGTGTCCTTCAGGTTATGCGTTAGATTTTCTCCTGTCAGGTAGAGGATATCTTTTTCTTCCTGCTAAAATTCTAATAAAACACCCCAAAGAACAACACACTTGATAATACTGACATCTGATATTTTTTAAATATCCATATCAAAGCAATATTCATTTGATCTTCTTTTTTTTGTTATTGGGTTGCATCAAGAAGCTACTGTTTGTTCTGCAGCAAAAAATTAAAGATTTAAGCCACAGAAAATGAATACATTGCTAATCAGTCACATCCATCATGAAGTTCTTTGTGATCAAAAACCATGATTTTTCTCACTTTTTTATTTTATAGAATTTATTAATTTAATGTTGATATCAAAAACATGTCAGCAAACTGGACAAGTCACACAGATTTTTCTGTATTAGGAAATAAATGTCTGTCAGCAAGCAATGATAGCCTTGTTTTGCATTAATAAACTGTAGTGACACAATAAAATTAAAGAATTAATTCCATTTTTATTATGTTGAGTCAAACTCTGCTAAATAAAAGGAGATAAATAGTAAAACAAGACATGATTTTCTTTATACCACAAAAAAGGAGGAAGAGTAGAATGAAAAAGAAGTACAAATAAATCACATTTTTGCAGTTAAAAATGTGGATTCCACCCAGAACATACAGTAAATGTACTCTGACAAAACAATAATCCTCTCAGGGCCAGTAAAATTGCTGCTGCTTTGTGAAGCACCCCCATCATTAGCCCACTGGGATGTGATGTCACATAGCCCTATGCTGACATGCAGCCAGGGTTAAATCTATGCGAGGCCCGCTAACAAGCAGAACCAGGAGCCGCTGGTCTGTATCCCTCAGAGCCACCAAGCGGGCCTGTAATAAATGTTTCTTGTAGCTTTTCACTTCCTCTGCAGCCTCTGGTGATGAGCAGAGGGAGAGGCGAGAAAAGTATCGATCCGGCTCTTACTCCTTGTTCTAAGGGTGAATATACAGCTGCTGGCTATTGGCGCTCACAGTCTCCTGCAGTAATTTTTTTTTTCTCCCCACATTGCTTCTCCAGGTCATCCACTCTCCTTCAGGTGCATGCCCACCTTAATATATCACTGCAAACATGAACTAAAAAAACACATTTCATTTCTAGATTTCTGTTTTTCATTTCTGTTTTTCTGTGTAAACCATCTTTGCAAAGGGAGATAATAGATGAAATGCTATCATATCCAGTGAAAATGTGCCTGTCCTCCTCCAGGCTTCTGCAAGTACAAAGTGCACATTTGCTGTAATAACACTTAAGATGGGCAAACACCATCCGCTATCCCCACTGTCTGCTGAGAATCTACTAATAGCTTGTTGCGCTTGGAAAGTTATGTCATCTGTGCTTCCTGTGGATAAAACAAGTGTTATTCTCTGCAGCCTCAAGCAAGCAAGAGCAGCAAGAGCTCATTTCTGACAATAATAAGTCTGATTAGCACAAAAAAGACTTTAAAAAGAATAAGAGTGATTTTCAAACATCAAATTAAGGCCAGTTTCTGAGCATGTTGTCTACTGTTAAATACACCATTTATCTGTCACCAATAACCAATCAGCACTGAGGCATTCTGGCTCTGTACATTTCTTCACTTTTCACTGCATATCGCATGCTTAAATTTATGGGGGCTCAAATCAGTTTTTCCAGGATCATTTCCTGAAGACTTTACTGGTTGCTTGGCAACTGCTGAGGCACAAAATATGCTGAATCCATGACAGAAAAAAGTTGTGATTAAAAGTTTGTTGCAATTATAATTCTGAAAACTCTGATATACTGTATTTGACCAGACCAGACAAACATGGAGGCTTCACATCATCTACAGCAGGGGTTCCCAACTTGGGGTCCCTAATCCCCCCCACGAAGAGCAGAGAAGGTCTGGGAGGTTTTGACTGTACAGAGCTTGTGTGATTGTTAAAATTACGACAACATCCTATAAGAGAGGAATTTGCTAAACAACAGTATTTTAAAACCTACATCCTTATTAAAAAACAAAGCCTAGTGTGGGACTGTGTGTGTATGAGGGTGGGGGTCCATAAGGACAATAGGTTGAAAACCACTGATCTACAGCATATGCCATCATTCAGTGTAATCAGATCTACGTGTATGTTTCATATTGTTAAACCTCTGATGAACTTTTCATTCTCACACGAAAAAAAACTTTAAACATACAACCATCTCAATGATGTTGCTTTCATTAGGGGGAAATATGAATCTTTTCCATTGATCTCATATGTATCCCATTGTAAAATAATTAGTTACACTTTTTCTTTCTTGCATGTTTTTTTTTTTTTTTAGAAAAAACATGAGTGGGATGAATCCTTTCTGGATGGATGTCTCAGAGAGCCATTTCACACCCTCATTCAAGACAACTTGATCATAATGCATAGGAAGAAAAGGAGGAAATGGATGTTTGAGAAAGTAATTGTCAAACATCCGTCTCACAAAAATGTTCAACCCTGACCGACACGAGAAACGTGTCAGGGTTGATCATCTACCACCAAAAATCCGGATTGTTTAGTCTGTAAATGAATCTTTTCAGGGGTTCAATCTTTATTTTACAAGGTAGCTGAATTTTTTGCCCCAAAAAAAGTGAGATTGCGTCTCAAACTTTCTGCTGAGTCATCAAAAAGCAATCAAAACTTTGCCACCACCTGGGCAGAACTGAAGAAAACTGGAATGGTTGACACTGAGCAGTCATCTCAGATCTGTAAGTTTTCATTTATTGATATGGAAAACAAAGATTTTTGGATTTCAATCTACCTATGTAATTTGTAAAATTTTATTTGGCATTAAAAAGTTAAAAAGAAAAGCATTAGATGGACCCTCACTTCCTCCCGTTTCCTGTTTAGCTGCCAAGTCCTCAACCAGAAAAAAACATCACTGGTAAAAATGGGCTACACAAATACGTTCCGTTTTATTAAGCCTTGATTTTAAACTGCAAGGACTATCCATACAACTGAGTGTTTAGTGCAGGGGTCTGCAACCTGTGGCTGGAGCTGCAAGTGGCTCTTTGGACCTTCCACAGTGGCTCTTAATAACAACGTAAGCTAAATAATGATAAACAACCAATTACCAATGTTTTGAAATATGGATATTGCAGGTTTTAGTCATTTTTTTTGTTGTTTTCATGGAACAATTACATTGAATTTAAACGAGATAACACAAAAAGTACCAGTAATATTTTTTTAGATCTATTTTTCATGTCAAGAGGTTGGAAACTATGGGCTCCCCCTTCCCCCTTTTTTTTATATACAAATATCAACAATCCATAGAAGAACAAGCATCTACCCTCTTTTTGAAAAGGTTTGATGTTTTTCTTTATTTTAAAACCTAAAGAAAGAAATACAATAGGGATTCTTCAAAGATTACAACAAATTTCCTATAGTAGATTGTAAGTTGTCTTTTTTCAAAAGGTCGTGTAACATTTGTGGCTCTAAATGAGTTTTAATTTGCTGGGATGAGGGCAAAAATGGCTCTCTGGGATCTAAAGGTTGCAGATCCCTGGTCTAGTGAGATACAACAGATACTAGGATATAATGGAGTCATTCTGACATTAATTTCAAACATTGTTTATAACCAGGGGGACTTCAGCGCAGAGACACTTCCTCTGAGAGGGAATTCAACTGCCAAACGTTGGTAAATCACATCACAGGAGAAGACAGAAGTTGTTAAAAGAATCTACACTCTAATAGGAAAATGTAACTTTCATCTCAAATCCCTGCACAGCTTCATGGTTGTTACAAGGGATTCAACCATTGCCAACTGACCTGCAGATATTGACTTTTATCTTTCAGCCATTTTTAGAAGAACACAAACATATTTTAGGTCACCATTACTATAAGTCCTTTTCATGTTTGAAGATGATGGCACATTTTAGCATGAGCCAGATGGTCCAGATCAAAACCTGGAGATCAGACTGTAGCTGTGAGAATTGCAGCGCTTTGGGTCTGTCGCAGGTAGTGTTATGAGACTTTTGGAAATACAAATAGTCAGGCAGATGGGGTGTTATACATGACAGCACAAGCCAGAGCAGCTGACAGTTTTCATGCTGCTCCTTCTGTATTTACAGGAGCTACCCAAAGCACCATCTTATCTTGTTCGGTGACTGGCTTGTCAGGGAACTCTGCTGAAAGGCATGCAAACACGCCCTCCAAAATCTGAAAGCGTTTTATGCATCTGACATTGCTGAACATGGTGGATGTCGCTCAGAGAAGCCTGCTGAAATATTCACAGCTAGGTGCATTTACAGTTCGTGGCATCCTCATCAGTGATTTGCCCATTAAAGTGATCCCAATGCACTGTTCTTCCTCATTCACCACTGCACACACGGAAATGTAATTAAAGAGAGAGGTTGCATATTTCCCTTGGGCCATTTACCATCCTGACTGTGGTGCTGCTTGTTCCTTTCTGCATGTTTTCATTTGGTAACGTCTTGTGCCAGCACATCAGCCCTGCCCAACTACAAATATCCACTTCAGTGATTCTGTGCAACTGATTGTATGTCACAGAGCTGGACAGGAGGGTAAGCATTTATGGGTTTAATTAAACATTAAGTTTCTACTTATACTAATAAACAATATGGGTAAATTTCTACTATTTCTTGCTGGTATGATTGAATTTTAAATAAAGAATAGAGAGATTTGAGCAAAAGAAAAAAGATAAAAGATAAAAATAAAAATATCTTTAAATATGCACATTTCTGCTTTTCTGTCTTTATACAGCAGAACTGTGGCATTAGCTGTAAGGCGGCTGTTGAAAGCTGTGAACTTTTCTCCCTGTCGAATTGACTTTGACACTCTATTGGTCTCAGGCGAAACAAGACAAAGGACCCGAAAGGCTGCACGTGTTAACCTCTAAAGTCATGTGCTATTGTGTCACGCATGCTAAACATACACAGCACAGCGCCTACCCGAGGAAAACACACAACTCATAAATTCAGAATAGAGGACTTGGGCTGCAGGGAATTATTGCATGCTATTGGTTAGTAGCTGGCAGGGTGAATTCTCCAACAGCTTTCATTTAAAATGCTGTCAAAGCTTTAATAGCCCTAGAGGGCTGGGCTTTGGAAGGCAAAGCTTGAGTCTTTGCTGGAAAAGGCAGAAAAGACGGTACCATACCAGTAGAAGTACAAAACCTTTGTTTGAGTTTTAAAGTCAATCTTTAAATCTGCCGTCTGGTATTTTGCACTGCACAACTGTACCTCCACAGATCTAACCCATTTTTGGACCATCAGGGTTAAGTCTTTCTAGGCTGGATTAAATCAGCCCAATTGAGGATGAGTTCACGGTTTATCTCTTAAAGTACTAGACCTTCAGAGTGATACTGGACTTTGCCCCATATCCAGCAGGATAGTGACCTTAAATAATTTAGTTTGAACCCACTGGGTTTCAGAGAGGCTGATTCCTAATGGTGGATACAACGTTGCTAATCTGAATATTTGGATTTCAAAAAATAAAATCCAAGCAAAAAAAATAAAAGTTTGGGAATTTGACCTACAAACAAAAAAATCCAAAATGCATTACTGCACTGGGGATCTGCAACTGTGTTACCACAGATGACAACAGCTTCAGCTATAACATAATACAGCCTCAGAGTGTTATATTAAACGGATTTCTCAAAGATAGTTCTGTGTAAATCCCACGGGAGGGAAGCTCAAGCCAGTTAAACAGCAGCTGTCTCAAGCTGCTCAAATTGGCCCTGGCACCAAAAACCACATGAAATTAATATGTTGTTTTTGCTCAGGATTTAGAGCATCAGGATTTAGGATTCAGTGCATACTGCACATGTCCAGAGTGAGTTTATGTGCAGCAGTCAGACTTGGCTGAAGCAGAGCAGAGGCTTGGAGGAGTGAATAGCCGCGATTAAACGCGAGCAGAGGCTATTGTGAAGATTACAACAAGGTCATATCAAATATTAACATATACATTTTTCTATAAAAAAGTGCTGCAGATTGGCGTCATTAAAGTGGAAATCAAAGCTTTATAGCCTGGTATGGTAGTGATAGAGTAGCAAGAAGACAGTACATCTTGTTTATTAGCACATACTGTACAGCAATGTTTTAACAAGGTAAGACATAGATCGAATCATAGCCTACATGTTTTAATGCTTAAACGTGCTTAATCATAACGTGTTCTAAATGAAGCCTGCAATGAAGTGCAGATGTTTGGATAACATACAACCTTTTAACAGACAAATCAATGGAATTATATGCAATAATTTAAGTGAAAATGTACAAAAACATACAAAAAGGATGGCCATAGTTAGATGAATTCACCCACTAGGGCTATAGATGGTTGTTTTAACTTCCATGTCGAATGATTTAGTGGGTATTCAACACTCTGACACAGAAAAACATTACTACTGAGAACATTTCTAGAGTATCATGCATGTTCAGTCACAGTCCTTGCCACTAATGCAGGACAGCCTGAGCATAGGCTGGTTAGGCTAAAGGGATTGACTCGATGACCAAGGCCTTGGTTGTGCTCTCATCTGTGCTTGTAGGCATAAACACACTTCTGCACGGCTGGATGTTTGAGGGAAGAAGTCGTCAAAGGAATAACAATTCAGCCTGTAAGATGTCGGGTATTGCAGGAACACAATGACTAATGCCAAGGCTCTAATGGAGCCTGTGGCAATGGCAACATTGTTGGTCATTTTATTTATCTGTCTCACCAGCTACGAGCGTCACGGCTGACGGGGAGACAAGGACACAAAATGGTTCAGTGTAACATTTTGACTGGGAAGATTGGAGACTTTATCTGGGATTCTTTTTTTTTGGTCTAATTTGGCACACACTGTATCAAACTCCCCAAGTGTCTCCCACACTCTGCCACTAAGTCTGTAGCTAGTGCGTCATGTAATTGGAGGAAGGTCCTGGCAAACTAATACTAATCTAGAATTTGTCCAATGAGGTTGTACAATGGGAGCCCTGACTAGCAAAGGCTTCGACTATAATTTTCACAGATTCTCAGATGTTGTGTTTGCACTGAGGACACCCTTCAACAGGCAGTCAGTGCAGAGATGATGAACCGGAGGACAGACCCATACTGGCAGGGCAGTATGGGTCTGTCTCACAAGTGACGCATTTTTCCATCTTGGCGGAGTACTGCGAGTACTTTCGATAAAGCTCACAAGTGAGTGCTCTCCAGCTGGCCCCGTCCATGTAGTGTTGACACCAAGGGACATGAAGCAGAGTAAATGTGCTTTAGCAACCAAGACGGGAATGATGGGCAGCATTTAGCCAGTGCAGAGTCAAAGTAATTTATTCTTGACTATGCTGTCATCTTGGAGCAGAGATGAGGAGCTAAGCCTACAGAGCGAGAGAGGTGAAAATAGAACATCTGTCTGTGGGTTTAGATGACACACTTCCAGCTTTTTACAGCTGGAGGTTAAGTTTCTGGTCCACTGCTTTTCTTTTTCTTACACATTATCCAGCATTTAAATCTATGCGGATTTCCTGTTTGCATTTTCAGTGGATGGAGAGCGAGCATTGGTATTGCAGAAGAGGGAGTCTGCAAATGTGATGTACAATGTGTCACACACCAGCTTGATTCATTTTCATTCCTAGAAGATACTGCTGTATGCACATGCTCACTGTTCATGATGTGCCTGCCAACAAGCAGAGATTATAGTACAGTACATCTACATATTTAACTTCCTTGGTAATAAAAAAGAGAAACTGTTTAATTATGAGAGGGAAAAGCCCTCTATAATTAAAGCTTTAAGATGAGAATTGGATTTGAAAAGGCTGCTCTATTTTTCTTTTTTCTTCTTTTTTTTATGGTCTTATCTTTTTAATCCATGCTGCTGCAAAAATTGCTTTGTAAACCTGCAAATTAGTGTGTTATGGGGGAAAATGGAGAAGCTGAATGTCAACTGGAAGAATAAGTCCTGTATGAAATGACTTTTTCTTTTGTTTGATATCTGTGGTGAATCTTGTCAATAGTGTTTTTTCCCCCTTTATCTTTTCTAAAAAAAAAGTTATTTCATTATATTTATGCTATAAAGCCAGTTAGTTATAAACTAAACTCCCTGGTTACTTTTAGAGAGAAAAAAGTTGATAAAAGAAAACACAATCTGGACTTATAACTAATTATACTTTGGAAAAGTATATATACTGTATATAACTGTTTCCAGATATGTAAATGGGTTTCTCTGGCAACTGTACACCTTTCAACCAATCCCCCCAATATAAATGACCACATACTGTATCCCCTACGATCTATAAGGCCGGGCAAAATTACTACAGGTTCAAGGAAAGATATGGGTTAAAATAGCATAACTTTGTCATGGATAAGAAATAAGCAGTGAATGTCATGCAAGCAAAAAGTGTCAAAATAAGTAACTAAGAGGTTTTAGTGTTCAATGTTTTGTGGGCTCATTGATCCACCCCAAAGTCCTCCCTGTGTAGACCTTTTTTCAGCTATGTTGACCTTTAATTGACAGTAGCACAACAGGAACAGGAGACAGAGCAGGGAATGGTATGCAGTGAAGGGCTCCAGGGCAGTATTTGAACCTGGGTGTACTGTTTTGAGGAGCTGTAGTCTCTGTTTAAGTGGCGACCGCTCAACCAGTTAAGCTAAACACTGCTCCTACCTGTACAGCCTTTTATGGCTCTATAACTAAACTGGGTTTTGGTTCAAGGACATTTTTTTCAAAATATCTGTGAAATAAAAGTTCTAACTGTGCCATTTTCCATCTACTGATGCTTTGTTATTAACTATGTAACTTTCGGATCTTAAAACTATGCATTCCTGACTTCACAACTTTTGCTTCCGGAATGATTTTACAGCCAAATTTTTGCTTTATGCACCGAGTCACATGCTAGCAAGCGGATTTAAACACACCGGCTGATTCAGCAAAGAAACGCAAAAAGACATTATCGTAAGAAGAGAGGAAAAGAAAGAGAGAGTGAAAGAGGGAAGACGACAGTCAACATCAGACTGGCTTTTACTGGCTGGAGAGATCTCACAATACTGGAAGGAATGATGGATGCTGCACATAGGGGGAGAAAATCTGCCAAAGGTCCATAGTGTGTAAAAAATAATAGGTATGTGATTAATACTCAAGCCAGAATGACAGAAAAAAAAGTTACAAAGTGACAAAATGAAAAGAAATTCAGTCAAACTTGAAAAACAAAAGAACTTTTAAGAAAGTGTGAATAAATTTGATGGAAAGTCTTGTACTACAGATCACAGTGGACAATGAACTGGAGCTCTTTTAGCAACTATCATTGCTAGTAAAACCTGTTGCAAGAGTTCTGACAACAGCTCTATGCTGAGTCAGGTAATATCATAATGACTTTTTATTCCACATAATAAGTCAAACTACTAACGCCGCTAGAGGGTGCTGCTAAAATCAAACATAACCGTAGAGATGAGTTGAGGTGCTTAGTCACCGTTTTTTTTATATCATCTCCCTACCTCTGCAAATCTAAATAAGCTAGCAAAAGTCTGATTATATTTTAGCATAGTCGCAAAAAAATCAGTCGTTAATCCATCAACAGTTATTGTCTTGCATCAAAAGTAGTCGTACTGTACAACTAAAAAGATTTGAGTAGCAAAAAGTAACATTTGCTCTCACGTCCAGTTTAATGGGCTACAGCTGATGAACTCATTTGCTATATGGCCTCCGAAGTGACTTTAGTAGTTAAACATTTGTCTGTTAACGACATGAGATGTCTTCATGTTCATAAATCAGACTGTAAGATGGAGGCTTTGGTGGGATGGCAGGTTGCTGTTCAGTATCGGAGGCTCCAGGGTGCTGCTCTGCAGCGTGTCTGTCTGCTCTGCAGATGAAACGCCACTGACATCGCTGCTTCCTGCAAGATTGGATTGGCTCTATCAAAATAAGCTCTTAATCTACATACACGTGTGAACTATTCTAATAGATTAATGTTACGTGTGCTGCAACTATTAATTCAATTTCTGTTGGACTGCGATATGACAGTAGCTGAGACCACCACAGACCAAAGCAGAGGAAAGCAAGTCAGCCAGATGGCCTCATTGGGTAGATTTTAAAAAGAAAAGCAGAAGGGAAGTGAGAGTAGATCCCTGTGGGATTGTTAATGCCATAGGATGGGGAGGTGAGCAGGGCTCATCTCCTGGGTTTTCTTGCCTCCCCGAGCCTCCTGCTGGGCACAAAGACAGCACTCTGTTACAGATAGGTGCCTGAGTGTGTGTGTGTGTGTGTGTGTGTGTGTGCCACAGCCATGCAGTAATTATTCAAAGCAATCCCAGCATTGAGAAAATTACTGTCATCACTAAACAGGCCATCTGGATGAGCTGACATAAAGTAATGTTAATGAAGAAGTTTTTTTTTTATCCTTGTTGAACGCGTATGTCCTGCCTATCAGTGTCACTAACAGGTCGGCTTAAGGTGAGTAAACGGCTGTCTTTAAGTTCCAAGCTCACAGTGTTTCATTTCAAGCTTCTGTTGAAAGCTAAAAATCTGTGTAAATGCTTAATTATGAAAATTCTACTGCTTGTTGGCTAAACTTTATTCCCCTTTGTAATTTTTTTCAATTCAACATACTATCAAGTGTGTAATCACTATCAAGAGTTACAATGTTTATTAAAATTACATACCAAGAGCAATGAGGAATATTTCTTTAATTCTTCCTTTAATTGTCTAGACACAATCCAGCATCTTATTGGACAAAAGTAACACAATGTTGTGTTTTTTTAAAAGCAATTATTTCCCACTGGTATTACCAACGGAGCATTTTTCAAGTAGTATTCCTCTGAGAAAATAAGAAATTAGATTTCTATCCTCAGGATTGAGTTTTCATGCAAAGATAAGAGCGTAAATGAAGGATTTTGATAGAATAAAACAAAACAAAAATCCAACAATATTTATTATTGTCTATTGAACAATAAATGCCACCACATAACTTTCAGCACTTCCATGCAAAGGGGATTCATTTTGTATATCAAAAGAAAAAAAAGGATTAAAACACAAAACGTGCATAAACCAATGAATCTCCCTCGATTACTCATGTGAAACAGTCACGACATTTTATGAGCACAGAATAAAGTCATAGCATTAATCTCTGAGGTCTATGATTCTCACATAGCCTCAACCACTAATAGCTATGGGCTTGCGTGGCTGAGTTACTCTGCTCATGACAACAATGACAAACGCTTGGCTTGCTTTGTGCTCCAAGCATCATATCATCACAAAAGCAATTCTGCCAACAAAACTCAGTCTTGAAGATGGAATCCTACTTTTCCTGGCAAATAGAAATATATTGCAAGAAGTTCCAAATGTGTGGAGCATCTTATTTAGTAAAGAATGCTCCTGAAAGCCAACCAAATGTGCCTTTGAAGCTCCTCAAAGATTCCAGTTTTCATTCATCAAGTTTTCCATCTGTGGTTCTTTACATAGTCTCTGCATCATGCAAACACAAAGAACAACCCAAGCACCACCTGGAGCTCTTGATCCTTGGCTTAAAGTCTCTTGACAGAATCACTGACAGCTCTTAATTTCAAGTAAATATTTTAGAGTATTTTCAACTTTATATGGGCAGACTATTCATTCATTTTCTGTAACGCTTATTCCAAATTAGGGTCGCCCTGGGGGTCGGAGCAAACCCAGCAAGTAGCAGGCGAGACGCAGGGTGGCCAGAATATTATTTTACATTATTTTATATTATGATATAAAATGTCCAAGATTTGTCCAAGAAGACAGGACAAAAGGAAAAACAATAGATAGATAGATGGATAGATGGATAGATGGATAGATGGATAGATGGATAGATGGATAGATGGATAGATGGATAGATAGATAGATAGATAGATAG
>JBBBVU010000014.1:7130192-7140996 GCA_037177055.1 Atherinosoma microstoma
AGATAGATAGATAGATAGATAGATAGATAGATAGATAGATAGATAGATAGATAGATAGATAGATAGACTTTATTGATGCATAATCAAAATCCATAATCATCTGATTTTATGATTCCTTTGACCTCCTTAGAGGTCTCTTGTGTAAGAGGCATATCAGCCCAATATCATGACAGGATATCAACCATGTTTTACATTAGATAGGCTGTTCTTTTCCTTTTCAGCTTATTTTGTTACAAACAGGCACCTCTGTTTCGTTCCATACAACCTTATCCCAGAGACTTATCTTTGAAAGGTTTAGTAAACATAAGTACCGGCTTTTTGTCTATGAACTATATTTCCGTTGCTCCCTGAGAGCTCTGCTCTCGTCTCTATTATTAAAACTGATAATGGTTTCTATTACAACCATTATTTATTGGTTAATTCAGGTCATATGAACAAAAAATAAAGTAAATAGAAACGCGAGTCTCAGTTGTTATTCCCTTAATTTCAGGAACAATTAAAGTGTATCAAAGGTTGCAATTAATTGTGCCTTGTATTCTGTCTGAGGTGTGTTCTTTGTTTCTAAATTAAGGTCTTTTGGGGATTTTTTCTGTATTAAACTCCAAATATCTAGCCAAACGTAAAACTACAAGGGGTAGAATATTTGACTCAATTGCCACATAGCATCAATAGACACAAGCCGCGCGGGTGAAACGCGCTCGCCTTTTCAGAGCATTTTTTAAAACAGCTCGTTGCAGCTGAAAGCAAGTTGATTAAATACACTAAAAACTCTGCAGAGGTGCAGTGACCTGTGGCGTTTGACAATAACTCTGTGTTTTTGTCCTTTTTGAGCAACATCGAACACGTGCACTCGTGAACTAATATTCATATCTAAATGTTGACAACTGCAGCTTTAACGCAGCACTCTCACTCGAAACAGACCCTTACAGGGAAAGAACAATGTTTTTGTTTCATTACATTCATGACTCTGCACATTCAGTGTGTTGTTCACTTATAATGATGTTTACAGATAGAGAAGTAAATGAACACACATGAGAAAGTCAAGCAAATAGACTTAAAGTATCATTTAGATACAGGAATAATTTCTATTAAAAATAACCCCCCAAAAAACTTGTATAATATTGTTTATCCTTCAAGGTGGTAAAAGTACAAGTTCATCTTATAAGTAAATGGGGTGTAATTGGCAGTACGACCCATAGAGCAAGCTTTTTTAAATTGCTTCTTTCTTCGATAAGCAAGTGTTGGAGCGGAGGATGAGAGCTAAACCTCTGACTGATGAACACAGAGCAAGCCGCATTTCTCAGAGTACCCTCTGCTGGAAGGACACTCATTTACCAGATTGATGGGGCGCTTTATTGCCTGCCACCTCTCTTCCTTAGGCTCTCGCCATCCCCTCATCTCCTCCCTCTCTCTTATACCTATTTCTCTTTCGATCTCGCCCTCCCTTTCTCTACCTCACTCTGTTCCTTTGTCACACACACAAACACATACAGTAAATTCACACACACGCTCCTCTGTCTGTCCTCTTTATGCAAACATAGGGACAATCACACTCTCCTGACCTCTCCACCACCTCCGCTGCCTCCATGGAGCTCAGCCACTCATTTTTCAATCATCAACAGAACAACAGGAAAAACACACACACATACACACACAGCAGCGTGCAACAGTGATGTTGTGACTGCAATTTCACAATCAGACTCATGCTACTAATTACGAATAAACATTTTTTATCAGTTTATCAGATTCCAAACATCAGTCCCATTATGTGGAAATGTTTGTTTATCCTATTCACACACCAGATATAAAAGCACTCACTATTTCTGTAAATGGTTTGATATCATTCCACCAATTAACAGGTGGTGATAGCACACCAAGAAACTCAACAACAGGAGACATCAACATAAAAATAAATTAAAAATTCCAAATGTTTTGATCCATAACAAAGACAAACTTTAATTCAAAGAAGGCACCACCGGCTACCTTTATTCATTTAGTCTTTATACTATCAGATAATAAGGAGATATCTCAGTTTATCAAAGACCATGAGTGATGTACAGTATATATGTAGCATTTTAACTCTGATAGGTGGTTAAACATCATTCAGTCATTTTTTTCATTCATTCACGGTGGCTAAATAAGCATCATTTAGGTTTCATACATTTTTTAAATGTCTAACGATCAACAGAACTCAAACCTCACCCAATTGGGTGAAAAGTTTCTCTTTAAACCATTCATCCTCTACATGCTTACTCACCACAAAGACTTTGCTTCTCTTCATATTTTGTTTGCATATTTTACATGGTGGGTCACATTTCCTGAAACACAAAAGCAGAAGGGAGTATGCAGACTCTACGTTCCTTGCAGATGACTTAGTTTTCCTAAACTTGACAAAGTACTTTGGTTTCTTTAATCTCATTGGTTTTACTTAACTGATCCAAACCTTAAAAAAAACAAAACAGTTTGCAGCAACAAGCTCTGATAAATGTACTGCCCACCAGCACCAAAAAAAAAGCAGACAAATTAAGCCACAAGCTGATGATGATTATGTAGGTGGATATCAAAGACAGTGTAAAAGTGAAAGTATGTTTGGTTTATGTGTCTCTATGTGGACAAAAACACAGATCCAATAAACGCTGTTTATTTTGTTCATTAAAAAAAAACAAAAAACCTTTAAGAAATTGCTTTTTGATAGAAGTAAATGTATTCTAAATACACCAGTGTTGTTACTATAAGAGTTTTCTGCCCAGCATGACGTTTGCAGTCACACATGCCTCTGAAGCGATCTCACATGAAAAATCAAATCACTGATCAGCTGGAAAACCCACTGGCTTATGCATAAGTAAAGACCACCTCAGCACTCGCACGTATAGGACACACCTGATCTCATTCGCACACACACCAAAACACCAAATGTCTCATCAAACTGACTTGGTGCCATCTTTATGCACATATGCTAAATTATGTATATGAGGAAACATGCAAGAAGCCGACCATAAATTGTAGGTGACATACGGATTTTATCCCCTGTGGAGGAGTGATGAACACATGGCTGCAAAGGCAGCCAGTGCCAGTGAGCTCATTGCCCCTCGCTGACCTGAGAAATGCCAAGAGCAATAAGAGATGAGTGAGTATGCTTCTGACCACGAAGATCCTCACTATGATACAGCATCCATAAACTGCCAAGTGTTTTACTTCTTTTCGATTCCCTCTTCCTTTGTACCACACACACCAGAAAACCACAAAGTCTCATTCCCATCAGCTTCTCTCATGGAACAGAGCAACTGCATTCACAGTGCTAGAAGAAGACAATGCAGGCTTTGTTTTCTTTCTTTTTTTGGTTTGTTTGATGTCGAAAAAAGCCAGCAAGAGCTTGCAGATGTGAGCACTTTTTGTTGTTTTATCCAGAGCCCTTTCTCTAACCTTAAAGACTGAGGGAAAAACCTGACACACAGCTGGTCCTAAATTAAAGCTTCTTCTCAGTCAGTGATTCTTGCCAGAGTTGTATGTCAATGGATGCTGTTCCTGCAGAGGGACCATTAATAGTGTGGCGATCATCATCGATTTCCCCCAGGTAATCATCATTTGTCACATTTTAGACATCCAAGGATTTAATGCAGCATCACAAATGGCTTTCTGATTAATAGGAACAATGCTCAGAGGTGGCAGCAACACACAGGCCATTCTCATGAGATCTGTGCTGCCGCTACTTTTGCAGGACAGCCCATCTTTGTTTGCCTGTCTGCAAAAATTCAAATTTAGAGCCCGTGTAAAAACAGCAAACAGATGCAAATTTAGCTGAATAGGGGGAAAATCTGTTTGGAATATTACTGGATAATTCAGTAACTCTTGAGCAGCGTGGCGTCTGACACTGCTCCGGCTTCCTATATACAGTCTTCTGCAAGAACAAACATCATGTATTAATGTCTGCTCGGGGTATGTAATAAAATATAAAAACATCAGAGAGTTGTAGTCTGGGCAAACCGGTAGAGGAGCTACACCTCCTTCCACATACAACTCATAATACTGCGTCATTCAAAGCCTTTTTAGTACTTTCTCTGAGGTGTGTCCCTTTAGTCCATGAGATAATATGTCAGTTCTAACTATTTCCAAACAGTTGTTAGTAGATAAAGTAGAGGTGGTGAAACCTGGTAAAGTGGCAGACTACCCAGGAGAGGCGATGGTGGCCACAAAAAAACTGCCGTCTATACATGTAAATGGTCTGTTATGTAACTAAACACAGCTATTGTTTTCCTATGATACCACACATTACATATGACTTTACATTTCTGCATTGCAATCAGTTAAACGCTACAAATATGAACTTAATTCAAAGAATTAACACCTTAGTAAAGAATTTTTAAACAAAGTTTTGTCTACTCAGTTAAAAATCGGAACCTTGCACCGTGCTGATGTAGCAATGTAAAATAAAAGATTATTTTTGTAATAATGATGTTTTGTTTACTTGATATAAGCTGGAGTACATACGTGAGAACCAAAAACAACCTCACACTCAACAATAATAAAGGCAAGATAGATTCACATATTTGCAGCTTAGAGCGTGGTATTTGTTGGATTTGAATTAAAACTGCATTCTCAGTGGATCGTAGTATTTGTCCAGAATCAAGCTAAACTCAAATTAAATCACTCAAATAGCCGTGTGCTTTGTGCCAATCGGCTTATAAAGACTGAAGAGACCTCAGCAGCTCCGAACTCCCCACCAGCTCCAAAGGTCAGGACCCTGGACAGCTCCATCAACCCTGGCTTCAGTAACAATCAGCTCAAGGAAAAGAGCTTTAGAGTCCATCATTAGCAAGCACACATCTATCTATCCTTTAACAGAGCTTCAACCTCAGCATGAACAGAATGCAGCTTCATCACTTGTCACATCTTTTCGACCTTATCTCATTTGTGTCTTTGGGTGGAAGGGGTTAAAAGTCACCCTGCTTTGTCACTTTATCACACAAATAACCCTGAGAGCTGTAAATAGCGGCCTGAAATTTAATCTCCGGGGGAATTTCTTCTAAATTAAAACTTGGACTTCAGCATCAGCTGAGGTCAATCAATTCGCAACCAAAGTGCAAAAACAGCAGAAGGACCACAGTCAGCAGTAAGAGAAGTTTGACCACGCTGTGGTTTAAGAAAGTACATTATGGCCACCTAACAGCGCATTCCTCATTTAAACAGATTCGCTCATAAATGATAATGTGTTCATTGATTTTGTTTGATTAAATCATAGATTCCCCAACAGTAGATATACATCATTCACACCCAAAATGGATGCAGCCGTATCTGTGAGACAGTTCATGAACATAGAATATTGTGCTGTGAATAACAGTAATTTATTATTTCTAGTATTTTATAAAGATAGCAAAAAAAACTTAAAAATAATAAATACCATATGTGAGATTCATGTTTTAGTTCCATTGATCCCCAAATGGAATAGATAAGATGAAACTTTAGATGACAAATTAACATGTCTTTCTGGCAAAATTCTAATAAAACAAAACATGACATTTACAGATCACCACGGAGAACAGATTTATACTTAATATAGAAAAAAACTAAAGTAACTTCACCAAAATCTATCCATCCATTGTATATACTTGCTTATTCCAATACAGTCACCAGGGGGTTGGGCCTATCTCAGTGGCTATAAAGTGAGAGGCAGGGTAAACCCTGGACAGGTCGCCAGTCCATCGCAGCGCCACCACATTGAGACAAACAACCACTTACGCTTACACTCACTCCTAGGGAGAATTTAAAAAACCCTAATTAACCAAACATGCATGTTTTTGGACTGTGAGTGGAAGCAGGAGCACCCAGAGAAAAACATGTATACAACCCCAGCCGAGGTTCAAGAAGAGTTGATTCTTCTGTATTGCAGCTGCCTTAAGAAAACCTTCAACATTTTGAAACATATTGTTGTTAATGTTCTATTTCTTGTTGAGAGTGATTTGTCTTCACGTTGTTGTGGAATTTATAATAAAGACATGATGAGAAGTAAAGTAAAAGTTTAAAAAGACAAGTCTTTTATTCTGATCAGAAGGGTAGCAGTCAGTAGAAAGCGCTCAGCAGTCTAGGGAGTGTTCCTCAGATAAAAGGGCATGCTGCTTTCTATATGACACATTATCAACATAAGACAGGTGTTAAAACATCTTGCTCGGCTCTATTTGGCCTTAGTCCTCGAGCGTTGCCACATCGCAAATCGGGTCATGGTAACACCTCAGGGACGGAACTCAGAGAGAGAGGAGCTGGACTTTGCATCCTTTAAGCATATCTGATGAGTGCATAAAGCTAAGATAACTTAGAAAATATAAAAAATCTGAATTCCATCACAATGTGCAACCAACTACCATGTAGACAGGAAGTGAAAAGAAACAGATAACCTGCTGTTCAAATTGGAGCCGAACCAACATATTATTTGGCTGATATTAGCAGATATTAACTTACCACAGATACATGATTATCTCCTTAAAACTTCCCACTGTCCATAAGTACTTATTTAAGACTCATTTTGATGGCACACTGACATTCATTGTGCCCATTCCTGGAGCTGTTGTTTACCTCCAGCATCTCAGGGCAGAGAAACTACGCTTCACAATTTTTTTTTCTCCCCAGCACAGGGCATTGAGTGACAGCTGTGTTTTGCTTTATGGCACAGTGTCACACGCCAGCACCTGGATATCAGCTATTGGCCATTTTGGACATGCACCGTAGCTGATTCAGCAAAGAAACCCGATAGGACATTATTGGAGGAAGCAAGGGAAAGAAAGAGATAAAGAGATTAGAAATAGTCGACATTGGCCTGACTTTTTACTGGCTGGCGAGAGCTCAGAGAAGAGACAGGATGCAGCTTTCATCAGGGGATGTCAAAGTGCAAAAATTTGCCAAAGTTCAATAGTTTGGCTTTATTTTTCCTGAATGATGATTACAATGAAAGATTAATCTCTTGCATTTCAGTAAGGAAAATCGTTTCACTTTTTCATTTGTTGATTACAAAAATATGTGTACTGTATTCCATAATGTGAGATTTTCATACACACAAACAAAGTGTTGCAAATGTAGCATAAAGGTGGCCCCATTCCAGACTGTTAAAACTTAACAAACCCATGATTTATACAGATTCCCTTGTGTCAGTAAAGAGTAGAATGTGGAGCATTAGGAAGACATTTTACATCTCTAATGGCATAAACCAAAGTGTACCAATACGAACAATAAAAAGTGCAGTTTGAAAGCTCCTCATTGTCTGCATAAATTGAGGGGATTTAACACAAACACATTGAACTCAGGAGACTTCAGTGAGCCTTCTGTCATTGTGTATATATGAATAGGCCCTCAAGGTGTCTACCAATGCTTCATGACTCCCCCCCCCCGATACATTTTCTCTGGTAGATGGTTGAATCAAGGGCTTTCAAGGCAGCAGAGGAAAGAAAAAGGGAAAATGGGGCAGGCAGAGAGGGGAGTGGCAGGCTAACAGAGAGAAAAGGAGTTTGTGTGAAAGATTTAGAGGTTGGATTGAAAATTCAAAAAGGCCAAAGAAGGCTTAGCTCACACCCAGAATCACTTGGCTATTTTTCTGACAGCCAAGACTTTGCTGATTTCACTGACAGTGAGAGGGAAGAGAAAAACTTCATCAAAACTCTTTCAAATACTTCACACAAAGTAAGAAGGGGACTTTAAATCAAAATAGCTCAGGAGAAGAAAAATAATTCTTGTCTGCAACTTGAAGCCAATTGATGCGCGAGTTTTACATTTCCAGCTCACACAAATCATACTCACTGGGCTTTATTTGTAGTCCTAAGACATTGTCGACATATAAAAATAAAATAAAATAAATCAAATTAAGAAGAGTTAGTTTAAAAGGATTCCTTTGATTTGTTTTCAGCTGGAGCTCAGATATCTGCAACTACACGTCAATAAA
Source organism: Atherinosoma microstoma (assembly GCA_037177055.1). Lineage (NCBI taxonomy): Eukaryota > Metazoa > Chordata > Actinopteri > Atheriniformes > Atherinidae > Atherinosoma > Atherinosoma microstoma. The sequence continues at coordinate 7,138,117 of JBBBVU010000014.1, forward strand.
GGCAACCAAGCCAAGGAGGAAGTGAATAAAATCATGTCATATTTGAAGGTAAAACTAATGGAAAGGATCAGACAATATCATTGCTATGTGAAAATGTCTTTCACAGTATTGGCCAAGAACAGAGACAGATACTGTAGAAAATAGAGAACCCATTCACATCTGATATCATGTAGCAATATGGTGTTCTTGTGATTATTGGTGGGATGGTTATGCTTGCTTCTTACTGCTAATGACTGCTGTCTTTTGCAAGCTTTTGATTGCAATATTTTCTTGTAGAGAACTGGTTTTGCCTGCATTGCAGCAAGTATTTGAATGGATTTCAGCAGTTCCATCCACTTTATTTGATGTTTACATAGTCACAAAGACTGCAATACCAGCAATTTCCAACAGATCTGAGAACACATTCCCAGGTGAAATGTCAAATCTAAATGTAAAGCCAAAATCTCAACAATTAAAATATCTAAGAAACATTAAGGCAGTTGTAGTAAAACACTATGAAGTGACATTTACTCTGCATTAAATACAAAACAAAGCACTTTAAAGTATATGAATATTCTTCATATATCTGGAAGTGTGTTTTATTGGCTGACTGAGAAGCTACTTTGTGGAGCTCGATTTAAAACAAAAATCGTCCCCAAATCTGAGACCATGGTCCTCAGCCAGAAAAAGGTGGAGAGCTCACTCCAGGTCTGGACTATAAGCCTGCCTCAAAGAGGAGGATTTCAAGTATCTCAGGGTCTTGTTTGCGAGTGTGGGTGGAATGGAGTTTGAGATTGACAGGCAGATCAGTGCAGCATCCACAGAGATCTGGGCTTTACATTGATCTGTCATGGTGAAATAGGAGCTGAACCAAAAGGCAAGGCTCTCGATTTACTGATCAATCCCCGTCCCTAACCTTATCCACGGTCCCCAGCTGTGGGTAGTGACTGAAAGAATTAGATTGCCAGTACAAGCGGCCAAAATGAGTTTCTTCAGCAGGATGTCTGGGCTCTTCCTTAGCGATAGGGTGAGAAGCTCGATCATCCAGGAGGGAGAGAGAATAGAGCTGCTGCTCGTCCTCATCAAGAGGAGCCAAATGAGGTGGCTGAGGCATCTGGTTAGGATGCCTCCTGGTTCTGGACGCCTCCCTGGTGAGGTGCTCCAGGCACATCCCATTGGGTAGAGACCCAAGGGAAGACCCAGGACATGCTGGAGGGACAACATCACTCGGCTGGGATGCCTTGGGATATCCCAGGAGGAGCTGGAAGAAGTGGTCTGAAAGAGGGAAGTCTGGGCTTTTCTGCTCAAGCTGCTGCCCCCACAGAGGATGGATGGATGTGGTAGATACTTTCCTTGGTGTTGGATTTGTGTTAAAACATGTTGATACTAACCAGCCATGCCTGCTAATACTATACCTGTAGCTAAATTGATCATTGCAGAATTTCCGACTAATTTTTAATCGCTGTCGTTTGTTATGACCGCCAGATACAAATTATAGATTAATACTAAAACTGATCCAGTGTCTCTGATGTCTGAAAGAAAATCTCAACATTAATTGTGGATTTGAATATTTCCCCCAGTGTTTAAATTTAAGAGTATAAATAACTAGAACTAGAACTAAAGCAAAATGACATAATCTTGAATGCTGAATTAAAGAAAACTGAATATTTTACAGTCTCGGTGACTACTTGGTTGCAGACTACGCTTATTTCTAATGAACTCATAATATTTGCACTTCATTATAAACATCAGGCATTGCCCCTTATTCATTTATGAGGTGTTTTTGCATGAATATTTATGTGTAATCCTCTTTACTACGAAAATTCAGAAAATCAGGCAGCCAGTCAGTGCTTCCATGTCAGGGACAGGACATGTGTCATCACTATGTCCACTCAAAGATGTAAATACCATGACGAACTTCTCCCCAATCAGTCCAAAAAACCTGGATTAGATCATTTCCCATCTGAAAACCACCACTTGCTCTCTTGATACCCTGCCAACAGGGTTTTTCAAGACTGTTTCAGGATGCATGGCTTCAGGTATTTTACAGATTGTAAACATGTCCCTGCTTTCAGGTGTCTTCCCTCAGACCCTAAAAACTCTGTCATCAAGCCGCTCCTGAAAAAGAACAACTTAGACCTGTCCCTCATGAGCAGCTACAGGCCGATATCAAACCTCCCCTTTCTTAGTAAAATTATAAAAAAAGCTGTCTTCAAACATCTTCACAACTTCCTGATACTAAATAACTGTTTTGATGTCTACCAATCAGGTTTCTGGCCACATCACAGCACTGAGACTGCTCTAGTTAAGGTCTTTAATGATATCCGCTGGAACACAGATAGCGGGGAACATTTCAGTCCTGGTACTACCGGATCTCGGTGATCCACCATAACATCTTACTAGAGCTGGCTGAAAAACTGGGTAGGATTTTTCGGCACTGCAATTAACTGGTTTGAGACCTATCTAAAAGACAGGGACTATTTTGTGTCTATAGGTAACTATAAATCTGAGCTAACCAAAATCACCTGTGGAGTTCCCCAAGGCTCCATCCTGGGCCCACTGCTGTTTAACATCTACATGCTCCCACTCGCTCAAATTATAAAAAACAACAAAATATGTTACCATAGCTTGGCTGATGACACAAATCTACATAACCATTGCACCGGGAGACTATAGATCGATCCAATGACTGATCAGATGCATTGATCAGATTAGAGACTAGATGTGTCAGAACTTTCTTCAGTTAAATGAAGACAAAACTGAAATCAGTCTTTGGAGCCAAACAAGAAAGATTAAAAGTCAGCACAGCCAAGTTAGAAACCACCAGAGCCAGAAACCTGGGTGTAGTCATGGACTCAGACCTGAACTTCAGTAGTCACATTAAGACAGTTGTGAAGTCAG
>JBBBVU010000014.1:7141096-7153949 GCA_037177055.1 Atherinosoma microstoma
TTAATGCTTTCTGCACCCCGCTGTAATGTTTCTAATGTTTGTATGTAAAGCACCTTGAATTGTCCTGTACATAAAATTTGCTATATTAATAAACTTGCCTTGCCTTACACTATGGAGTCTTGTTACAAGGCTTTTACTTTTAGTTTTTTATAACAACTTATAACTTTCTAACTGGTCAGTCAAGAAACCTTTGAATTATGTTGAGGGTATGATATAACTCATACTTAAAATGCTCCATACTCAGGTCATATGATGGTTACACTGCTGCTGTCAGGAAGAACATAAAGCCATGAAAACTCACTGAAGCATTTTGGAAGCTGGGAGTGAGGAGTGTTTTTATGCAATAGGAGTTTTTTTCTTTGATCAGGGGCACCATAGCTGGTAAGCACTGCCAGGCTCAAACTAAAAGTGTGGCCATACATAATGAATAAGGACATTTGGAGCAGACACATCATGACCTGAGTTTCTCTGATACACACAGAAATGGTTTGAGTACAATTACACAAAGTAATTATACTTCTATATACCACGAACCATTAAGCTACAAAGTGGCATCAGTGATACAAATTATTGAACGCAACTTGAGATTGCCTTGATTTTTAGTCAGCAAGAAATGTTTCCAGTTCTAAAAGTCCTCTTATTATAATTCCTGTATTTACTTCAGGTCACAAACTTTCTGCAAAGACAAGGAAAGATGTCCTCTCTCATTTCCCAGCACTCTAGCACAATGTCGTCTCACTTCCCCGGTTTCTCATGAATTATTCATTGTGGCAGAGATAAGGAATTATGTAAAAGAAGCAGCACATGAATCTTTGTGGTTAGGAATAGTTAATCACAGTATCCCAAGGGGAGGTGATAATGCCATGCAGTATGCAGCTGAACCGGCTTCTCAAAGTTACTTTTGTCCTCAAAGATTACTTTGTGTGTGTGTGTGTGTATATTCAAGGTATAGTCATGTGAGTAGCTCCGCCTCTTAAATATAAGCCAGTTTGTTTTTTAATAGGCAGCAGTGGGAGCTGATGAGAGAGATAATAACCAGACAAGACAGAGACTGATTGGATAATCAGGATAATGACAGGTAAAGGGAAGTTTAAAGAGGAAAACACATCAGTCCCAATGATTACCATGTCATTTACTGTAATTTACTGTAAGTCAGTGTAATTATGTATCCAGAGTATCAGTGAGATAGCTACTAAGGGTAAGTATGAGGACAGAAAATAAAATGTATTTCATGATAAAAAGAAATAATTTTATTTCAAAGGTATCTGGAAATTACAGGATTTTTCAATGGCTGATATTGATTTTATTTCATTTTGATTTTTGGCACCTGATGAAATAGTAATAACTCTATGAGAACAAACGAGTCACACAATGCTTCATTTTAACATGGATTTAACATAATCGTGACTGATTTGTCCCTGTTTACGTATGGTCCTATTGGAATTTCACTTATTTCATAAAGATATAAAGAAGTACCAAAAACCATTGTTCCACAGCAAGAATGTGGATGCTGCCAAGGATAAAAAAAAGGGTAATAACTTTCCCGATTGATCAACCCACTGATTCAAAAGTTTAATAGATTAATCTAAAATACAAACAGAACGCAGTCATTAGCGATCTCATAAATCAATCTTTTATTCACAATATAACAGAAATATTTCCAATTTTAAAAGTGAGACATTTTACAACAATATGAAAAACATTACCTCATCTTAGATTTGCTGGTAGCTAAAGAATGACCATTTTCAGACATTTTTTCCTCATCAAAGCAAGAAAAACAAGACTTATTTTGTAATATTAAAATGACTGCTTTCCATTCATCCTGGCTAGTTGCAGGTATGATAATTATGCAAAATACTGTTCACAATTACTCGAGCCAAGCAGTCATTAACAAAATTGCCCTCATCTGTGCTGTTCCTGCTGTGACATGTCAATATGAAATCCATGAAAAAGGTATCAGATCATTAAAAATGCTCTTCTCCCCATCTACATTTCACTGTAGGTTGTTACCCTGCTGTTTTCTACTTCATTCTGATGAATTGGTTCGTTAGTGACACTTATCATAGACGTATCAAGACGTATAAAACAAACCTACATATTTTCTCTTTTACTCACAGGAGTCAATGAGATGCGACTTCAAAACAAATCCTGAAACCTGTGTAACTTTGCTTCACACACAAACTTTGGCTGCACATCAAGCTTTATCGACAAATCTGCTGTTGGGAAACATTTCTCTGCAGAAATGAGGTGGACTACTTTGACCTAGTGTGACACAAGTTACTGGAGCAAAGCGAGTGTCAAAATATGACAAATCTTGCTGAGCCTTCAAATCCCATGTCTCCTTTGTCCATTCCCACCTCCATACTAAAAAAGTACTGTGTCACATGGGGCAGTGCAGCGGTAGAGGACACGGCTGATTAAACAACAACATGGCAGGTTTCTGTTCAAAGCAGCCTGGTTAAGTTTACCTTATTTTCGACTTCCTTTTTTTTTTTTTGTTTAGGCTGGGAAACTATGATACTGCCTGTAAATAAATAAGCTCTACATTTTGTGGGGAGCACAATCATACTGAGAGACACCATTCTGATTTAAGAGTTTGTGAAACTTGGTGGAAACGCTATGACCGGCAATGCCCAAGGGAGCTTGCACAGATAGGACAGAGAGATGGTGACGTGTGCGGCCAGAAGTTGGTGTGAATGGAGATCGGCTCTGACACACTGGTCGCGATGTGAGAGGCCATGTGGTCACATGCCTTTACAGAGATTACTCATCACTGAACTGGTTTTAATAATGAGGTCAAATGCTCAAACTATACACTCACCGACCACTTTATTAGGTACACCCGTTCAGGTGCTTGTAAGCACAACTGACTCATTGGCCAATCACATGGCAGCAACTAATGGATTTAAGCATGTAAGCATAGTTAAGATGACTTGCCGAAGGTCACACTGAGCCTCAGAATGGGGGAAAAAAGGAGATTTAAGTGACTTTCACATGGTTGTGGGTGCCAGATGGGCCAGTCTGAGTATTTCAGAAACTAGGGTTTAAAGAGAAAGATCCCGAAAAGAGAAAATATCCAGTGAGTTGTATGGATAAAAATGCCTTTCCAGAGGTCAGAGTTTAATGGGCAGCTAGGTTGGAGTTGATAGAAAGGCAACAACAACTCAAAGGACCACTCACTATAACCAAGGTAGGTATGCAGAATACCATCTCTGAATGCACAACACCTCAAGACTTGAGACAGATGGGCTAAAACAGAAAAAAAAAAAACGACACTGGATGACATTTCTGTCAGCTGATGACAGGAAACTGAAGCTACAATTCACACAGGTCACTAAGACTGGGCAGCAGAAAACTTGAAAAATGTTCCCTGTCTCTATTTCATACAACGTTCAGATGGTACTGTAAAGATAAAATGTTGCATGTAGGAGAGATATTCAGGTCTACTCGTGTCTTTGAGCTGAAACAACTCATGTTGTGAAATTGAGGCAACATGTTCACAAGTTGCCTTCAACTTCCACTGTTTCAGTTCGAAGACATCTGAGGTAAATTTGAGATTCTATTTTGAGTTACCCTCTTAATTTTGGTTCACACAACCCCCAAAATCGAGTTTAATCAGAAGATTTTCATAATGGATGTGCAGCTGACAAATCTGCAGAAGTTACACGATGCTTTCTCGTCAGTATGGACTGAAAATCCTGAAATTCCTGAAAATCTCAGGAATGTTTCCAACACATTGTTGAATCTATGCCAAGAAGAATTCAGACCCTTCTGAAGGTAAAAGGGGTTCCAACCAGGTACTAGCAAGGCATACAGTACCTAAAAAAGTGGTTGGTGAGTATATTTATCATGAAGAGTGTTCTGACAGGCAGAGGATATGCTTCATTTTATCGGAAAATGTTCGATCCTCTCCAAAAAGAGAGGAAAATAAGAGGCTTTGAGCTCACTTTATTTTCCTTTTGTAACTTATTTCTACGGTTTCAACACTATTTTTTGACAAAACCATTCAATGACAGATGGGCACTGCACTAGTATGTTGACTTTGTTGTTAAAACAAGCTATGGACAGGTAGCCATCTACAGTTAGTTATCAATTATTCACAGGACTTGCTTTTTCATACTTTACCAGAAATAATGACGCAGTCTACAATATTTCTTGATAAAAAAGACTGAATCAGAATACGGATAGCATATCATAGTGCATGGCCTCAGACCATTTCGGTGTTCCTCTAAGTGCAAACAGTCTCCACATGAGTCAGCTTAGCTTTATTTAGACCTGCTGGAAATGAAACTGGGCAGTTTTTTCTTCTTTGCTGTTCTCCTGATAAGAAAACGTTGGTAGTTCACTGAAGAAAGGAGGCAAGAAAAGGGATGCAGTGTTGTCCTGTCCCACTGTCCTTCACTGGCCAATCATTTTTGACACAGGATCTGTGATGCGGTGAGTGGCGGGTTGGAATTGTGTGTTTCCTGGATAACCTGCATCTGTCCTATTTGTCCGTCACCAGACTGAGCAGTGAAGCAATCTTTTTGGGTAATTAGAGCTGTGACTGCAGACTTAAATGTCCTGCAGAGAAAGGTGAATGCTCACAGAAGCAGAAGTCCGTCCATATCCAACTTTGCACAATAGGATCTGTTACAATACCACACATCAGCTTAGAGAGATGATTTAGTCTTAATCTTTTATGCCAAGAAATCATAATGTGTTGGGTGAAAAAACAAACAAAAAAGATCAAATAACTTTAAGCATCCTAGAGTCAGATGCCAAAAACAGCTGTTATGATTAAAACTCTAATTGGGGTTACAATTGTGTACTATCCACTGGTAAAAAACCTGATGATGTGATGCAGAGCTCACCAACAGCGTGAACGCAAGCACCCAGTCCATTTACGTTTGTTTCATTAGGCTGCTATAACATAAATGAGTCAATGCTCAGGCTTTAACCGCATCATAGTCTCTCACACTAAAAGCAGAATGTCTCGCAAATATCTACCTGAGAACTGAAGCAGTCGGCATTCATTCTCACACACAGGCATACTCTTCATCTTTGCTGCTGCAGCTGCATAAATGCTTCCTCATGCTCTCCTCCTCTTATCTCGTTGTCTTCCTCTCACCCTCCCTTCTCGATTAGCACAACAGAAAATGAAAAAAGTGCTGACTGAGAGAAGGGATGACGCAGTAAACATAGCTGCTCTGAATATCTAAATTAAAAGTGGCCTTGTGTATCGTTTGAATTATTCATAATGATAAACTGGATGCAGCTGCTACTACAGGGCAAGTGAACCTTTCTGAGTTAAGTCAGATAGATTACTCTATTTGACTTACTAAAGCGGTGAATTGTAGTTAACGAACTGTAGTCACAGAAAAGCATTTAGATGCCAGGGTGAAATCAGTTTTATAAGCGCCTTCAAGGCATCAACTATGCTCTGAAGTGAATGAAATACTTCAATATCAGTGGCAATAAATGCCAAACAAAATGAGCTACCGCAATGCATTTAACAGATTACAGTAAACTCAATTATTCTTAAACATGCATGTAAATACAAGCTTTAAAATTCAAATAAAACTGGCATCTGCAGACTGAAACAGCACCTGGCTTTAACTAAGCAATTTGGTATGAACCTCCTATTGGATAATTACTGTATGGGCGATTATCTTTCAGATAACAACAAGTTATTTAACCACAATTGATGCATTGAGTAGTTTCTCATTTCTTAAACAACCACATAGAAAGACGCATCCAGCTGTCGTGGAAAAGATGTTAGTCTGTATAAGAAGGGTCAAACTATTGGCAGGTCTATGATCTGGGATTGCTGCAGTTGGTCAGGTCTAGGTTTATGATAGGAATAACAGACACAACATGCACTTTGTTGATGATTCTGTATGTTTCGAAGCAGGACTTGATGCATGCAACAAGTTATATACATTTTTTGTTGATCTTATGGAAGCAAAACGATTATTGGTAGTACTAGTATCCACTTTAATATATAACCAAACCAGCAATATATTCATTAATTTGTCTTAGTGTGGCAGCTTTATTGAGTTGAAACCTAAATGTGGTTGTGGGGCTGTAGCATCTGCAGCAAAACTGTTATTGTGGAGCCTCGTTTAGTCTGCAAGCGCTTCTTAGGTAAGTAAGTACTTGGTAGATAAATACTTTATTGATCCCGAAGGAAATTTGGGCAGTAGGCTACTGTTCTTCACCACTCGGGCGTAATATGCACTCTTTTGTGATGTTGTTTTTGTCCTTTTCACCAATGAATTAAAAAAACAAATAATGCAATTACTTCCGCAGTTTAAACACTATCCCCTCTACAGGGACACATGTGTAGGACTGGCTGTCACTCTTAAGCGTTATCCTCAACATGACCCTGCAGTGTGTCGGCCTTTTGGGTTTTTATTTTCATCACAGTTTATTCACTTTCTTTTTAGTCCAACACCTGCTGCCTCATTTCCCAGGGATGTGTGTGAATGTGCTCATCTTTGAAAAAAAGAATGAAAAAGAAGTCAGAAAATAAGCCAAATCCAGCAACAATGTTGCTCAACTGGCAACAATCCAAATATTTAAAAACTGGACATAACCACTGGCTTGTCCATGATGTCTATGTTGGTTATTGTTGGAGCATTCAATCTAATCAAACGTGTGAAGCTACAGAGCAACACTTGAAATCTGAAAGAAAATAAAGCAAAAAATAAAGCAATCCAAAGACTGGTCTAGTTGATTATGGAATTATTTTTAAAATACTACCATTAGAAGGAGAAAATTAAGAAAATTATACTATTTTTGCTTGATGAGAAAATAACTCATTATATCGAAAAGATAATGCTTTTTTAATAAAATCCTTTTGCTATCAGCTCCTATAACTACCGTGCAGTATTTTTCTTTACTCTAAACTCCTCGCTGGATTCTTTTTTCTTACCTCATAACAGCCTGATATAGTTGACAATACAAACAAAATGTGTCAAGTTACCAATGTCATTTTCTCACTGCCTTTGACAGAAGCAAATAGGTGTGCGCTGTGGCAGTCTGCCTGCATTTCTCCTTTAATTTTACTGTACTGTTACACAGACAAATACAGTAAATCACCTATGGCATGATGTCAAACAGCACAAATTAAAAGCTTTTAAGTGCCTGCCTCTGCTTATTAGCATAAGCACTGACTGGCAGGGAATGTGGCAGCTCTTTACAAGACAGAGATAACCTCCTGAAATGACAAGCCTTGAACTTCACCTCATGGAGGGTTATGGGAGAGACAGTAGGAGTGATTCCAGCTGCCACGTGAATGAGGGCACCTGGCGCGGGCCGTTGTTCTATCCTCCCCTCCCACCGAGCCTTTAAATCTCATCCTCTTCACGAGAGTCACGTCTTCACTTAGATAATGAATTATGGATCCCAGCCAGGATGATATTCAATATTAAATGAACTGCATATCTTCATTTGGTGACAGTGCCACCACTGCCATAAGGGACAATCCCTTCTATGCAGTATAAGTCCAGATACAGAGGAAAAGCTCATTACCATAAATATTCATGATGGGCGCTCAAGCTGTGTGTATGTGCAGTTAGGATGCATGCTTGTGTTGCACTCATGCTGTGCAAATACCCTAAACGCATGCGTGTATACCAGTTGTATTTACGAGAGTAAAACATTTGCTTCACTCTGACGCAGGCACGTTATTCGTGCATGGGCTTCCAAAATGGGAGAGAAAAATAGAAACCACTATAGTCACTACAAAATTCACCCGGCTACTGTTTCTTCTGCCTGAATACACATGAATGGCCCGACTGATCATTCCCCTGCTCTTTCTTTGCTAAAAAACACAGAGGAACACAGACATGTATGCTACATTTATGAGAACATGGACCGATAGTTTGTCTGAAGGCTCAGTGGAGCGTTAACAAATATGAAAAAAAGACCATGATGATCAGCCTTTTGCTTCTGAACTGGTGCTATTGTTCTCTACTTTAAATATTACTCTCAGTTTGCAGCAAACTGGAAGAGTTGTTTTTTTGTCTGCTGCATAAACACGCTGTCTGAAAATAGTCCGGCATTTTAAAGATTAAAACTGTGTGGCATCATACTCCATAACTTGAGCTACATGAAGTTGAGTGGTCATAAATTTTAAAAATAAATAGAGAAAAGGGAAAAACACACACATTAAAAGGGGCACTCCACCAATTCTACCTGTAAAGATCGCAATTCCCGGGAGTACTTCATGTACAATTTAAAAATAATAAAAAATATTTTAGTTTCTACGGATTATAAATGTTCCTGTTTATCCGTCAAAACCTTATTAATAAGAGTCATTGGTAAAAATACATCTTTATCTGTCATTCTCTATTACTATATGAAGATTTGTAATGAAAATCAGTAAATATTGTGTAAAAATATGAATTCCAAAATGAAATTTTTCCTTGTAAGTTTTTCTCTTTTTCGCTGCTTCGTCAAGTTATGGTAAATAGGGCCAGTGATAATGTTCTGGTGCGTCATCAAGTTTAACACAGATTATGCTCATTATTTGCTCATTCACAAACACAGATACAACCAGCTAATTTTAATAATGACCAAAGCAGCCTATGAGTAGCAGGAATTAGCTAATAACAGGTGCAGCTTGCTTCTTGATACAACACAGGACACATAAGCATGAACTTGATTGCTGGTTGGGTTAAAATATGTAATTTGCTCCCTTTGGAAAGCATGTGGGTAGAAACCCTTCTTACTGGATCCATGCCATTTTGCATATTCCTCCTGCACTAAAGGCAATGCAGGTCAAAATAAGTACAATGACTTCTCTGCTCCACAAGTTATATTGTGTCTATTATAATAATGCAATCATAAATAAAATTTTCATAAATTATAATTTCCCCCTGGGGTTAATGAAGTATTTTAATTTCATTTTTATTTCTTGAATAAAATTAAGAATAAAACAAGAAGAGCTACATAACTGCTAGTTAGAAATTCAAGGTCATCTTGGATTTCCGCAGGTCGTTTCAGATGGAAGTGGTTCAGCAGTCATTCTAATAACACCTCCTTCAGGCTTTTTTAAAATACATTTACATGTTTGAAAAATCTCTTCCTTTACTTCCTCTTCTTCTGGGCAACAACCACAGCCATGACAATGGCAAAATTTAAGACAGGCTTTTTTAGGCCTTAAATAATGGGACAACTTGCAAGGAAGTTCAAACAAAAAGCTTTATAAATATGTCTGTATGATTAAAGGTAGAGTAGGAGATCCTGGAAAAACAGTTTGACCAAGCTACATTTTGAAAATACACAATTCAAAAGTCCAAACCCCTTTCTTCAGACTTCCCCTGGCCATGCCTCCAGAGCACAGGGAGGGGGGAGGGACAAATGGCAGCTAAGTTTGATAGACATATCACCATCCAATCTTTTAGAACTGGTCGGTTAAAATGATTGGAGGATGTTTTTTCAGTCCTTTCCGTTCCCCAGGTGACAAAAAATTTTCATTTTTGTGTAGAGTATTTAATTAATTGGCTGCAGTCAGGATGTGAAGGGGATTTTAAGCAATATAGTAAAAAATGCTCCTGGAAAACATCTCCTATACCCTACCTTTGATTTAAAAAAATATCCAACTTGGAAAAAAAGAAAACATCCTCAAAACTCTCTTGTAAGTCACCTTTTAAAATAACAAAAACATTTTATGGTTAGTGTAACTTCTCCATGTAGATGAGGTAGACATGCTCCAGATGAGACCGAGTTTCATGCTATTATATTAGTTTTTCTTCTCATTGCTATAAAGATGTGCTTCTCTCCACAATATCACAAGGTTCTGATCTTAAAATTCATCCTGATGACTTCAGTGTTGATGTGGCACTATGTAAACACAAGCAGTCTGAGACGTCCTACCTCTGCCAAGGCCTCAGAACCTGGACCCACATCTTAATACAGATTGACATAATTAGTTAATCACTTCTATATCAGGCCGTAACACACTTCCGGTTAAATGGCTTTGCAAACTTCTTGAGAAATTATAACAGATTTTTTTTTTTAAAGTACAAACCACCTATGCTTAGCATTATAAATGTAAATTAACTGAATACAACTGTATTTACACTGCTTATATGTCTTTGTCCTTCTGATATTGACAATATATGAGAGTTAATTCTGACCATTTGACCCCTTTTGTGATTTTTAGCAGATACAGCTTTAGAACTAATAAAGCTCCAAAACACATTATAACTAATACAAACAATATCTTTATCTAAACATACAACATAAGCTACTCAACTAATTGCTTCACTGCTGAGAAAGGCTCTGTTCAAAGGCCATTTTTTCATTATAATTATTTACCATTACTGTTATCAATATTGCCAGTGTAAATGTGAAAGATGTTTTCAAACATCTGAGACAGAACCTAGAAGCCTGTGGTAATGCTGACAGCATAAAACTTGGAAGACATTTACTGCACAGCATCTACCAGAGCTGGGTTACAGGAGATGCGCTGTAGAATCCAGAGCATTTGACCTACGCTAGGGGCAAAGAAAAATAGGATATCTCAGCATCTCTTGCATCTGTTTTAAGATAATTGTTTCAAATGATCATTTCTGAAGCTCTAAAATTAATGTTTTGTAAAACACTTTCTCTGTGAATATGAGCCTTTATAATCTGAATTACTCTTTCAAAAAAAGAAAAAGAAAAGCCCAGAAGTCTTTAAAGGGTGAGAGTTTACTATGGCACATAAGGCACATATGGTGCCAGCATGAGAGATAAGTCAATCAGTTCATGTCCCAGAACAGCAACTTCAACTATGTATAATTATTCAGAGAAACGTTTCAGCATCAGATAAAACACAGGCCCCCTTGAAACATTGGAGGGGAACTTTAATGCCACAATCGACTCCCTTGTGGTTGTCTCTCACACAAAGCTTTAAATAAAATGAGATGTATAGAACATCACACAATGTACATCTAACATATCTTTAATTAATTTTGGAAGATAATTACCCTACCATGCATTTGTATTCCCTTCCCATAATGTATCTGGATCAGACAAACAAACCAACAAAAAAAAAAACAGCTTGCATCCAACTTTGTTTTTCATATGGATGAGACTAAAGCTGCACTGGCAGCTCTCCTTGGCAGTATATCAAAGTGCAATAAGGGTGAAAGCACTTAATTACAGTTTCTCACACATACACGTCCATACAGCTGTTCATACCCTGTACTTATAAATCCGAGCTAAAGCAAGCACCGCCAAAGTCACACACTGCATTCAACCATTTTAAGTGACAAAGCATTGTCCTTGAATATACAGACACAAGTTGCTGCAATGTATTTGGGGAGAGTGCTGTCATGCTGCAGTAGTGCGGTCTACTCATTATCTTGTGTTGTGTGACAGCATTTCTGAATCATATGGCCCTGAGAGTTTAACCAAAGGGGGGGGGGGGCTCCCCACCACTGCTAAGCCCAGATGATGGAGAAAGTGTGCAATAACAATGCCCTTGTCCCTTCAGAGATTACATAAGAAATTCCACTGATGTCAATCACACACTAATGGGCACCATCCTCTAAAAACCTTTCCTGTACAGAAATAGGTGAAAAAATGTGCATAAAACTTGTTTGTAAGATGCAAGCATATGCCTCTGTGTATGAGTGTGTGTAAGAGTGTGTTCACATGTGCACAACTCTGAAAGTCTCTACATTATACTTTATATAACTTGAACATGTCGGCATGATAAAGGCTCTTTATTCCTGTCATCACTTCCTTTGAAGTCTGATGTGCCAAATAAAGCCCAGGATAGAATTAAGTTCAGTTCATCTGTCGAGGATTTAATGTTTTCATACAGTTACACAAAGTCAAAGATATGGCACAGGCGATAGAGTGGTTGTCTTTTAGCTGACGTATGGATTGCTCGATCCCCAGCCTCTCTAGTGTCATTGTCCTTGGGCAAGATGCTGAACCTCCACATTACCCTCCTATATGCTTGTTAGTGTGCTTGTAGGGTACATAGTATTCTACATATAGTGTAAAAATATTAGATGCGTTGTATGTTTATAGCAGTGTAAATGATTTAGGATTTAGATTCGATTAAAAAGCACTATATACAAGCGAGGATCATTTATCATTTACATGTTACTTTTATATCAATGAGCATGCAAGGTTCACATAAAACAATTATCTTGAAACCTGTAAATATTAAAGAATTTTACATGGATGTTTGACAACAACCGGGTCATACTCCAACACTATTAAAACTATAACATTTGTAGTTATAGCATAAAATACTTCCGTGACTGTTTCTGAATTGTTTAAGCTATTTTCAGTGCCTGGTCACATAGATTTTTGTCACTTTTATATGATCTCCCTAAAGTCTTCCTCTCAACCTGTACCTGAATCACTTCAATTGTTACTGCTTCAGAGGTCTACTTTGGACTACTAACACCTTTCTGAACTTCTTTCCTGAACAGCAACAAGAAGCCCAGTCTCTGTGTAAAATACTCAATTTGATTAGAAATATTGTTCTTTCAGTCATTATCCCAAGTTTAAGCCAGGTAAGGATGTAGACCTACTGGTAAATTAAGTGTTTTTCCTCAGGAATTAACTTCCTCTGAAGCCCTAAAACACAAACCTGGTTTCAAAGAAAAATGTATAATATCCACAACTTCTACAACAACTTTGGACATATGTCAGAGTCAAAGATTGGTGTCTAAATATACTAATTCTTACTGGAATGTTTATCAGACTATGCAAGTAAAAGTGTTTCTGTCCCATTTGAGGGTAGCAATGGTGTTAGGCCAGTGTGTGATGACCTTCCAGACCAGGGATCCTCAATCCTGGTCCTCGAGGGCCGGTGTCCTGCAGGTTTTTGTTGTGTCCCTGCTGCAGGACACCTGAC
>JBBBVU010000014.1:7154858-7176870 GCA_037177055.1 Atherinosoma microstoma
AAGCTCTGCTCAAGTCTGCTAATTACCCACTGATTTGAGTCAGGTGTGTTTCAGCAGGGACACAACAAAAACCTGCATACACACCGGCCCTCGTGGACCAGGATTGAGGATCCCTGTTCCAGACAGTTAAAGGCTGCTCAAACTGGGTGCATGGTTGGCAATGTACTGGTGATGAATCATATTATGAATGTAGACGATCTTGTGGTCTTCAGTCCAAGTAGCACTGGCCTCCAGTAGCTCCTTTCTATTTGCTCTGGAAATGTAGTGGAACATGATATCAAATATAAAGCTAATAAGAATGTTGCCATCATTTGTAGAACTAAATAAGACAAATGTTTAAAATACCAAGAGTCCTTGCAATAAGGTTACAGCACAAATGACTGATGAGGAGGATATTTATAGACAATGCTGAATGATGAATGCTAACAAACGTTCTCCTACACAAGTTCACTCCATGTACAGATGGAGTGAAGATGTTTTTGTTTAAGACATATTGTACACCACTCTGTACATCATACTTATGGTTGAATTACAGAAAGGCTTGTCTACAGAGACTTCATATAGCTTATAATGATGCCATGTGGTTATTGCTGAAGACACCAGGATGGTGCAGTGTGAATAGTTTGTGGCTGTGGGGGTCACCACTTTTCGGGAGCACTGTTGTTGGAAGGGATGATGGTTAAAACAAGGGGTCCTGATGCCATACTGTATATTGAAGTGTTTTATTACTTTAGTTGTCATTTACTGTTTGTTTAGGTTTAAGCAAAAACAACTTAGTTAGGTTTAGGAAATGGTTTGGGCTTCCTGAAGTTACCCAAAATGTGCAGTGGACCTTGTCACCACTGGCTGGGGTGGGACTCTTTACCATGGTAATCCGCTTAATGGGAATTTGCTCATTTGACCTGTACGTTACTTGATCCGACAGACCCTCTTCCTCATGAACAAGACCTTGAGATAAAATCTAAAATCTTTTTCCAGGAGGGGATCATGATCGCAAAATACATTCTATGGATAGAGGCTGGGGATCTATTGGGAAGAGGGACCCTTAATTGAATTATTTTCAGGGAATTCTGTTGTTGAAACCCTTTGTTCTGGCAACAGAGGTGAACCACTGTGGGCACCTGAACAAGGCCCCTAAAACCCCAACTGCTCCCCAAAAAATGGCAGCCCACTGCACTCAAGTAAATCTAAAGAGGGATACCATTCAAAGCTTCATTTCCCAACTGGGATAAATAAAGTAAAAATTGTCATTATTTATATACTTATTATGAAATTCAAATACTATAACAAAACACAACAATGATGACCGTTTTAAATTCTCATAACTTGATTTCCATTCTTAGATTGGTGTGAAAATTGACAATGCAACTATCTGTGATGTGCCTTGGTGGAAAAAGACCTGCACAGATAGAAAGAATATGGTAAACGGTTCTTCATGTAATGTACCAATCTCAGTGGAGCATGATGCAAGGCACTATAACGCAATACTAATCCTGTATAAGACTGCTTCTCTTCACCCATAATCACCTAACAGAATTCATAAAAGGCATTGTGGGAAATTACTGTGGTAAAATTTGCTTAAAGTGAATAAAATAAAATGTATTTAAAGAAACACTCATTCTAAAAAAAGAGGAAAGACAAAAACAAAAAGAATACTGTCAGTGTGATGTAAATTGATATGTAACTGTGTGAAGTCCAACAGTAAAACACATATCCAATGGACATAAAGCAACTTCTAAAATATCAGATCATGCTTCCTCTATTACATTGGCTTCTTTGTATTAAAGCGGGGGACATTAGTGACAGCAGGCTTGTTAACCACCATCTGAGAGAAAGGCTTCACATTACAGCGGAAGACATGGCAGCCGCTTGCAAACAGCTTACTTAAACCAAGACGCTGCAAGGGCATCATGCAATAGGTAAAATCATGAATTGAACTATATGGTTATAATATCTGCAATGTAGGGACAGGAAACAGGAAGCTGCAACACAAACCAATGAGCAAGGCACTAGGGGTAGTCACAGAGAATGGATGAACAAGATTTGCTCATCTTTTTCTCTGTTTAAAAAAGATAAAATAAGGTGAACTGATGATTGAACTGCATATGATCCCTACACTTGGAGGTGCTAAGCACTATCAATTTCCTATAACGCTGTCAGGGAAACCAGCGGTGTCTTTGTAAAAGAGTTTGCATGCATTGTCAACCTCTGAATCATGGTATTTGTAACTTTGATTGTATGTTTCTATATGCCAAGAAGGCAGCAAGAGCCACCGATGGAGGCATTTTGCTTTCAGGTTGTCAATCTAATTGTAATGAGTGCAATATCTCTGGAACATCTTAATGGTATTCATTGAATCTGGCACAAACATCCAGTTCAAATCATGAATGAACTTATTTGAATTTGGTGGTCAAAGGTCAAGCACACATAACAAAAGAAGTCGTATTACAAATTATGTTCAAATTTTACACAAATGATGCATCTTTATCATAATTGTTTATTGAAAACACTTTACTGGCCATTTTTCAGCATCATATGTAATGAATGGGAAAAAAATGGATATAAACTGCAACTTGCCTGGTTAGCGAAGGCATACAACTCTAATTCCAGTCATTACTTTCACTTCACTCAGACCGTCATGGTGCAGTGTGATGTCTGTGCAGAGACTGACACTAAAAGGCTGTTCTAAAATTTATATGTTGAGGGAGATTTAAAATGCAGAAATTTGTAATATCAAAACCAGTTTGTAACCCTATCATGATCAAACTTGCTGCTTGCACTGAGCGTGATGTAACATCACAAAGTCTGCAGCACATACACTTTGTCTTTTGTTGACAACTAACATCAAACACAAACACTAATTCAAGTGAGAGCATTTTTATTTAAAAACATTTCCAATGTGGATCTTTAAATTATTTTTAGTCACAGCCTTTTTTTAGCAAATGCACCAGGAAGGAGGAAGGAGGAAGGACCGTGACAGTTACTGCAGAGCTACAGAGTTAATTAAAGACCTCTTCAAGCTGATCTGAATGAATGGAAATGTTAACAGAATATCACACTTACCCATCAAACAGGAGGATTTCTTTTCCCTCTTTTTATCAACAGGTTTATTCTTTTCCGTTTTCACAAGAATAATGACAAGAGTTCTCCACATCTAGCCAAACTTAGTCCAATGTGTTGGAAATCATGTTCTTCTCCTATTAGAGCCACATTACTGAACTTCACACTGTGGCTAATTCAAGATCTGTCCTGCATCCTGTCTCCTCTCTGAGCTCTCTCCAGCCAGTAAAAGTCAGTCTGATGTTGACTCTTGTCTTATCTTTTGCTCTGTCACTTTCTCTCTTTCTTTTCTCTACTCCTTCCAATGATGTCCTACTGGGTGTCTTTGCTGAATCAGCTATGGCGCACGTCCAAAACAGTCAATGTGCTGATATACAGTTGCTGGTGTGTGACATGGTGCTGTAAAGTGGAAAGCAGCTGTAATGTGATGCTCTTGACCAGAAAAAAAAGTTACAACGTGTTGTTTCTAAGCTACGGGACGCCTCTGGGCATTGATGGCTCCGGGAATGTACATAAAAAGTGTCCGTTTACCATGAAGATGTGTCAGAAGCAGAGTTTTAAGGTCAGAAAATTAAATAGTTTTGCTTTAAGGGAATCAGACAATAAAAATAATCTAATTAAGATAGAATATGTCAACTTTAATCTCTCATGCATTGGTATTTGGTGCTGACTTTGCTTGAAACAATTTTCTGAAACAATCTGTGCAACTGGGACAGTCACAAAGCTTGCATTTAGATACACTATGTAACTTTATTTAAACTTAAATTCACGCAGCTGAATATGTCATCACAATCAGATTGCAGCATGAACGTCTAAAAATAAAATAGATAGCAGTGAGGACCAAGAAGTTAGCATGCTAATTAGGTAGGACAGCCTGGAATGAAAGAGAAACTTGACAGAACATAGCATTATATAACAGGTAATCAAGAGAGCCAGTTCAGGTAGGTTCTGATTTAGCAAAGCACTGTAGCACTACTGATGCTGCTCTCTATCTAATAGGCTTAAGTTAAGGAGATCAAGAAACGATGGATAAACTAAAAGTATTATGAAAGATGACAAAATTGAAGAAAAATACATTTCAGGACTGATATACTTAAATGGAGAAGTGATGTACTGTTCACAGAGCAAGAAAAATTATGACTGAGTGCTGCTCTCTTATAAAGCATGCTAATTGGGTTGAACAGACTAATATCTTGGACGACTAAACAAAAATAGATTTTTCCCCCCCCTATTTAATTATGATGAGTTGTACTTTGACCAGAGATACACCTATCTTAAATATTTAAATGTCTGAACTGTCTATCATGATTTATGTTTTTTTCTATTTCTACTACAGTTTTGACCAATTCTGAGTATCATTCAAAGAACTATAATTCAGAAAAAAATGGCAATATAATATTCTATCTTTATGATATATATACCTGGCCGTCCAATACTAGAATTCTCTCATTTCCCATGTAATGGCTTTACTTTCCCATTTCTGATAACAGTGAAATGTAGTGGATGCAGCTGTTTGTTGCTAATTTGGTATCTTAGCTTTGTCACACTGAGCATGTTCAGCAGGTTGAAGCAACTGCAGATAAAACACTAATTGTGAGCTTTCCTTGCTTGCAGAGAAAAACATTCACAAAAGTGCTTGTGTATTGCTGTATCTCTGTGCATGTGATGCCTTTACTGTCAAACAAATAAACTGGATTTTTTTCAGTCTGATCCGTCAGTCCCTGGTCATAGCTGGCTAAGCTGACTAGTGGAGTATGATCATCATCATGCATCTATAGAACTTAAACTCACCTAGCTAAATGTTTGATAGCAGCACACCAGACTCTACAAAATGTGATTCTTCTATCATTTACCCATACATGCTCTAAGCATGTCAAATTTCTGTCCTCAAAGGCCTGCTGTCCTGCAGGTTTTATATGCCTCTCTGCTTCAATACACCTGATTCTGATTAAATGGATCTCTTCAACATATTGTTAAGGTCAGCACAAGCCTCTTAATGACCCATTAATCTGAATCAGATGTGTTGAACCAGGGAAACACCTATGACCTGCCGGACGGTGGCCTTCAAGGACCAGAATTTGACATCCAAGCTCGAAACGACTGCAAGTCTATTGCTGTAATAAAAGAAAAAATGTTTCCAGGTTTTCATCTTTTCATTATTCACAACTATTTCCCAGAAGAGACTAAAAGCCAGTACAGAATTCATTATGTAACCGGATCTTATGATAGAATGTGAAATAGCTACAGTGGTCCACAGCACAAAATGTTGCAGTTATACAATAAGACCCAAAAACTGGACAATTAGAGTGTTTTTTGCTCCACAGATACAGCTTAACTTGTTGGAACTTAGTTGTCCTTCATTGATGTAAGTTTTCCTACTTGATGACATCCACTTTCCTCCTCTCACATGTTTACTCTGCCACAAACATTTATAAGGAGGAAAAGAAAATGGAAGGAAGTTCTAATAAATGGAGCTTTGTGAACCTCTGAACATCTGCACACATGAAACAGCTAGGTTGAGAACCATCAATGTTTTCAACTTTTACTCTACTTTCATCCCACCAACCATTCGTTACTTTATTACCATACACATCTTCATAGCCATGAGATATGCAGCATTGATGATTTTGTCTAACACAGCTATCTGCTCGTAATCTCTACTTCCCTGAACCCTGATTTACAACTCAAAACCTGCCAGACTAATAAGTTTCAACTCAAGTCGACTTTATTTTTGGTGATAATTAGTTATAACAAGCCAAACTACAACAGTGAATGTGGTAAATATTAACATGATTGCGGGTTTATTAGCATGTTTTTTTGCAAGAGTAAAACTGTGCAGAGCCATAAAGCTAGCCATATGCATTTACTCACTAACACATCATGTATTGTACCCGATCATGGAAGTTTACATTTAAGGGGTCTTTGAAAAGAAAATACCCTAAATACCAAACCAAATCGTTCTTTGCAGACAATGTGGTTGAAGAGCTTTAGAAATTAGTAGGTTCAAGGTGAGATTGTTCACCAGAGTCTTATCCATATTGGGAATTAAAGGATAGGGGAAAAAATCACTATGAAGGCAGCAGAAGAAGCCTTAACATAGCTGCAGCTCAAAAGAGGAGAACTTTGGACTCAAAATGAGCTCATCAGTGACTGAGCTAAAGCAGGAGCTAAACATATCCCTGCAGTGACACTTGGATGAAATATAAAGACCTGAAACTCCAAATGACTGCTGACACATTACTGCGGATGTGTCCAGCTGCAGCATCAGAAGAATTTGCACATATCCTCTTTTAACAGGACAGACCAATATAGAGTCCTCTAAATAAGCATAAAACGATGGCCAGTAATAGAAAAGGAACAGTTGCTTCTGTCAGACATTTTGTTCTACAATCCATCTGCTGAGATCTCCCTCCTCTCCAAACTTTGTCCCTTTAAATATGCCACAGAACTTCCTTTTTAACCATCACTTGACATGTTTTGTCTGTTTTTGACAAAGCAGTCTGAAGTCGACATATTGCTACAAACTTACTCCATCAAGTCTGTGAAGCCATACAGCGCTTTGTATAACATTGTATTAAAAGTGGCTGATTTTTGAGTTAGCATTTTTTTAGAAAAAGAGTTAATTGAAATCTCATTTAATGATCATATGCACAACCAGCTGTTTCTCCTTCTCGAGATGAAAGATGGTTAACACTTGCTGATTTAGGAGACAATGAACCTGATTGCAGAGAAATCCTGAAAACCCTCTCTCCATTTTTCTCTCTTATTTTGCCGAGGCAAATGGTTTTGTTCGTGTCACTGTTTTGCTTTCAGTTAGCAATCTCCTACTTTTATGTTACAGCTGGCATAACGTAGCTTGTATCATCACCCTCTGATGGCACTACACCAGCTGCTGACTGCAAACCAGTTAATCAAATGCAAATACAGCTGACGAGAGTCCTCTAACAGGATGCGTCTTTGCACCACTCAGTCCCTCTGCTACACTGACCACTGCAATCTGTCCTTGTACTAACGACATACCCCTCTCAGATCAAATGTCTGCTGAGGGCTTTCTAGAGGACAACACCCAGGAGAGAGCTCCAAACATCTTATTGATCTGACAGTGACATTGAGTCTGAAGTCTGAACTACAATGTCCACAACCACGGGAACTACATGAAAGCAACAGACGTGATGAGTGGAGGAGAATCCATCTCCTTAGGGTGTGATTCTCTTAAACAGATCAATTTTCAACAGTAACATTTATGAAACCTTGGTCAGTACTTCTGACAAGGTATAAACGGTCTCACGCCCCTAAAGCTTTGATGGCAACTCACATAAATCTTACTCACTGTGGCAAAGTGGTCAAAAAAAGGAAAAAAGCTTGATGAATGGAGAGATGTGAATGACCTCCAAAATGTGTTAGGTTTATTGTAAACGGGGGAGGTGGTGTGCTTGCGTGAGTGGTTATCCATTTCAGGTGCGTTGGGCCCTTGAGTATCAGCTGCAGTCGTGCACTTCTCATTCCTCTGGTCAGCCTGCTGTGATCACTCCATCACATGCAGCCATCAAGCTGCTGTCGGGCCAACTGCACCAAAACACACACATGCATACACACACATGGAGCGCTTGGTAACACAGCTTATCACCAGGGCGAGAGCTTCTGTCAGGACTAAGATCAGCAGCATCAGTCGTGCTCACATACGTCACAAGAGAAATCTTAAAGCCTGGATTGATGCATGCTGTAGCTGCTGCACTCCCACTTGTTCCCCTCACTGGATTGCTGTCTGCACAAAAGAGTTATAGCTTCAAGAAGGAATAATAAACACTAAATGGACAGCGACTGATGCTGTAGTCAGTACAAATCATCTTAATAAAACCTGTACTACAAATATTGTAGGCATTTTATGTTTACATTAAAGACTAACCTGAAAGGAATCTAAAGAATGAGGAAATGTTTAGCAAAAATAAATAAATCATGCAGTAATTTGCAGTCAATTGCCGTTAAAGACTGATTTGTTCAAGATTTTACTGAAATGAACTAGTACAATAATCAATTTAGTTTAATACTTAGTTATTATTCTGGTAGGGGAACAAGTGGTAAAGCAGAATTGGAGTAAAGACGCATATTTTAGCTATTCTTTCCACATGTCATTATGTTGTCATTAACTAAATGGATGTGAGCAGCATGTTCATGTAATAGTAGGGGTTCTCAGCAAATGTTGTCCAACTGGAGGTAGAACCAAAATGCCTGTCAAGAGGGGACAGAATTCTTAATCCTAAACAAACCCAAATGAAAAAAATAAATAATACAGGCTTAAAGCAACACAATCCCAGAAAAGCAGTTGTCGACTGTCAGACTGTGGAATTTTAAAAGCTTAATATTTACATTATATCCTAAAGAGATAAATCATGTTCTGGTGCTTTGATCAGTAATGTATATGCTCATCAGAGGAGAGCTAAAGAGTTTAGACATTTTCTATGTGAGATGTTTTCTGGGCTATGACACCAAGGTCAGTCAGACGTCACTCCTTGTGCATACATGTTTTAATCAATTAAATATTGGACTGAATTCTGACTAATATTTTCTCTTTTAGCCAGAGCCCGCAGGTGGATGCTGGGGCGCTTACTTTTACTGTTTGTTTTAAAATTGTACATCACTTCACAATGCTTTAAACATGCTTTATGAATAAACTGGATTGGATTAACGTCTAACTTTATATTCCAAGAATATCATCTATCTGTTTGGCACTGATTTCTATGTCTTGATCACTCATTCATAAAACAACATATTCTGGAGCAAGTTGTCTGAAATACACAACAAACTTCTCAACCTGAACTTACTGAAATAACATAAGAGATCAACTCTTTTCTTTTTCTAAAGCAAACCTTAGCAAAACTTATACTGGAGAAGTTCAATAGGTTTTGTCCTTTTTATAGGATTTGATATTATTGTCTGACATTAAGACCACACATGGCTCTCCATGAGCCTAAAGTGAGTGTTAATATAGAGAGGATTACAAAATGAGCAATAATGAGAAACCATTTTTGCTTCAATATTAATAATCAAAGAAAAGGAAATAGCTGTGTGTTCAAATCTCTAAGTGGCATTGGCTTAAACCAATAATCTGACAGCTATTGTTACTGCCGTTATTTCACATTTGGCCTTCAGCCATGTTCGCAGCCCCCTTGAACAGACTGGAGAACGGGCCAATTTTATGCTAGTGGCTGAATGTGTTTCTGGTTGATTATTCATAGATATTCTTTAGTCATGAGTTGTGATTAAATGGGGCAGTATCTATTCCGATTTAGCATTAAAAAAACACAAAGTGTCTATTGTAAGGGTGCCTTTTGTTATCAGTATGTTTCATTGATATGTTGCCCCCTAGATGGTTTATCAACTAATTATTTTACTGACATTATTTGGATATTTGGGTCCTGCCACTGTCTAGCATGACTGGGCACACTGCACACACACGTTTCAACCCATGGCCAACAAATACAGAGGTTTAGCTGTACTTTGTTAGTATTTAGAAACATTACCTTGAACATATGTGCACACATTGTTACTTTGGCTACAGATGTTTTTTTGGTTACAGGTCATGACTTTGCGATGGTCTCTTTAACACCCTTGACAGTATGCTTGGGATCCATTTAGAAGACTAATCTATGACAGTGCTTTTACTACCTGGCTAGTGTCACACACATTTATGACCTTCCATCCCCATGGTGCCACCTTTGTTCTTTTAGCATCTCCACAAGGTTCTTTACTTTTTTTTCTGGATTTGTTTGCAGTTTTCACATCAGAGTCTGAATGTTTCTGGAAGACAGAAACTGTCTCCTGCTTGCTCATGATGACCTCATGGTCTTATGATGTTTATACTAAAGTAAAAGCTTTAAGAAATGTCCAGTTTTTACGGAACTTTTATCTGCTTTACCTTACTGACCCATGATGTCAAAAGAAGGGACACTAAGATTTAAGGTAAGGCCTTAAAATACATCCAAAGATGCATCTTTGTTTCACTCAACTGATGTCCATAACATATCAGAGGTTTTTCATGTCATGAAAGAATCTTTTGCAGTGTCTGTAAATATCTGTTGAACATAAAGGAGATGCTGTAACTCTGAGTACTTAAACTTCTGCCTTTCACCATGCATTTAGTATCAATCTTATCGTATATAAATTGGTTTTGTTGTTGAGTTTGGATTTGTGTGAGTTGTATGAGTATGTCTGTGTGTGTTTGTGTAATTTAGCCCTTTCTAAAGTAGCCCTTCCTTAATAATTTTGAGAACAATTGTGCAATCTGACTGCAAGATGATCACAAGCCATGGATCACATCAAAAAACAAGCTGCAAGTCAGCAAGTTGGATGGCCAGTTTGTTAGATGTGTAATGATTCAGACTTGCTCCAATGCTAAATTTAAAATGAACATGTTGGGTTGTTGGAAAAACAGGAGTTTTTCTGCTAATGAGCAGATTTTCTGGAACTGCAGGATGATACGTGAAATGATAAACTGCTGGTAAAAAAAAAAAGAAATAGGAGAGATTCATTAGTCGTAATTACCAATTGCATAAAACAGTTGCTTGGTTTTGCAGTTCAAATAGAAACATAATAAACTGAGAGAAAAAATACTCTCAAAGATCTACAGTTTTTTAAGATTATCAGAATTAACCTAACAGGGCTAGAGTTTCCAAAAATATTGAAAGGTTTTAAAAGTTTAATGAGACTTTTAAAACTATGAAACTGTGTTCCCAATGTGTCTTTATTTTATTCAGATAGCAAGTAAAAGATTTGCCACTAGCACTAAAGAGAAGTTGCCCTTCTCCCTTGATTGTGTCACTGATGGCTTCAGTCAGCTGGGATTGTATAAAGCCAGCATGCGAGCATGTCACAGCACAAAAAAAAAAAGAAAAAAAATCACTATTACCATACCAAACGCTGAGCACATAAATAAATGCAGAAGCTACAGTTTCTTTATCCAAGGATACATCACTCAGAGCCGAAGATCAGCATTTTGGGTGCCAGAGTGCCCCGAGAAGTCTTTGATTATAAAATGCTGAATGCAAATCCTGACCACATGTTGAGCGGCGGGAAAGGCCTTGATCTCAGAACAAAGCGGGCTCAATCAATAGCAGAGGTGTCCCACGAAAACGCTGATGAAGCAGACCGTTATCTGTTTTGGACAGTTGATTTATTTGTGTATTTTTCCAAGCTTTGGCCTGACCAGAATAAAATCATGACACATCCAAAGCTGAGGTGTGAAGACGTATCACCTAACGCTGATAATAGTGGAAGACTAGCCATTTTTTTTATAAGAATGTCCCCGATCAAGATGGACAGAAGCAGTTTTCTCATTTATCACAGCCACCATTGAGTTTGTATTTTTGGAAGGACAGCTTAAAATAGTTAACTCGTTGGGTTTCTATTATTGTTGGGTTTATATTGTAACTCTTAATGATTTGTAGAGTAGTCAGTCTGCATGAATTTAAACTGAATGTCTAAATGTTTGCACCGTATGTCACCTAAAACATCTGGTCCAACGATGACAAAATGATTTCTCAATGGTATTTCAGGATTTCTCATGTGCTGAAAAATTACATAAAATGTTGATGGCTCATTCTGCACTCAGAGTTTAAGTCGGATAAAAACCTTTTATCAAATTCAAACTGTGAAGTTTGCTGAGCTAGCTCACACTTTACGATGAGTGGAAGATAATAGTAACAGCATGCAGGGAGTCTACTTCTAAATGTTAACTGTTTCATGGGGACTTTAAATCTTTAAAGAAATGCTCCTGCTCTTGCATCGCAGCATGAAGACAGTAAGACTACAACTAGAAAATCTGCATGCTTATATTTTATTCCAATATAATATTTTGGGTTGCTTAACTACATGCTTGACCAAAACTAAACATTACATCTCAAGTTAAACACTGTAATAGAAAGCGCTAACGTTACCGGAGATGCTAGCTCACAACGACTAGAACAATTTCCAAACTTTGGAGCCTTGTAATCCAACATATTGGTGTCAAATGAAAGGAAGATTTGATGGCTACAGTGAAGGGATCTGGTGGCTTTGTTATCATCAGACATTTTTATCATTTGATTTGGGTCTGCTTCTTAGAGGGAGGGGTCACTGATAATCAATAGGATGATTTTATGAGTAATTTAGCCTAATTTAATAAGGCCAGTCCTGACTGGAGTACTTTTTGCCCTTTCCATAATGAAAAGGGTTACAGAACTGTTTGAGTATGAAAATGATGCAAACATATATTTAAGGCTTCACACTCCCAAGTTGTCAGTTCAGTTAACCGCCTATTAACATAAACTTTATATGTGGCCATGTTTGACTAATATGTTAGACAGTCGGTTGTTTTATCAAATATTTAATGCACTGATGGACTTATTTCACCCCAATTCTTATCCTAACCAGCACCAGGAAGAACTAATGAAACCAACAACCCTCTGCTTGTACATAATAACTCATCTGTGATATCTTTGGTGGCATACCACATACACCTGTGTGGCTGAACCCATTCTACCTTTAAGGCTTTTTTAGTTTGTGATGAATGAGCCTGTGGTGCCTTATTTACCCTCAAGATCTGCTCCTAATTTCAAACCCTGGCCTTCCTGAATTTTAATTACATTTTTACATCAGGTGTTTACTTTTTCCCTCTCTTGTTGCTACTGGTGAGAAAAGGCCTAAGTATTACTCATTTTTGTTAATCACAAACTACATTAATTAAAGTTTCCATTAAATAAAGAAAGAGGAGAAGAGGTCGGAAACTAACTGAAATCCAAGATGAAGCAAAGTTTCAGTGACAAGATGGCCAAGAATATCTAAATTAAAAAAATAGGCATTACCAAGAGCTGGGAAAGGGGTAAAAAAAAAAAGTAGAGGGACGATTTGTGGATGAAAATTGCCAGAGGAGGATGAAAAATAAAAGTAGGAGGACAGAAATGAGTGGGAGTACCATAGACAAAGTGCACAGGATGAATGAGAGCGTATAAATGATGAGGTGAGGCTGCTGCTCGACAGACCTGTCACAGCTTGATTTATGGGCCTCTTATCTAGCAGGACCAAATGCATTATCAAAAACACTGAGACAACATGTCAATATTTCTTACTGTGAGCACATGAGGAACAAAAGTGGTGGGTATCGGCATCTCTGAGTCATGCCTGGAAAAACTCTCTCCTGCAGCGAGCATTACATGGAGCAGGTGTGAAGGGGGGGGCCTGCAAAACTGACGACTGACACACATTGTCTTAACGTTCAGTGGGAAGTGGCAAACGACACTCAGCAGGGCCTCGGCACAATCGCAGCTCAACAAAGTCACGCATTGTCTACAAATGGATGTGACATTACATCAGTGAACCTCAAAGTGCAGCTCTAATAATAACAAGTTTTTATCTACCGTTTCTTGTGACGTTATGAAGCGTGGCAGTACATTAATAGATGAGGCGATGCTGTGAAGGCTAAAAACAGAATATTGCATAATCGGGTAACTTTGTAAAGGCAGCGCAGCTTCATCTTATTGTCACACTGGTTGAATGAAGGCCAGGAGTGATGACAGAGCACAGCAGCAGGGAGTGAGAAGAGAGTTTATCCTCTGGCCTGGTGGGACAAAGGACAATGGCTCTGAGTGCTCAGAGAAAGAACATGTAAACATCTCTCGGCTCAAATCTTTTCTGTGCTCACACAATCATCTCTTCCTTCCATTCATGGCCACTATAAACCCTCAATTTGCTTTAATGCTTTGAACACTGGAACAATGAAAAGAAAGAGTTTGAAAGTTCATCAGGATGAGGTCCAAGAAAGGCTCCAAACAGACATCCAGTAGTCTGTTTGATTGTGTTTTTAACAGTAAAAAAGAGAGAAGTTCGGTAAACAGTTAATTGATCTGATGCACTTCATGCTTGACATCCTCACAGTAAAGTTGTTGTGCAAAATAAAGTCTTTCTAGCCTCTAACTGCTTCAGTTGTCAGACAATTTGGCATACTATTTTGTCGGCTTTGTAGGGAACACGAGTTAGACAGGCTGAATTTTAAGCAAAACAACATTCTTTTTCTAACCCTAACCAAGCTGTTCAGATGTTTAAAACTAACCAAACAGTGAGGAAGAAAAAAACTAAAGAGCAAAAATCAAGAGCTTCACTAGTTGTGTTGATGTGTGACTGTTATATGTTCCCAGGTTGTAACGTTTTGCAGCAGCAGTCTGACTAGGAAAGACCCGACATGTATGTATCACATTCAGCACCTGCACAAGCGTAGACTGCTTCTGCCACATTAATGGCAGACATAAGATAAGTTAATCAGAAGAATCATAGATCCCGTTTTACATAAATACTACTGCTATCCAAACTCACTAACTCCATTATTTTTTCACAGCATTTGAGCAAAAAGAATAGAACAAAACATCATAAAAGTAGTTGCTCTCTGAGAAATCTACCGAAAATCTACCAAAAAGGTATGAATTTGTAGCCTTATTATACTGTATATTTTCCTTATATACTGTATCTCCTTATCTCACATACAGCAGTGATGGTGGAGACAGTGTCTTCCAGTGATGTAAAGGGCCATGTTTTTCATGAGCTGTCACTGTTAACTGTCAAAAATAAGATGCTAATCAGTTTATTTATAACACTGACTGTTAAATAAGCTTCAACATTTAGAACAATGACATTTTCAGTTGCTATGATCCACTGCTGCTATCTTGTACACAACCACTGCACGCTTGAGCTAATCTGAAACGATGTTGAAAAACTGTGACTTTGCAAAGACTTCTGTATCGTACCTCCTTCAATTTTTTTTGTCAAATGTAAAATTTTATTTCAAGCGGAGGCTGTTTTAAAAAGTAGCTTTTCAAAAGGTTTTCCTGAAATTCTTGTTTGAAAAAGTGTGTCTTTTTAAAAAAAAAAAGCTATTATGAGGTTCCTGAAGCTAAGGCTTTGCAAAGCTTTTCCTGGTGTTACTTTTACTTTTCACCAGTCTTAGATTTTATATGTTTAAAACTTTTTTAAAGTTCTGAAACAATGGTTGACGATCGGGGAAAAAATGTAACAGAGGACTGACACCTCAGTGGTTTTTTTGTTTCTTTAATGCATGTCAGATAAAAACAAACAAACAAACACAACTTTGTGGTTTAAAAGGCAAGAGATTACTGAAATTCAGAAAAGAGCTAAGCTAGGCAAGCTGATTCCTCCTACCAACTATATTGGAGATAACTTTGCTTCACAGACATAGGAACATCACACGATCTCTATCATCAAACTTATTCTAGTTTAAATTCACTGAAATGACAACAGACAAGTTGGTTTGCTTAAATTTGTGAGGAAAATGTTGACAGCAAGTAGCCTTAAATGAATAAATAATAGTCAATAATTCTAAGGGACAGTTAACAGCATGACTGAAGAGATGCTTTTTCTTTGTGGTCATTATCTGTCTTTCTCCTGGTAGCTAATGCAGTCCAGTCGAACTATAGTTGCTTAGCCTATCCAGATAAAGAAAGAATGGAAACTTGTCGCTGTGAACAGTCTCCATAAATATACCTTTTATCCCCCTCTTACCTTATTTCACAGGTGATCTTACTTGAATTTTGGTACCATGATAATGGTAGTTAGTCTGAGGAAAACTGAAAACAATTCGGTATTTGTTGTTGTGACATCACCAGTAATAACACTTAAAGTAAAGACTAGGAGAAAAGCCTGCATTAAGAAGTGATTGGACTTTGGATTTTTTTTTTCACATTTTCATTTTCTACACTACTCCCACCTTCACAATTCATGATACGACTCTCTCTTGCAATAACCTGTGATTTGTTTCTTCTTTGTTTGTTTATCTGCATGTTGCACAAATCTCATTTTCACACCGTTTCCCTTTTCCAGAAAGATCAGCTTGGCTTTCAAACAACTGTCTTGCATAAGGAAAGATGCTGAATTTCATGTGTGGGATGACTAAGTTAAACTGATCTTTACATCTTCTCACTGGATTCTTGTCCGGGTGGTATCTGACAGGTCTGAGAAATCCTCACAGAGTGCTGATCTCAGCATTATGGAGTCAGTCTGGGACAACAAAAGATGCTGTGACAGCTCTAATCTGCAAAGCTGACAATTACAGTACTATACAGAAACTGTTATTAGCATATTTTGTTTATGTTTTTACTTTATGTACAGCATGATTAACTCTATCATTCCAGCTTACTGCACAGTACAACAGTTTGAGTCAGAAACAGATCAACCAGCTTCAAATCCATGTGAAGCTATAAAAGCCATATCTGTTTATAGAAACATTGGATTTGCAGCAATCAGCCACAACATTAAAACCACCTGCCCACCCTTGCGTTGACAAAACAGTTCTGATTAGGGCTACGTGATAGGAAAAGGAAAACGTACTATACGTGATACCATTTTCATTCACACAACTCTCAAGCAGTTTGCTCATGTCTGAGTACGAATGTGACAATGCTCCTTTTTCCACCACCATTCTTTATTCTGGATAAGTTCGGGAAAATGACAGTTAGGTGTTCAAACGGGCTGCACATTTGCATGCATTTTATTGTGGGTATCCTCATCAATATTTTTCATGTTGCCATGACAACACATCCTGCAAATTAGTATGTTACTAGCTCAGGAAATCCTGCACATACTAAAATGATGCTTTGAGGGCATCCCATGCAATGAAAGCAAATGAAACAAGCTCTTGACCAAGCGTCGGTATCTGATGCGCTGGATGGAGATCTGGGATATTTGGAGGACGAGTAAATGAATTGGGGCTTTCCGTCATGATGGTTGAGCCATTTTTGAGGAGTGTTTTGAGGCAGACTAGCCTGCTGAGGGATGCAGACACCTTCGGGTTTTGCCATTGCCATGGTAGAATGCTTGATCAGCAGCAATGTTTAGGAATGAAGTAACGAAATAATTCACATTATTCACTTTACTTCTCAGTGGTAAAATGTGGCTGACAGATACATACTCCCCGGGTGAGATAAAACCACACGAAACCTTATTTCATGTGTTGTACTTTGAGACACACACACACATTTCCTTGGATTGAGTGTTGAGACTCAGCTCCTGCCATATTTCAGTCATCCGTTGGATGACACAGTGCTCTCACATCGGCCATCCAGGGACACTGCGGCAGGCAGGCAGCTCTACTACTGTAGTGGTATGGCAGGTTCAGCTGAAGGAGAGGCACTGACACCCATACTAATGAGACTCTACGCAGCGCAGTGACCAAGCGTATGCAGGAGCATCAGGCAGAAACAATCACCCAGCTTCCCCTCTGCATATTGCTTCAGGAAACCCCACCACTCCGTTTTATCTCAATCCTCTACACCTTTGAAACATTCAGACAAACCTATTGCACCCTAAACATTTGAATTAGATCGTAAAAAAATACCACACATTGGTATTACTGCAACAACAGCATCCACTGTTGGTCAGCTGGTCTAAGAACATGCAGCAGGCTGAGTACACAATGTGTGTTCTTATAGTCAGCTGCATATTCTTAAATTCTGAAGAGAGAAATTAATTTAATAGAGCATGAATTTGTCTAGTAATGTACACACAAACACACACCTACACACATATAAATATATGCATATTGTCATAATAATAATATTATCCCCCCATAATAATTTCTCTGTTCTGACTCTTTAGTTCCATACATGTAACTTACATACAGTACATAGAGGTTTGATAAACTGAAAGCAAATCTCATCAACTTTAAAATCAGCTCTGCTGAATCATGTATTATGAACTCCAACAGTAACCCACCCATTACCCAGCATGACAGCAGGGGCATCCGCTGTCCTGCAGGTCCTAAATGTTTCCTGCTGCAGCACACCGGAATCGGATTACTGGGTCAACGTGTTTCGGTAGAACTTGACAACAAACTGTTGAGGAGAGTCATTTAATTTGAATCGGGCGACTTGGTGCGAGGAGACACCAAAACCTGCAGGACTGCAGCCCTCGAGGACCGGAGCTGGACAGCCCTGTTGTACAGCTTCACAGTATAAATATGACATGTGATCATTACAAAATAACGTAATTTAAACATCATGTGACAGCTATTCTCAGTTGTGAAGTCATGTTGATTTTCCAAACTTCATCACTGATGAAAAAATGAAAAATGGATAGAAGGATAGGAAAATGTTAAACTTTTTAAGTTATAATGAAGACTGTTTCATTGAGTGGAGAATCTCTAAATATTCTTAAAGTTCAGATCTCAGAATAACGTGTTGATGTTACCTGATATAACCTACAAAAAAATCTACAAAAAATATTGGATCCATTTTAAGCCGTAATACGGCTCAGAAATTACTAAAATTACGGTAGATTCTGCATATTTAGCTGTGCACGTTCCCGTGATGGACATGAAGTTCTCGGCGTGACACCGGAGCAGGAGAAATAATCCGGCTTCTTGTTGATGTACAGTAATTATTTTAGCAACACATGTTTTGTCTCTTGGCATATTTAACTTATGGCAGCCACCGGTAAACATGGCCAAAAACGAGGGGACAACTGTAAAAATATAGTACTTCATTTGCAAAAATATCCTTCTGTTTTATCTACAAAACAGCGGAGGCAAAAGTGGCCTTTGGAAGACCTTGAAATTCTCCAGAAGAAATTCATCAGCACACAACAGAGACGCAGAGTGATACCGCCTTCTGATGATGGGCAGATGTTCTCCATGCAGGTGGCTCGTCTGAGGCTAATATTATCTGCGTCATTAGCCATCTCCCAATGCTTGACTGTGTCTCTGCAACTTTAAGCTATGGAAATAGAAAATATTCAAGACGAAGTTAGAGACAGCTCCTTTATCCAGGACCTACAGTAGACTCTTACTTCCTGTAAGGTCCCTTTGAAACAGGCTGAACCTGTAATATGTCGACAAATGATCCAGGATTTGCCCTCTAGTCTCTTGTGAGCCTCAGGAGTATCTCACTGCCCCTTTTTACATGCAAGTCTTCAGCCCCCCCACCCCACCCCCTGTGAATTATGTAACAGTAGTGTTTACAGTGAAGGCACACTGCCTGTAGAAAAACAGGCAAGGATGTATAACCTCTGTAGGATGTGGACGGAGGCTGAATGAGCGTCTGTTCCTGCTGCTTCACAGTTTGAACGACAGCAATTTACAACCGACAGGTCAGGGTGACCTGCTCGTTGACTGATGCTACACATACATGGATGACAGATGGGGGGTTAGGTCATGTTGAAAAAAATCAGCCTGAAGTGGTGACCATGAGGTCTTGGTACAAACCCAAGACAGCAGAGAAATTGCAAAAGTCAGTTGTGTGTTCGTGTGTGTGCTTTCTAAATCCTCCAGCAGTGACAGAGCCACACAAGTATTACATCACATGTGTCTCTAAATCTAGTGAAAGCAACACTGCCGTCCATTATTCTGCATTAATGAAATGATTGGCTGCTACATACTATTTTCTTGATCCTTTTATTATACCCACACTACATATGAACAGTCATGACATTTAATCTAGTGTAATGACAAACTCTCCCCTTACTGTGTACTCCCAATAATTCATGTTACTTGAAGTACCACTTAACCACAACAAGCTCTACTTTGTGTGTGAATGCACACAATGAATAATATATAGATAAAAAACTTGAGTATAGAAAAGAGCACATCTGCCATAAGTAATAATACCCTCAGTAAGTTTAACAGTATGAAAAACGTGACCCTTTGTCATGCAGATCTCTTGCTAAGTTAGCCGCCAATGTCAGTTGAAGAGCACCAGATACCATCATCTTAGTATGGGAGGATTTACATGTCAGAGATTAACAAAGGGAATGAAAAGAAACTGAAACATCTCCAAGCTGAGAAAATGTGAACCTATAGGAAACTAAAGCAGTGTACTCTATGTACTTCTGTGTACTATAATGTGGTATATAGGTGGAATTTAATGCATTAACAACATCCACACCATATGTCAAATTCTAAACAACATTTGCTTTTTTATATATATACAGTAAGCTAGCACGAGTCTGTATTTAGCAGACGTGAGAGACATGTTGCAAAAATCCACAGGCTCCAAAGTGCCTCGAGGCTGAAATGACAAAGAGCACATCATTCCTTCTAGCTGCAGTCAAAGTTACTGTGTGTGTGCGTGGATGTGGAATGTCGCTACGGGAATGTTTAATATCCCAAGGTTGAATGTGTCTCTTGACATTTGTTTCCCTTCCTGGGCAGTGAAGAGGCTATTTTGGGTGAATTTGAGAGTCTCTCCTGATCAAGTGCTGCTGGGAGTTTCTAAACGAGGCAAGATGGCACATTAAAGTAAACAACCAAAAAAAAACTGTAAATTATTAAACTTAACACATGAATTAACAGAGTACACTGCCTAGAAGCAGTATGTTGTCAGAGAAAACTAAGGCCATCCGAGTTCAATTTTATCAACAATGTGAGAAAAACGGAGAGCCACTTTTAAATCATATATTTTGACAAGGCAAATTACCTGTCTTGAATTTTTAAAAGGAAGTTATCCAGATTTGCACCAAAAGTCCCACTGCAGGCTGGTTTCACACAAATATGCAAAATAAGCTAGATTTTTTTTAAGATGTGGAGAGGGCATCTAATGTGTTAAAACTGAGGTGTCGACACCACAGAAAGTGACAAGACTTGGTTACCATGGTAACGACACTACCATCTGTGAGAAGGCCATTGAAAGAAAAAATCCATCTCTGTTTTTAAATCATTTTACACCTCCCAAACCATGTCTTTTTACTAAGCCTCGGTATTTTTGCCTAAACCTAATGTGGCCTATAAAGCAACAGAGTGTTGTTTTATTTTGCTGGATTGAACAGCAGTCTCTTGCTTAGTCTTACTGAATTCACACCACTCTTCCTGTATTTCCTCCTGACTCAAAAAGTGGATCTTTTTGGGTCTTTTTTGCTACCTTCATTAAATAAAAGAATCCATACGTTAAAAAACAAACAAAAAACGTCCATGTTCCCACTTTGACCACAGAATTTGTCTTCACTACAACAAAGCTGCTCATTGACTTTCTTCTGCTTTCCGTGGTGCCAGTACCTAATTTCAAGAAATAAAGTAACACCCATATAAATCAAGATGCTGAACAAGCCCTGTCAGATTTGTCCGAGTGCTGTTTGTTTCCCAGTGCAAACAGCCCTGGAAAGCAACGAGGATTTATTATTTTATGCTGATTAAAGTGACATATCTACAAATAAGACTTAACTCAGAGCTTGACAACTTCTTTCAGCTCTTTTTGTTTTGTTTACGTGAGCTGTGAAGTCATTTCCAGATGACAAGGTTGTCACATGTTGTATTGTTGATGGCTTTGCACTTAAAGTTATGATACCCCTGCAGTTTTCCAACTTTTCCGTTATCTCGAGCTCTGGCAGTGACTTACTGCATTATGCAAGATTTTGACTCAGGCAGGATTAAGTCAAAGCAAAGCCATGGTGTGATTTCCTAGTCTCCAACTTGAGCTTAGTTTAATCTGCAGCTCACAAAAGACCACAGTATTCCTTCCTGAAATCCCTCACTTAAATAAGAGTGTTTGTCTGTAAAAGTAACATTAACCTGCAAATCTGGGGTGAAAATGCATCTTGCAGTGATTGGGGGGTTTTTGTTTGGTTTTTGTCAGCATGTGAGTTTGAAGCTGCTTTTGACAATTACTGATGTTGCAAAAGAAACATAAAAGTATGTTAAAGGTTCGTATCCAACTCTTCCTTAATTGAGAAAAGATAATTTCATAATTAACTAGCAGATAATTATGTGTGTGTGTGTTATTAGTGGGAGTAGAGAATTTCAACAGATTGAGAATCATCTGGTAAATGCGGGTAGAAAATCACAAAACATGAAGAAGTCTTCTGCTCCAGATGTTGTTTCGAATGCCATATGCTCACTTTAGGGAAAATAGTGTCAGGATTTCAGTTCCGAGCCAGGGCTTTTATTTTTTGTAGTTGTGTTGTGTTTATTTCCTGTTTTATTTTGTAT
>JBBBVU010000014.1:7176970-7195808 GCA_037177055.1 Atherinosoma microstoma
AACGAATAAATATTCTTGTTTTGAAACTCTATCTTGCCTCCTGTCTGCGCCTGTGTCCGCACCTCAATACCCTGACAAATAGTTCCTCAAGTTTATCAACTAATATCAGTAAAACATTAAGACTCTGATTTCTGCTAATTTCCTTAAATGAATATTAATTTGTCATATAATTAAAGTATAATTCTACATTTAATAACCAACATGCATTGCCTGCACTGAGGAACAGTGCACAAAGCAGTTTGTCCCCCATATCTGCTTATCTCTGACCTGAATGTGCAGTTCATGCTTTTCATCATCTGCAAACCCAATCTTTCCTTATTCTTCATGTGTTTCAGTACTAACACATGCATGAAATATTGTTTTACCTTGCCCAAACATTTATTGTTATCATTTCCAAAGAATATGGAAATTTCAATATTAAGCAGCTATCTCTTTGTACAGGTCGGCCATGGCGGAGGCCGCTGGAACCAGATGGGCTACTTAAGCATGAGGAATCCACAGACAAACAGTTCCAAACTGGGATCCACCACAATGTAATTTAGCCAAAAATATCATTGCTGGTTAATCTTTCTGTACACTGAACATTACACAGAGGACTGAACTCGGATTTAATTACTTTAAAAGCTTTAAGCTGGCAAGAACAAGCCTAGATACAGTTTATCACACGTGTATCTCAAAACTATGACGACAAAGAGCGGTTATTCATCAGTGAATCTTTTTTCTCTCTCCATTTTTTCAAGAAAAAAATGAAACAAAAAACAACCACAGTAAATACTCACCACAACCAACTTCAAACAGCACCATCATGTTTACTTTTTTATGCCTAAATCCATAAATACTAAAATCTTAAGGATGCCAACATTATAAGAATACAATCATTAAACAATTCCACAAACTCAATTCCATATTTTACAGCAGACAGACTGTTTGTGTCTTTTTCCTCACTAATAATCAAGCAAAACAGTTTACACAGTTTTTCTTTACTTTTGCATTTTCAACATACATGTTACTCCAGTAAAGTATTAAGCAAGCAGGCTTAATCATAACTGTGGGGGGGGAGCATCAATCTGTTTTGGTCAAATGTTTTAATTATCTGTCCCAACTCTTTAACCTTGATGATAATGGTTTCTGTGCATGACATAAAACCCAGCAATTTGTGTCAAAAGGGTGAAAATAATCTTCTGGTGAGATCAGTGTACATTGGCTATGGTATCGGGTGTGATGACATGAGATGCTGAGTCCATATGGTGTTCAGGGCTGTGACACAGGCACACACCCCGGGTCAGGTCTTCGTTCGAGGGAATGTAATTGATGGCAGGAGCCAGAAGGCAGCCATGCCATGGTGTTAATCTTCAGAGGGCTCACGCTCACTTTTAAGCCCAGTGTATATGCACGCTGACTCTCTTGTAGTTAAATGACAGATGAATTTTACAAGAATAAAAATTTAATGATGCCATTATCAATTCAACTTGGTGATGAAGAAAATAAATCCTGCTGCTGGCAGTTTGAGAAAAGAATACATCTTTTCCTGCATAATGTAACATTAAAGAAAAAAGAAAACTTTGCTGTTTCATCTTTCTGTTTTGTGTGTATGCTTGGATTTGTTTATCACAATGTTGCCACATGCTTCTCCAACAGCACGTCACAGTTAAAACGAGAGCATTTCTCTTTCTCTTGTATTTCTCTGGAATATGTTTGGGAACTGGTTTAGATCCTGCGGGAGCTTAGTAGATTTTCCACAAGGGAAAAATTAGTTTTTAATACCACATTTTTGATGTCTTACACAGAAATAAGTAAAGCAAACTTATGATTCAAGTGTTGTGGATATCATAAGATAACCTTGAAAGCTTTGTCTCTGACCAGAAAAGTATTTTTATAGACACACACCACCGCCCACAGACAGTTACCAAGAGCTGGCCCAGAAAATTTAAGCAAAGGTTGAAGTAATACTCTTTGAAATCACAAAACAAAATATCCTAAACCTTTGAATAACCCCCTGAATCACTGCATACCTAAAGTGCTTTTTTTGTATTACTTCTTCATTCACACATAGGTCTTGTTAGCTCTACTCACATCCGATTAGAAGCTTGAAACAGGAAAATAAGCAAAATTGTCACCTGCTTTTTGATCAAACCTCATCTGAATTCCTAATATCTGAAAAGATAAACAACAAAAAAAAAACAGTTTTTCTTTGATTGTTGATGAAGAATACAGACGGCCATAAAAACACTGACATGAACAAACAGCTGTTGCTGGGATCTTCCCCGCTTTGGACGCATGAGACATAATTAATCACCAGGGGACACAGACTCATTAATAGCTGTGTGCTGATTACTTGTCCCTGCAGAACGCTCAGCTTAACATGCAAATTTGTGTCACAGGATCCATTCTGCGACGCAGCCCAGGCAGGGACTCATTGTGAAATGACACATGCGGGAAGATAACAAGACGCTCGTCAGGCGCTTACTGTAAAACATTTTCCTCTATTTTGTACATTAAATATCAGAAATAAATTTGACAAATGCTGAGAGAGATGTGTAATGTGCCAAGAAAAGAGAGTTCTTCGTGGACTGTGTATCATTTGATTCGTCTTTTTTTATGCTGCATCACAATAACAGCAAAGCAGAAGAGGAGAGGAGGAGAGAGATGGTGAGAAGAGAGAAGAGGAGCTTGTTGAGCACAGTGACCTGATGCAGAGAAAGGTCACTGACTCAGCAGCATGGAAGCGCGTCAATGGAGGCAGACTTTAATCACCTGCAGCCGCTTCATCAGCTCCTGCATGAGATGGACACAGTACCAAGGTCATAAAATCTCTCTGCTGAGGAGATCCTCTCCTAAAAAATGTTATCTTTTTTTTTTACTTTCCACTGCCGATTCTATTTTCTATCCGAGTCGTTTTTTACCACAAATTTAAGATGATGAGACAATAGCTGAACAGATGGAGCACGAAGACACTTCACAAATGCTAAGGAAGTGCACACACACATGAGTTCAGAGCGTCATTCTTCCGCCTGAGCTAAAGTTACACTGATGGGTTGTTGCTATGGTAAATATGGCGAAACAACACTTTGAAATACCGTACACAAGCTATTTTCTCAGGCAGTAAAAACGCTGAGCTTCATGAAGGAACTCATTGGATTCCTATCTCAGATCTAAATTGCTTCTGTCTGTGAGGATTACTCAAACGTATGTCAGAAAATGCTGCCTGTCCAGCTCTATATGTGCAAGTCACAAAAATGTTACAAATAAAAATTTCTAAAGAACCATAATGTGTCCAAGTTATATATCAAGAACAATTACTTCTGGACAGATACCTGAATAAGAGTATACCTTAATAACAGATACCTATTGCACACAAGCAAGTCATATATAATTTCACACTTAAGATCATGAATTTTGCATTAACTTTGTTTTGGCTCGTCTCTGTATGTTCAAATATAAATTCAAAAAGGATGTCCTCAGAGAGTTCCAGCTTACAACCTCGTTAACTTATCCTTTTGGTGTTTTTTTTTCTCTTTTTTTTATAAAACAATGTAATGAGCAAAAACAGTTGCATTTGCAACTGCTGTGACCAAATGCAGCCTCAGTTTCAGAGATAAAAACTGCCAGGCTTTCATATGTAACAAACCTTTAGACACAACCTTGTGGATCGGGGCTAATTTGACACAGTGAATAACTAATGCAAGCATTTAGAAACATGTTAGTAGATGTTTGCTAATGTAAAAAAGCCAAAGGCCCAAATACCTCAGTGCTATGTACTTTCATCTCACTCAGTGACCACTGCCCTGTATGTTTTAGCTCTTTCCAACTCCAGCACACCTGATGCAGATTAATTGAACTTCTCATCAACTTCTTTGCAAGCTACATGAGTCCCAAAATCATGAATGAGCCATTCATTTGGGTCAGGTCAGTTAAAGTATGGACACCTCTAAAACATGCAGGGCAGTTGTCTCCCGAGGAGCAGGATTGAAAAACACTACATTAAGACAAACAAAAATGAAAGAAAGTCAGTCAGTCCCACTAATGTCAATGAGCCTGTTTACATGAGCATCATAACACAATAAATAGTAATACAATAAACATAATAATCAGATCTGACGTGTCTACATGCACTTCTGAAATGAAAATCCCAGGTCCAAATTTTCCAGTCCATTATCGGATTTCTTTTTAAGTACATACATGCGTAGTGACATAACTTCCTTTTATTTTCTAAACATCCATTCTTTGTTGAACATGGTGGGGCTCATGATCTTAGCATTAGCTACTAATTTGGGAGCTTATAAGCTACAAAATAGTCTACATGTTGCTATACTTTGTTTATACTCCACCTCTGGCCGCTACATGACATCGTGCCCATCTTTTATGTTCCGCTCAAATTGAGACTGCGTCGCCTCCATCTTTTTAATGGAAGACATTGAAAAAACGGAAGTGATGCAGTTATTTCTGATGATTTCTTATCATCAGATGATTGCCATTAAATGATAAATAACATGAGATTGTGATGTCTACACGACCACTTGAGTAAGCTGAGAACTCCAGGAATCAAGTAATTATCACATTTTTGGTGTGCATGTGCAGTTCTATCATCTGGGG
Organism: Atherinosoma microstoma; assembly: GCA_037177055.1. Classification (NCBI taxonomy): domain Eukaryota; kingdom Metazoa; phylum Chordata; class Actinopteri; order Atheriniformes; family Atherinidae; genus Atherinosoma; species Atherinosoma microstoma. The sequence continues at coordinate 7,181,564 of JBBBVU010000014.1, forward strand.
AGACGACAGAAAGGACAGTGACTACATCATGGACGTCCTTTTGTTTTTTCAAATGTGTGGAAATAAATTACAAAAGCAATCATGATGAAATTCATCGTATGTATAGTGACAAAAAGCGTCAGCAGTGAAGAACTCTACTGCAAATTTGAAGAACACCTGCAGACTGAGCACAACTCCCCAACACCTGTGGTTCAGTGATGCTACAGACTCAAAACAACTGCTAGCTTTCAACTCAGCTACTGCTGCTTGTTTGTGAACATGATTAATAAAATGGAGCTGCTGAGTCTGTCATTGCTGTTATTATCCCAAGTTACAAATTACTCAACGAGCTACTTTTCTTAGTAATGCAGAGGCAAAGCTTATTAGTTTTTGAAAGCAGTAATCCTGTAATTTAATGGTTACTTTAAAAGTAACATTTCCCAACACTGGTGTTGACTCCAAGTTAATTTGATTCTATGTGTTATGTATGCAGCCAGAATCTGAATGTCCTTTGGTGCATGCACCATAGGACTGACTTTTTGTTTAGGTCATGTCTTCTAGTGTAGCTCTATATAAAACATCATCCATATGATGTTTAATACTTATAAGATTAAAATTTGATTTTCAGTGATGGGAGCTTTCAAGACATTGTGATTTGAGGCCAACTGAGTGCACTTCAATTCTACTCGACCTCTGAAATCTATCAAATGCGCCACTGTTTGTGGTTAATGCATAAGCTGCATTGTATTGTGTCATTTTCAAACTGCATGTCAGTGATGTGGATATGTAGCAGCGACAGAGTAGCATCGGCATGAGGTTTATAACAAAGAATTTTCAGTAATCTGCATTGATCTTTGTTATATCACTACATCATTTAATATCACATGAAGTGGCAAGTGACATAAATGGCTGGTGAAGCTGCTTATAATATATGGTTGATATTTTAGAGGGGTTGGCTCTGGAAATCCAGCCAGTTAATAAAACAAAGAGAGAGTAAAAGAAAAGAAGAAAAGGGGGTTTTCTGTTGTCCTTGGTCATTGAAATGCCAATTAGACCAATACCTTGTGACATTTCTGCTCTTTTTCCTCTCATGGTAAACCTAATATGCCCCAACATGGGTAGTCATACTTCAGGCAACCTTATAATGCCAAAACATTAACACAATAGGTTCAGACAGACAGGATTTTAACACTTTGATTTCTTTGCTGCCATTCCTACAGTGGACAGTAAAATATATGTTTATAGTCTAACATTTGCTGATCCTAGCAGTGGTGGAAGTGTTTTAGATCGTTTTCTTCAAATTAAGACCATCATGCATGATTTGAAATGGAATTATCAGCCGAGTTTAAAGCTTACATCTGCTTAGCAGTAAGCATTTCAGCAAGTTCAAGCATGCCCCAAAATGTTACACATTACTTTCACTACTTTGTTAATTATGGCAGGCAGCTGCTTTCTGCAGTTTTCAGTAACAGAGAAGCACTCCAAAACCCATTGTACACCATACGCTCAGCCCCATATTGCATAGAGTCACAATTAACAACTATTGGATAAACACAGCAGAGCACAGTGGAACTAAAATGATGTATTTCTCCCATTGACTGTAAAAGAAAAAAAGATTTCTCCCTCAGGACATGATTTGTTTTTGAATATGTGAATAATATTTTGAAATGAGAAACATTTTCTTTTCCATCTGTGGTTGCAGTGCTTTTGAGCAATAACATATGAGCAGGTTTTGGTTGCATGCAGGCATTCACAGAAATACCATCTTAAAGGAAAAGCATTAACTTTCAAGTTCATCCGCAATGACTGGTGCACAGAAGTCTCGCCATTAACCGGATATTTGCTGACTAAACTAGGAGAATGAACTAAGAGAATCAGGCAATCACCAAAAGTTTATACACTTTTAAACACAAAATGCAAATATATCAGACACTCAATATGGGAATTCACGGACACATAGACAGTTTCAAAAGAATGATAATGTTAGCGCAACTAAGCTGGATGTATAAACAACTGTTTGCTGCATTAAACTCTGCTAAGAATGTTAGAACTTATTTCTCAAGTGATCAAAGATCTAATCTAAAGTCAATTTTTAGGCATTTCCCTCACAAGTCAAAACTATCAGGAAACTGCATGATAAATCAGTCATCACTGTGCAGGGGAGGTCCTGAGTTTCACTAAACTAATTCAGCAGAATATTAGTCTTTACATAGAGCTAATCATCTCCCAATTTTGACTAATTTATTCTTCTATTCCCTAGAGCCTGTGATGAATGGATGGGAAGATAATGTACTCTTTACTTCATGTCATTTAACTGATAATTGCAATTATTAGCTATTTTTAGATGCAGTTGTCATCAAATCAATTAGATTTTATTGCACATCTAGTTGGCTTGCTGCAAAAAATACAATCCCTTGTGTTTTTTTAATGTATCAATGTTGCTTGTTTTTGCAGAAATATTCAAATATGATTTACATTTTTCTGAAAGCAGTCACTGTTAAATGATCATTTGTTACTTCAAGCAAGGTTTCCATCACAATACTTCCCATACTTTCCCTTAACTAAGAGTATTTCTGCACAGCAGTTTGGTCACTCTTCCTCAGTAAAAAATATTTCAGCCACTCTTCCACTGGTGAATCAATGCAGAGGAGTAAAACATAAAGTATATTTGTGCATTCAGTAGATGAGAAATATTGAGTAGCATTCAATGTAAGCACTCATCTGACATACAAGTACTTCTCCTCAAGTACTAGAGCCCCCCCCAAACAAATAAAAATTTCAGAGACTCAAGAACAACGCTTTCAAGCAGTATCTATGAATACAGTTTGCATGTTAGCTGTATTGATTACAACTTAATGGATTCAGTGGACTCTGTGCAGTTCTGCTTCAGCTGTTGAAGGATTTCACAGGGTTGGGTTGTGAAAATACTCCGAATGCTCTGTGGGCTGTTGACGCTATCTGTATGCATGTGATACTGTACACTATCTTGTATAATCACTCCCCACAGTAGCCCTGACTAAGCCCGTTTTTAAAACACCCACCATCCTGGACCAGAGCCAGCTGGGTTTCCTTCAGACTCCGTGGTACAGCATCATCGTGGCTGTTGGCACCCTGGCAGCAGATGTGACATTGACACCATAGTGAAATGATTCAGCCCACCGCCAACAGAGCTGTTTGACACTGGATAACCAGAGCTGCTCCTGGGCTCTGTTTGGGCTGCACCAAACTTAGTTGATATGGATTTAAGTTATCTGCTAACAATCATGTACTCATGCAAAGGGGCAGTGAGGAAACAGAAACATGTTTATTCACTATCCAGCCTACACTGTGATGTATGTACCTTTCAGGCTGCCCAGCACAATACTGAAACACTGACATCCTTAAGTGTGTCATCCACTGATTTGTGGTCCCATCAAGCAGTGAATGAATTATTGATCAGGCTTCTACTAACAAAATCGGCTTTTAATCGTATGGAGCCCCTGTTTGACAAGGAAGAGTGAAATGATGGGCTTCGATGCAAACTGCAAATCGATCACCTTCCCTGCATGCTGCCTCGTCTTCAGCGTCACAGGAGATGAGTGCTAGTTTATCGAAAGCCAGCTGGAAGCTCTTGCTCCTTCCAAAGGAAGGGCCCCCCTCACAAATATGTATTTCACAAACTATCATTTTTTACACCAAAAACTGCAATACTTCTTACAGAAAGAGTGATGAAACTTCAAAGGGAGAATAGTCTCTGATCTTGGTAGTCTGAGATTTTTTTTACTCATCAAAAGCAAGAAAAAAGAAAAAGAGGGTGGAAAAAAGCCACAACCAAGTACAAGTAAATGGTAATTCAGTGCTGATTAATTCAATATCTGCACAGTTAAAAGCTAACACAGATTCATCTAATTGTTCTCAAAAGACGTGCTTTTTCCTTTCCAAACTCCGCAATCAGAGGTTGTTTTTGCCCAGCAAACAAAAGCAAGAATCCGAGAACTTTAACATACACAGGTCATTCACACAAGGCTGAAAATGAATGAAATCTTTCAGGTGCCATTGTCTTAGCTGTCTGAACTGACTTTGGCTTTGTCAGCCTGCGGTCAGGTTAAGTCTTTGCGCCTTGAGGTAAAACACGTTTAAATCGTCAATTTAAAAAACAAAACAGGCTGTTGGCATGACATTAGTTACATATCGGCATCTACCAGCAGCACACTCAGGAGTGGACAGGTGAAATGCGACCTATTGGAAACGGACAAATCATAAATTTGAACTCAACCGAGGGGTTGACGATGCAACAATGCAATCTGATGAGCTCCAGGTCAATTTGTTTGACTGAGACCCGCAACGCCCGATGTAAATCCTGGACGTGTCAACGAGCTTACCTTTTTTTCCATTGTGCTGTAATCAGTTGCAGATGGGTGTCGGTCACACAGGAATAGTTATCCAGCTCTTACATGCCATAATATTACCGTCAGCTGGCTGTTTATCTGTCGGGCTGGTAAACAAGACGATCCTACAAGGCTGCTGTAAATATAATTGTCTTTAAAAAAAAAAAAAATCTTATCCCTTAGATGTAAACCCTACGGCAAAACGTTCTCTACGGTCGTTGCGTGTCTGTCCTCTCCACAGTACAACGGTCTTCTGACAGCAGCTCACCGGTTTACGCGGGGATCCATCGCGGCAGGGAAAACGCAGTTTGGAGGCAGCCGGTGATGCTGCTGCAGCAGCGTTTGCTCCGTCGAGTCGCGGGATGAGAGAGGTGGGGGTGGGGGCATCCAAGGGCCCACGACAAAACAGCCAGCTCCAAAAAATGAACTCATCGGACCCGAAATGTCGGTCTCAGAAGCAAACGGTGGTTGATGAATCATAATGCGCAGACACGGGCGACATGAGTGCGTGCGTGTGTCGTTTATTCTTTCCGTTTGTCAGGAGTGATGTGCATTGGTGATTCAGGGAGTGAGAAGGGGGACTTTAAAGGAAAATTTCATTCAAAAACAGATCTTAGGTTTTGAATGAGATGATTGGCTGATCAGTTTTTGAATGCGTGACAGTTTGTAAAGTTGCACTTTTGAAGCCTTGTAGTTTATCTTTAATGCAAATATAATGATAAATGATTGATGATACTTTTTTGCTCTCCTTAAATAATAACAAACTAATAAAAAAAGAGGAAAGCTCAAAGTGGCAATGAAGTGACCAATATTGGTCCCATTCACAGCTTTTTTGTTGTTGTTTGCTCCATTACAAAAAAAGAAAGAAATCGTTTTCAATTTAATTCAACTTTATTTGTAGCTCCAATTCAGGACAAAGTCATCTCAAGGCACTTTTAAATAGACTGTCTGATTTCAAAGTCCATTTAATTACCTCATAAAACGATTAATATGCAACATAGTCACCAAATAGAAAAGAAAGCACATCTACTTTTAATTCTAAGGTTTTGTAAAAGCATGATAAATAGAATATATAAATAAGAAATACCTAAGGTGAACAACGACTAATTACATTATTCATTTGACTATTTAACAAAAAGCTAAACAAAAAATGTAAATACAGTGTGTGAAAGACCAAGTACACTTTACTGCTTCCATACGAAATATGAGTGAATGCTGCCAGGTGCTCTGAATCAAATGCACTTGATGAACTGATCATCAATACATCTGAACACCTCTATAAAAGCATAGGTTTTGGAAGATTGCTGGTCTGAACCAAGTGTTTTATACAATGCCAAAAAGAAAAGACATCACGAATGAGAAGAAATAGCTGATGCTCAAAATCTGGGAAATTTAGAAAAAGAGTGAACCAGTATGGCTTATTTAAAAGGGTTGTCATGAAAAGAATATTCTCTAAGTTGGCAGTGCAGCTTGAGTTTGCAAGCTGTATCTGAAGAAACCACAGAACTTTTTGAAGAATATCTCTCGGACACAAGAGAGTAAAGTGGAGAAATTTGGTCAACCAAAACTACCAAAGTAAAAAAATAATACAGAAATACAAAAAAAGGTTCAATAAACAAATTGATATGTCAACAAATTATATAAAAAATATAAAAAAATTGTTTTTCCATTAAGAAACTCATTAAATGTAACTAATTTGTATTAGTTTTTTCCATTTTCAATTGTTTTAATTGAACTTTGTATTAATACTCCTATTTAATTACTGTATTTACTTCTGTATTATTTTCCTTTTACATGATCTTATCCCCAAAATAATTTATATCTGTATTCTATTTTCATCTACAATTTTATTTATTTATGTATTGACAATGTATTTATTCACAGTCATTTTTACATCCTTATTATTTCCAATCTTGCTTCCCCCCCCCCCCCCCCCTTTATTTATTTCTCCAAGTGTATTTCTGTGCTTCCTTTTTACCTTTCTATTTACATTTCTGCCTCGTTATGTAAGTGAGGGAGGCGGTCTTTCAACTTTCAAGGCCTATCTTGAGGGCAGATCCTCAACACTGAGTAGGTCACAGGCTCAAAGTGAAGGGAGGACTTTGCAGCCTGGCTCTGCCGTTTATGTTGGGAGGGAGATGGGGGTCTTGAACAGGTGAACAGAAATGGCTGATTTTCAACAGGACATTAAACAGGATTTTCTGCATATCGCTCTGTTAGCCGAAAATCACAGTCACTGGTGAGTGTTTACTTTTTCGCAGAGCCAGGCAGGCTCAGCTGCGTAGTCTTCCTTGCACGCAGGGCACATTCACACCATCAGCTCTTTTGATTTTGATTCCTAGTCCATTTGCTTTAAAAGTCCACTTTGTTTGGGAAATTGTGAATGCACAAACAAATTCTCATTCGGATCAAATAGTGAACTCAGTCTACTTACAAACACAGGTCTTGGTTCTCTTCAAGCGGACCAAATGCAGGAAGTGGACTACAAAACAAAGTGCATTGGCGATTTAGTGCACTGCTTTGTGAGTAAATAACCAAAACATATGCACGTGTAGGACTATTGGCAGCTCTGGGTGGAAGTAATGGCTCGCACTCAGACGTGGAAGAATACTGGAAAGGTTTTGATAGAAATACGATCAATATCTGATGCAGCTCCATATTTAGTTGTGTATTACAAACTGAAGTTGTCCTGCATTAACCAATAGATGAACAAGTTTTCACCTTCAGTAATTCTTGGTGCAGCGCTGCCTCTGGTGGAGAAGGGAACACGTTATTTAAGAGGTCCGATTCATTTGAGTTGTGCAGCGTGAACGCAGTCTCGGCCCTGAAGAATGTTGCACCCCCCTAGTGAATCGAGTCCCCAATCGTACTGAGTCTAGCGGACCATCCTCATTTATATAATGAGGCAGAAATACAAACAGAAATGTAAAAAGGAAACAGAAATAAATTGGCTAAATAAATAGAAGAAGAAAATGAAAGATTGGAAATAATGGACATAAATATGACTTTGATTTTAAAAAGGCACAAGTACATTTACAAATGAAAAAATGTTTGATGGAAAATAATACAGAAATAAATCGTACGAAAATAAAGGAGGAAATACATTTAAAAAATCATCAAAAAATTTAATAAAACTGAAAATTACATGGAATAATGAATGGGAGTATTAATACAATGTTAAATTAAGACAGTTTAAAATGACAAAAGAAATATAAATTCATGTCACATTTTATACCTTTCTTAATGGATATAAATATATTAAGGTTTTTTGGCATATCATTTTCTTTATTGAGCCATTTTATATTTCTGAATTTTTTTATTTTATCTTGGCAGTTCCTGTCCTCCGTAAGCATGATATTTACTGAAAATCAAAAGTGGCTTATCAGGACAAACACCTTATACTAACTATTAATCACGTTGGTGGAGGAATGGTTTAGGCTTGTTTTTCACACCTGGACACTTTGCAGGTATTGAGTCAATCACAAACTCCTGTTTACCAAGGTATTCTAGAGTCAAATATGAGAGCATCTGTCTGTCTGCTAAAGCTTGGCAGAAGGTGGGGCATGCAACAGGGAAATGATCCCAATCACAGCAGCAAATGCACAACAGAATGGCTGAATAAGAAAAAATGAAGGTGTTGTAATGATCCAATCAAAGTCCAGAACTCAGCCTGATGGAAATGCTGTATGTGGCAGGGCCATAAGAGAGCTGTGCAGAAATGAAGGCCCACCAATCTTGATTACCTTGAGCAACGGTGTAAAGAAGAGTGGTATGACCTCTTGTATTTAAGGCAAGGCAAGTGTATTTATAGAGCACATTTCATGTACAGGACAATTCAAGGTGCTTTACATTGCAGAAAAGTACATTAAAACAAAACAAACTTTTAAAAGAAAGAAATTAAATGAAAACAGAAGAAAAAAATCTTAAATCAAGATAAAAAATGGGCAACAGATTAAAAAAATGATCAAGTTCAAAATTCAAGCTTAAAGATCTAAAGGACCTGAAGATATGTTTTTAATGTCCTGATATATAAAACCTTACAGTTAAAAGAGAATCTTTTTTTTTTTTTTTTAAACAAAAATGTAGGGAGCAGTATGTTGCCCAAGGGCGCAGTGCGCCCTGGGCGGGCTGTGGGATCCAGGATTTCAATGTGTGAAAAAGAAAAGCTGGAGATTGGACCACAGACTTTCCAGTTTACCATACCCTCTGAGCCACAGCTAGAACACACTTTATCTGGGTGTTTCAGTAAATACACAGTACAATACTACTAATAATGGATTAGATTTATGTAGCGCTTTTCAGGACACCCAAAGATGCTTTACAGTGAATCCAGTTATTCATTCACACTTGGTGGTGGTAAGCTACATAGCCACCACTGACAGAAACGTGGCTGCCAATGTGCGCCAACGGCCTCTCTGACCACCACCAAACATTCATACACATTCATACACCAGTGGTGCCGACACTGGAGGCAAGGAGGGTGAAGTGTCTTGCCAAGGACACAACGACAGATGAACCGCCAACTTTCCGGTTATTGGACGACCTGCTCTACCACCTGAACCACTGCCGACCCAGGTGAAAGTTGTGTCAACAAATTACGTATTTACAGAATGTAAGACCTGTTTGAATAAAAAATGTGTATACTAAATGATTGTTTAAAAATACATAACATAAACATAATGCCTCATACTAAATCTATGATCAAAGCACACAGCATGCTGTGAAAATTATATGACGGTTCATGAAGATGTCTGAAATAATACACTTAACTAAAGGTCCACTTGCTAAATTTGTTCTGCATTGTGCAGCCACTGATGACAAATGGAGAAACAGTTTTGTTTATGAAGTTGATTTGCATGTGTGTACAACAATTCTGTGTGCACAGATAAATATATTCATAGAGGGGTAAGCATATCATGTTCAGTGACATGTAGATAATCAGCACATTTTCTTTCCCAGGTCATCACATGCAGATGCGTGTTCAGGTCCGCTTGGCATCAAATGTTTTCAAACTGAGTCACTCTTAATTATCATCTTTTAACATGCAAGGCTAGTAATGTACAACAGCATCTTTGGAGGGAAGGAAGTTTAAAGACCAACAAAGTTCCTGTTGGAAAGTTGGAAGAAATAAACATTTTCACCAAGGAGGCTAGAGTTTGGACATTATCTTTACACTTTCATTTTACAATCTTTTAAAGTCACTGTTGAGTTTTCCCAAGTGCCAGGCTTTAGAAAACCTTATGGATTGTTTTAAGAAACAGTTTATTTTTCTTTGGGATGTAAAACCCACTGTTTACTTTCCCAATGGCAGCTGAAACATTTGACCGTAAGACATGTTCCCATTGTCTTTCTGCTCATATGAAATTAAGTTATGCCCAAATAAACTACAACCTGCTTCTGAGGACTGATATAAGGCTTCCTCTCTCTAAATACAGTTTCAGGTTGCATGTCTGGATGGAGAAGTGCACTGTGTTAAGTGTCAGTGTTTTTCAAAAGTACTATACTGACTATAGTGGCATGACTGTTCCTTAAGCTGTGCTGTCTGACAGCTAAAAGGTCATGGACATCAAATCTTGTTTCCACATTTGGCCTTCACTCACTGAGGCCCTGATTTACTAAGATCCCAAATAGCAAGCGCAAAATTGCGTGCTCCGCAAACAAATTGTGCCTGTTGTGTTTCCATGATTTGTGGGTGATCTATTAAGACTGATTGCGCAATTGATAACTGGTGCAAACAGCCTTATTTACAGCAGGCCGAGATCCAAGAAGCGGCAAATGGCAAGTACCGTTATAGCAAATAGCAAATGCCGTTTTCTCAACGGTCTGCCGTTGCTGTAAAATGGCCAAACCTGCTTCCCACCAGCAAACTCAGTGGTTTGCCACTGTGGACTGGTACCAACAAACTTTGTTTACAACACAAAAGAGCATAGATTTGCAGACATTTTTATGCATTGTCAACTGTGGAAGTGGAGGATTTTTGAAAAAAATAAAATAAAAATTTGCGATCTTTTGCATTGTGGTGTGTTTACTTTGGGAACATGGGTTGGCAATATTGAATAATAAGGTTTATTACAAAAGTTGTTTATTTAACATTAACATGTTAGTGTTGCCAAGGTTTTATACGGCAATTGCCGTTGTGAAATAGCATTTGCCGTTCTAAAATGGCAATTGCCACTGGATCAGAACGGCAAAAGCTGTTTTTAAAACAGCAAGCCACTGGATCAGTGGCAAATAACTGAGGGGTGGAGTTTGCCGGTGGGATGCGGCTTTGGCCATTTTACAGCAACGACAAACCGTTGAGAAAACGGCAAGTACCTCTGAGGAATTGGCCTTTGCCATAACGGCACTTGCCGTAAATCAGCCGCAGCATGTTTTTGTGCCTGTTATCAAGTTTGCGCATGATTTAAGAAACGCAAACCTTTAGTAAATCAGGGCCTGAGTCTTTCCACAGTACCATGCACTGTAGATGCTTAAAGACCAAGTTTTCACAATAAAGACTTTATTTGACATATAGATGATTCTTTAATGATGTTTGATATCGAGTGGTGAGCCACAACCCATCTGAACGTGGAAAGTTTAAGCCTTTGATGGATTCTCCTTTTATACCCAACCCTGACACCTTTGCTTTGTTTTTCTTTGTTTGTGCCTCTTATCTATTATTCCTTTGCCAGTATTTATAGAATCCTAAAGTCTTTTCTACCAGTGTGAAAACAAGCTTCTTAACCTGTGTACCACACTGCTATTTTCTTCCTTTATGTGGGCTGCTATTGTTTATATTTATGGTTAGAGGTATTGTGACAGTGAGGGTCCTGTCGCTATGCCTCCGATTGATGATGTGCCCTGGCTACTTGGCCACAGGGATATCCCTTTGGCTGACTGGTCAGCGTGCATGACTTTCACCCGGTAGGTTGTGGGTTCAATCCCTGCCCGGGCTCTCCTACGTCCTGCCACAGTATGGATAGAGTACATCCTGGAAAAAGGTTAAAAGTTTTCTTACCATTCAATGTGTGACCAGGTCATACTTAATCCACATGATTTTTCTTCATTTGACTAAGTTGCATCAAGGCAGATTCCTTGAGAGGCTTGAATTGTATAAGAAGAAATGGAGAAAACTGAATCATAAAATAAAAATACATTAATCAAATCAGCAATATATGAACCAGATGAGCGTCCACCCTTTATTGTTCCCTATTGTTGTTTGGTAAAGCCTGAATACTTTATTTAGGTTTTTGTCCTAAATGTAATAAAATCTCATGAAATTAAAAATGAAAGTGTTTTTCTTTTAAAGTTTATAATCCCTTCCCATAAAGCTTGTCATATTTACATATGCTCGCAACACATTCAAGCCAAAATTTCTATAATGAAGCAGGTACAAGACTTTGGCCCATTTGTTGTCATCTCTACTTCCAGACTTCCAGGATGTGCTTACATTCTCCTAATGGAAACCAGGGAAAGATATGTGCAGCTTTATGAAGCTATAGGTTCTAATTAATGTTTGCTAAAGTGAAGATTAACCAGTCAGATTCTTTAATGCCCAAATTCAAACGATACCAGACAGAAGTGCACACACGAGCACACACACACCTAGAGGTCTGTGCCACTAGCAACTGAATGAATATGACTAATCTCCAGTATGAAATCAAGCTGACAATAAAAGACAATCTTTCCTCTCCAGAGTAATGCCCACTAGCACAAGCATTACGGATGGCTGATTGGATAAGACCATGACTAATAACTTTGCATCTGATCCAAAGCTGGATATCCAAAGGCAGCCAATGACTGTTGTAAACTCAATACTTTTTTGCTCAGCTTGTCCTTTTTCCAAAGAGCTGAGCAAAGTTATCTGGCTCTGATGTCCTCGCATGTTAGCTTTCAAAAAGATGGAGGGTTAATTTAGCTCCTTGGTTTGACTAAAGCAAGGAATGGCAAGGAAATAGAATGATACAATATTGGCAGGGAGAGAAACAGAGAAAATTGTGGATGTGTTTTTTACTTTGTATCTTGCTACACTGTGTGTACTCATATCAGTGACTAATGTATTATAGTGAGTTTTTAGAGGAGAGAGAAAGATGTTCCACCATCAACTGCCAAACTCTGCGGTTGAGCTTGATCAGATCAGTCTGTTCTGTCAATGGCAATCTGTTTATTATAACAGTTTACATGTACAGTATCTGTTTCAGGACTGACAAACTGTCTCTCAGATTACTAAGGAAACCTGGTTGTCAGGTGTGTAGATTCAGAGCAGCTTTCACTCATTGCACACACATTTAACTTTTCAGCTCTTCAGAAGTTGGTAGGTTGCATAATACACTGTATGCTGGTCTGGGTGTTAGGTAACAGAAACAAAGGGTGCAGATGATTAACCAGCCAGCAAGCTCACAATGACATGTTCATAATGACAATACTAGGAGGTAGGAGGTAAAAAATTATCAGGACTTCAACCAGGAGCAGATTTATACTCCACACATTCTCCACATAGGTAGTTGCCCCTTTTAAACCCTTACACCATCCATGTGCTTTATGTCCTGCATGATGACTGAGCTGGTATTCAACACCAAGGCCTGTATGTGTCCCTGCAGACATTTTACTTGCCAAATGTAAAAAAAAAAAAAAAGACTTTGGTGGTTTTGTGAAATAAAGGATTTTTTTTTTTTTGTTAAAAGAAGGAAAAAATAGTGAGAAATAGGATATAACCACTGGCCAAAACTGTGATATAAGAGACTATCAAGAGGAGGAGTACAGTTTCTTGCTGTTTTGTTTGTTCATGTTTGATCATAACCTCAAAATCATTCATGCATGCGTACCAAAAATAAGTCATGTCGACAGTGTAGCTGTAAAAAAAAATGATAATGTGAAATACCTACACATGGAACATTGGTATTGTGCATATTAGTCGTTTACATCAAAATAAAATGTCAATGTTTACATTTAGTGGATAGTGGTTTGAATTCCCCTGTAACTCTTCTCTAATGTCAAAAACAAAACCAACCCAGATTTAAAAGAATATAAATCAAGATATTTCCTTGGAAAAAGAGCTAATTGGTATTACAAATACATCTCACAGAGGAAAGAAAGGATTGATTGCTTATTTTACAGAGTAAACACACAGAAAGGCCAATTACTAACCAGTTAACACCAGTGCAGCTGTTTTTGTAGCTGCTGAAATAAACAGTGTGGTTCTGTTTTTAGAGTAATAGAGGGTCACCCACTAAACCCTCAAACCCAACTACCCTAGCCCTATGTCCCCCAATATTTCATACACTGGTTAACCAAATGTATAATGCTGGCTATCTTGAACAAATATGTCTGTAACATTTGCAGTCACCTCCAGTCACTAAAAATTAAAAAAATCTAAATAAAACAATTAAAAACAAAAAAGATTAAAACATTTATGGTTGTAAAACAAAAAATTGCAAACAATAATGAATTATGTAATAATGTAAATAGTGACATATGAAAGAGGATATGATTTTACTTTGGTTCCCATGTAATAAACTTGATAAGCTACCAATCAGAATTTGAAATTTCACCTGATTCAAATTAAATTAATCCAAAAGTTTATCAGGTTATGCTCTGTGACTCATCTTTTTTGAATCAGGTGTGTTGAAACAGGGAAATGTCAAAAACCAGCAGGACTGCATCTCTGTAGGACCAAACTTGCCTACCCCTGCACTAGACAATGCTATAATGTTAGACAGCCATAGCAATTTTTACACCAGAGTTTATGCATCGGAACTAGCAGGTTGACAACTTCTACCTCAAAAATAGATCCATTTAAATGAAGGCTTCTCACAATTTAAAAAAATAATATATATATACATATATATATATATATATATATATATATATACACAAAATACAAATAAAAGTATTCATTTATCTATCTTTTACAGCTCTAT
>JBBBVU010000014.1:7201173-7222364 GCA_037177055.1 Atherinosoma microstoma
CCCCCCCCCCCCCCCCCCCCCCCCCCCCCTTTTTTCAAAAGAAGAGAGGAAACCCCGGGGAAAGGGTTGGGGGGGGGGGGGGGGAGGGGGGTTTTTCGGGTGGGGGGGGGGGGAAAAAGGGGGAGGAGGGGGGTGGGGGGTGGGAAACCCCCCCCCCCCCCCCCTTGGTGGGCGTGTGTGACCCAGTAGATGGGCGGGCCTGTGACGGGGTCGAAGTTGAGTGTGTTTTTGTCTTTTGTGCTAAGCAGAAGAGAAGAGAAGAGTGGAGTCCGATCGATCAGCGGTGTCTTTTCCCTCTTCCCCGGATCCTTTCAAAATTCCCTCCCGAACCTCTCCCCTTCTACCCTTGCCACCCTACCCACCCCCTAAGCACACGTCAAAGGACGGTTCGGGTAAGATTTCCAGAAATCCGGTTATGTGTCTACTATTTTCCCCCTTACAGAGTGAAGGACGGAGATAACTCATTGCGAGCCATAGGCCGCGGGACTCGACTATTTCCTGGATCGCACGATGCTAATGCTAGCGTGCTGAATGGAAAATTACCGAGCTGGATTTAACTGGATGGCTGCTCTGTAGTTAGTTTCTAGCGGCTGTGATTTAACAGAATCTTTATGAAATTAAGTAATTAAATTGATTTAACCATTCAACTTACTTCTGAAGCCAGTAGCTATTATTTTTTAAAGTTAAGGTAGAAAGGCATCTGTGCTAACTCGGCTCTCATATGGTTGCGTGACTAGCTGTGATGCTCATTCAAAATGGGATTTGGGATGTTTATGTGGTATCCATATCCCTGTGTTTTTTATTTTGTTTTTGTTTTTTTTACTATCGATGCATTCTTGACTGTAAGGTACCATGGTTTGTAGAAATGCTTTATCTACCTTGCATCTGAATCAGAAAAAGAAAGCAAGAAGTTATGTCGCCGCAGCTATTCAGTGCCGGGAAATAGACATGACCTCAGGGAGACAGTGGGTCATTGTGCCAACGTGAATAAGTGGACTCGGGCCAGTCTTATGTGAATTACCAAACTGAAACGTCTCATTCTTTCGAAGTGGCAAGCCAACGTTGTTTAAGCGCAAAGCAAGCTCGTCTTTACAAAAATGTTGACTGGCTGCATCACTTCATTGATCTGCTCTGGTAGCAGCTTTTTTAGTAAACATGGCTTCAATCTGAAATGCCCCCACTGATCCCAGTAACCACATTTTCCTCTTATCTTTTTTTCTCCCATTTTCAACTCTTACAGACACTCAGCCACTAACCAAAAGCTCACTCCGTGGGCCAGTGTAGTGTGTGTGACAGCAATGGACTCGAGTCTAGTTGAAGGAGGACTTAATGTCACCTTAACCATCAGGCTTCTGATGCATGGGAAGGTGAGTGTGGCTGCATGTTGTTTGAATTCTGCATTCAGTTCGCTTCCAGTGCTGTTTGTTCCAAAATATTTTAAATCGGGAAGAAAATGTACATGATTAATGAAATTGTTACCTTGTGGAAGTTTGCTGTTCATTAAGTTGCAGCTAAGACTTTTTCAAGGATGATTCTAAACTTTGTTTATTTAAGAGGGAAGCATATGGACTTCGTTGCACGATATTTGGACAGCAGGGAGTATTTTAACCCCACCTTTGCGTAGCTGACATAATATTTTGCTATTTATATATTTTATTGAATTTGATAGCTGACTTTAGCTTGCAATCGTGAGGAAGTACATTTGCACGCAGCATGCATATACTGAAAACTGGAAAAATTATTTTGAAAGCAACAAAATCTGGTTAAAAAAAACCACATGTGCCCCAAACTGATCAGCCAACTATTTTTTATCCATCAGTAATGCTATCTTTGCACCTTTTGGAATGCAGCTTGCAGAATAACACTGAAGGTGGAGGCTCACAACATAACTTTAAGGCTTTCTCAGCATCCTGTCACAACAGGGAGCAGGAGGAAGGCTGCAGAAACTGTCCCACCCTGGGTAGTTATCTGTTGTGTACAGTGGGAGTGTTAGCCCAGCTGCCCCATCCCTCTTGTCATGGGAAGCGAGGAACAAGAGTGCCTGCTAGAAGGGCTGCAAAGATTCAGGCGTTACTCTTAAATTGACCATCCAGTCTCGTCTAGGGCTCCTCTGTTGCTTGCCTCAACTACATTTTTATTTTCTTCTTCTTCTTTTTTTTACATACAGAGCCAGCATGCCACTCTTCAGAGGCAAATAGGGTTTTGTTGGTTTTTTAAATATATACTTCAATGTTACCATGCACCCTGAAAGTAAATGTATCAGAAATGGACGAACTGTGCAGATTTTCATTTTATATCACATGATTATAAAATTGTTGGCTTTCTTTTACCTGATAAATTTATATGGGGGGGGGGTGTGTATGTGTTGATAATATCTTTGTTAATCTATCTTTTTATTTATTTGTTATCCCTTCTCTAGGAGGTTGGAAGCATCATTGGCAAGGTGCGTGCCTTACTACTACTACTACAACGATGCTATGAGCTGCCCATGTCTGTTTTGTAGATAATGCATATTTGTGTTTCTCTACAGAAAGGGGAGTCGGTGAAAAAGATGAGAGAGGAGGTAAGATCTTTTTTCACCATGTAGGCAGACAAGAAGAGACATGTCCTGTTGACTCATTTATCATATGATAACACAGGGACAGACTTAACAGTTCCTGTTGTTGTTCCTCTTGTCTGCAGAGTGGTGCTCGCATCAACATCTCAGAGGGGAACTGTCCAGAGAGGATCATCACCCTTGCGGGACCCACCACCTCCATTTTTAAAGCCTTTTCTATGATCATTGAGAAACTGGAGGAGGTAAGAGATGCTCGCTGCATTTGAATCTAAACAGCACTGTAAATGCAGGTTGTTTTTTTTTTATCATATCCCTTCGCCGTGCTGCTTTACCTCCAGGATATCAGCACCTCAATGTCTAACAGTACGGCCACCAGCAAACCGCCAGTCACCATGCGCCTCGTCGTGCCTGCCAGCCAGTGTGGCTCACTTATTGGCAAGGGTGGCTGTAAGATCAAAGAAATTCGAGAGGTTTGTTATCGCATATCTTGGAAGATTTTTGATCTCCGTCTTGTCCCCGATGCTTCATATGTGATGTGTGGTTTATTTTTCTTCAGTCGGCAGGAGCTCAGGTACAAGTAGCAGGGGACATGCTACCCAACTCAACAGAGCGTGCCATCACCGTTGCAGGGACCCCACAGTCCATCATCGAGTGTGTCAAGCAGATCTGCGTTGTCATGCTTGAGGTACAAACAGTGTTATAGTATAACACTAATTTTTACAGTTTTAGTCATTTACTATTGCTGCTGCTCTTGTTGGTTGATGTTACCTAAGAAGTCAACAACATATTTTTCTGTTTTTAGTCTCCACCAAAAGGTGTGACCATCCCGTACAGACCCAAACCCTCAGGCTCTCCTGTCATCTTTGCAGGTGGTCAGGTAAATAACAAAAGCACTCGCGTGAAGGAAGATACTTTGAGATGATCGGAAGAGTTTACTTGTACATGTGTTTTCACTGTTCAGTAGCCGGCGTGCTGTATGCTGCAGGTTTGGTTTGCTCTTGTAACATACCAAGGACAGGGGACGGATAGATATTGGAGTACAATGTGTCACACCACCACTCCCTCCTAAGTGCTGTTCTCTCCTTGCAGGCTTACGCTGTCCAAGGGCAGCACGCCATTCCACAGCCTGATGTAAGTGAAGGGCCCTCTGTAAGTGATTCAAGATATTTGCAACTTCGGTCCTGGGAAGTCATGTCACCCACTTATTTCATCCTCTCTTTTTTTTCTTCTTCTTTTTTTTTGTCCTGCTGCCACTTTTAGATACAAACATCCATTTAATAATACAAAACAATTCAAACTAAAAGTTCAAAGAATTGTTTTGTAATATTTATGTTAAATCATTGATTCAATGCTCCATTTCATGGTTTCTTCTCATTATCACTGTACTCACTTACAAAAGGGGAATAACATTTCAGGCTAAGTATGTTTTCTCTCTCCCTAATGTATTTCTGTTTGTTTTTTCTATGTCCTTCCCTTTGTTGTTTTAATAGCTCACCAAACTTCACCAGCTGGCCATGCAGCAGAGCCCTTTCCCCATTGCACACAGCAACCAGGGCTTCCAGGGTAAGTGGATGTGCAGAAACAAAGAGTATGATTTGTTATGTTTGTGTCATTTTCACTCAAATGGGGTTTGTTTCTATCCTTTAAGCTGGGATGGATGCCTCTGCACAAACTGGCTCTCATGAGCTGACCATTCCAAACGATGTAAGTCACTTTTACCTCTCTGTTTTTGTTTTTTTTGTTTTTCTCTCATTTAATATGTTATTTGCTGTTGGATATTTTCCTCTGTGGTGTTCTAAACGTGTCTGTATGGTGTTTCTTCTCATCCAGCTCATCGGCTGCATCATTGGCCGTCAGGGCGCAAAGATCAATGAGATCCGTCAGATGTCCGGGGCTCAGATCAAGATCGCCAACCCAGTGGAGGGCTCAACTGACAGACAGGTCACCATCACTGGTTCCCACGCCAGCATCAGTCTGGCCGAGTACCTGATCAATGCCCGGTAAGGAAGACGCTCCAGGCTAGAGCAGCATGCCCATCACATAGGAACAAGTGGACAGGATAAAAGCAGTATTTTAAGTCCGCTTTTTCCAGGCCTGTCATTCCTTTACTTTAATCTGAGTTTATGGAGGTTCTGTTTACTGAACCACCTATTCGTTGCCAAGGACCTTAGAAATGAAGATAAGCATATATGCTCTCATTTATGATGCAAACTAAAAGACAGGGAGGGTTACTTCTCCAAAATGTTACTCCTTAATTAAAGCCTTTTCAGATTGGTCCTCAATTACTTGACTTGTTGTGAAGAGTCGCATACTGGTTGCCAAAAGTAAAAACATGCAGAATCTTGGTTTGTGATGGAATCTGACCAGTACTCTGTTAGTTTTTACATTCACCCGCCTCTGACTTTAATTTTTAGTTTTGTTTTACCAGAATTTGATGTCCTTTTTTAAGTTTATTTTATTTTTTATATGTATTTTCAGACAACAGTTGATCATAACAAAGAGAGAGTGCAAAGAAACCATGGTTACATATTTAACACTTTCATCTTGCTGTGTAAGTTTGATCCCAAAGTTAATAAAACACACTTTTCTATTGCCAGAGAAAGGAAGTAATCATTTCCCCTAGATAAATAATATTTACTACATCTGTCCTGTGTTTTATAACGTGGGCTTCAGGAAGCAACCGTCATATCCTGAGTGCCTTTTTACAAGAGTCCTTTCCCTATATCAGTTGTGCCTTGTATGGAAAAAGCCGATGTCTTTATTAACATGCCTCTCTTCGGTAATTCACACATAGCGAATAGAAGCAGCTCAGCCTCGCATCAGTGTGCACTTGCACACATCTAGCCAGGATCTTTGAGTTGGAAACTGTGTACTCTCACACAACACTGTGCACAGTTATTGTGTCAAAAAGGCTAAAGCAGATATAAGGATGCCAAACGTATTCATCAAGACACCATGTCTTCTTAAAAGGGATTCCCAGAATGTATGCCAGTTAGATAGTGTTGGACCCACATTATCACTAACTTTTTTTACTCCTCCGGTGTAAAAATATGTCCATTTTATTGTGGTATATAAAATAATGTAATATTTCCACTCTAATTCCCTCCATGTATGAGAGTTTGTACATCTAGTTTAAATTTTAACATGTCCCTGACATTTAATTCATGGATTTTGCACAGTATTTATAAATCTTCACAAATGTTTCTGGTGTTGTTTAATCAGACGTTAGATCTCAAGTCTCTTTCTTTTCTGCTCAGACTGTCTTCTGAAGCCACTGGACTTGCAGCCAACTGACATGGAGGATCTTCATCAGCACCTAATGTAAACCCCACCCCTACTTTTTACCAAGAGGTCCTTCATCGAACTTAATGCAAAAACCAAGTACTATAAACTCACTGTTTTCTCCTGCTTTGGTTAAATACCTACTCAGTTGTAATTACACCATCATCATGATATTGGTATTTTATTTATTTATTATGTTTTTAAAATTCCCTTTGCATATAGTTTTCAAAGACTTTCTTCAGTTGTGTTTTTTCCACATATTTTGCTGTATATCTGTATGATCTTCTTGATATACTGTGGGTAAAAAAAAAAAGTTTTAGAAAAATCTGAAAAGACATAAATAATGTTTTTCTGATGTCAGATTTTTCTTAGAAAATCTAAAAATGAAGAAAAAAAGACAATAACATTTTAGATGGACTGTTTTCCCTTATTTTTAAATACCTATTTATTTTTATTTAAAACACAGTTTCCTTGTACAAGTAAAACTCATTGATATTTGCCATTTACTATTTGAAGCTGTACTTCCTGAATGAGACATTGTAGGTTTAACGGGTTTATGGCGGGTATAGAGGAGCTGAAGGTGTATGCAGGAAAAAACTTTGAAGTCAGAAGGTAATTTATCTCTTGTTTAGTGTGGGTTCAAAGGATAATTCTAAGCTATGTCATGTCTCACCTCTAACTTGCTCAGTAATTGTTTTGTGTCATTCCTGTCTTTCCATCAGTTTTATTTGTCGATCAGGACTTTTGAGCATCATTGTGTATTGGATTCTGATAAGGGTGGGCGGGCCTCGGGCACCAGGTGGGGGGGCTGAATAAGAGGAAAATATTTTCTTTTCTCAGAAATTACTAAGACCATAGTGGTGATGATGATAATAACATTGAAATGTTTGTTTTAAATAGAGAAAATATTTTTTTTAACTGCAGGGCTGGGGAATGCTGCAAGGGGCAAAACTACAAGACCTACTGGTCTTTATAAGTATATTATGCTGAGGTATTAAATTATGATCAACTAGAAGGAGAATTTTAGAGTTAACACTAGTTTCCTGCTATCCTTTTTTGCCTGGGTCAGATTTTATTTTTATTATTCTTTGCAGGATGAAGAAACTCAAGTTTTTTGTGCACGTTTTCAAACTATTGTAGATCTGGGTGCAATTAAATTGTTGAAGAAATGAAATGCAGAAATAAAAGATGTGAAATGCTTAAACAGTCCTTTGTCATTTAGTAAAAGCCTGTCGTCCGTTTCTAATATTAACCACAAAACATGGCTGGAAAAAATAGAGTCTAATGACGTCAATGAGGGCAGGAACAAATTTTTTACATCAAGAAATGACACTGGAACATTTTGGCCATGCTTAAAGTCATTGAAAATAATCATTTATTTCTCGTTCAGCCGTCTTAAGTGATGCAACAGCACAAACTGTAGCTATAACATGGCCTGTCTTTTTAAACAAACATCTCACATTTGTTTTAACCAATACATTATTTATTGTTGCTCATAATATTTTACTTTCGATATAATTCCTATGTTACAGGTACAATGTGCAATGCTGTATAAAACAAAACAGATATTTAAACCCAAAGGATACTTACAGTTCTACTAACCACCACAGAGAAGTGCTCTACTCTTTATCTGGCTATTCCTGCTGTCATCTTAAAGGGTAAAAGGGACAAGATGAGGTTTTTAGGAAGCCTGCCAACATCATGAGGAGGCCTTTTGGTTCATTACAAAAAAGGGGACAACCACTAATTTCATACACTGATGAACAGAACTGTTAGCTTTTACCAATGAAACTCATGCTTTTTTGTCTTCATGCTATTATCCGTGAAATAAAAGCAAAAGGGAAACTGATTTGAATGTGTTCGTCCATCACACCACAGTAACCATGTAGCTTATCATATAAAAAGCCCAGATTTTCCACTTTTGCTCTAACTTGGACATACAAGTTGAAAACAGGGGGGTTAATCCATACTTAATTACAATTTTAAGATTTTTTTTTTCTGAAGCAACATAACAAACGTTGCCTATAGTGGTATACCTTACCTCGGTGCTAGCCGGGCTGAGAATAAGTTCGTAAATGGAAAATAAATGTGGAGTTAGAAAGATTTAATTCTATTTCTGTAAACAATTTACAGTTGTTTTGTAATAAAGTTATTTAGAAAAAAAAAAAAGAAAAAAGCCTCTTTTAGGCAGAGAAGGAAAACTGGGTCTACATTTGCAGCTAGCATAGCGCACCTGGTTCTTGGTCGTGACTGTTGGTGGCTGTGTATCATTATAGATAATGTAGGTGCCAAAGTTTTAAAATTGAAAATAATTCATAGAATTGAAAAAGAGAAGAAGTATCTCTTTAAATATCAATTTAAAGCTTACTTTTGAAAGAGTCCACAATGAGCCTTGACCTCAACATACAACAGTGCAGTGCTGCTGGAGGGCTTTTGTGAAAGCACTTTGCTTAAACTAGCAGGTGATGGATGGTTTGTAATTCTAGCACATGCTTATGGATGGACACAACTTTTCAAAAAACCAACAATTTTAAGACCTGGCACAGTAATACCAGTAAACATTAAGTTACCAGTTTATTTGGTAGAACTTACCTAAACTAATGTACTGTAGGCTACAGTGCAACTATAAATGTGGCCATCATGAAAGTTATGCTAAGTGTTTCATGAAATTGATTTGAAGTGGTGTTTTCTTTTTTCTTTTCTCTTTTTTTTCTTTTTTTCTTTTTTCACCACCCCATCTGTATAAAGTTTTGGTAAAAAACAAGAACTTATCATTCAGTATAGAAGGTTTAAACCCACTAATGCTAATTAACTAGACAACTGCTGGAATATAAAATGACAGCGGCTCATTTTGATTGAACCTTAAAGTCTCCCATCTTGTCACAGATTTGATAAACTCAATAAAAACCTCATACATGTCATATGTGTGTTTGAAACTCAGTAGTAAGTGGGTTAAAAAAAATATATCTACTGAGATCCCTATTTATTCATCATGATCAATGTTTTGGTGAATTTTTCATTCCATTTTTATTTTTTTTACTTTAAGTGCTGACATTTATAAACAGAAAATAAAATAAAAGACTAACTGAACTAATACTTTCAGGATTAAAAAAGTGTAAACTTTCACAAAATATAAAACAGACACATTCAAACCATAAATTATAAACATGTAGTCATGCATTTGTTCACAGGGCTGCATACCATTTAAGTTTTACATTTTTATCTTACAAATAAAATAAAATTAGATATTTCTCATGTGGCATGTAATGGATATTTACATTATTATTTATTAGTATTTGATGCATTAGTGTGTGGAGTATCATCTAGTATGCTCCCAGAGTGAGGGTTAAAGTGTTTAAAGGACAAAGAGTGTATCATCTTGTGCGTGCTTGTGTGTTTGAGGAAGGGTTTTTGCAGAACTGGAGCAGTGGCTAGGGTTACCGTGGTAACTATTTTTCCTAAGAAAACCCTACTTTAAGTAAATGACATTTATTCTGATATTACAAGCTGCCAAAATATCTGATGTCAGGTTATGACTAATGTCCTATGTCATCTGATGCAGGTTTGCCTGCCAACTAACTTATGAGACACCAGAAGTCGACTTGTTATAGTCTGAGTGGTGTGGTAGGTGCGATCCCTCATGGCAACAGTAATGTACTGCACTGACAGATTGGTGTACGCTTGTGATGGTTGCTCATTGTAGGGTAGCTGGAGGTCTTTGCCTGTGTCCAGTGACCTACGGAGGTCCTGTATGGGGCGCCTGTGGAGACCCTTGATAGGACTGAGATGGCGGCACCCACGCTCCGGCACTGGGAGGACGGCTGGGCTCTCCGCTACCTGACTGATCCAGCTCAGCACTATCGCAGTCAGAATCATCACACAAGCTCCGGCTCTAAAGAAAAGAAGTGCAAAAAAGGCAGACAAAGTGTTTTTTGGCAGTGGTTGAAGAGCTTTGCACCGAGACAGCAATGCAAAAATAACCCGTTTAAAGTAGTAGCAGACTGCACAATATACTAATTCAGCATCTAGAGCATGATATGAACATGTAGTATAGTCACATTGCAGAATGTGCAAATGAACTAAAACACAACACACAACAGCTTTTCTTTCTTTTTTTGCTGCCTGATATAAAAGAAAAACTCAAATGATAAATTTTTGATCAAACATTTGTGTTTTAGCCTTGAAAATAAGAAAATAAACAGTTCATTGCAAATTGTGTTACAACAACAAAAGAAACGATGGAATTAATTTGCTTGATTATTTAAAGTGGTGCCACAAATTTCTCTATTGTAAATACAAAGCTGTGGAAAAGCCAGATATAAAAGACATTCATTGCAAACGGTCTGATCATGTTCAATCATTCACTTCAGCCTTTATTGATTGAAGCGTATTAAATGAATACAGTGGTATCATGGTGACTCATCCGGTGTACTAAAATGACCTAATTCTCCTCTAAAAATCTCTTCAAGAGAGCACCGGCAGCATCCACCTGTATTGTTCTCTTTGCTGTGCTGAAACCAATCACAAAGAGTTCAAGAAATCCTGATTTTCTCTTTTTTTTAAAAAAGAAAATAGAAAAAAATCCTCAGGGTTTTTCTGTTCTAGATACAGTCTGATTTAGTTTTCAACCTGGGATGAGATACCTCTGAAGGGTCAATAGATAAGCCTGGATGTTCATGAGATGATTAATGGTTTAGGAAAATTCGTTACGCAATGCAAATCTATTTAGAACTTTTGACCATTTCTTTTATTTCTATTTCATTTTCTGAAATAGTGGATAACTGAACTTTACCTTAACTGGTTACATCATTCCCACAAAATAATCAGAGGACAGATATATCTTACAAGTGGCTGCAATTGGAGGGCAAAAAGGTTGGCTTAAGTTTTTTTTTTCTTTTAGTTTATTTTCTTGTTTTTTGGTCTGGGAGGATGACGCCAACTGACATGTGATCCTCTGCGGAGTTTCTTTACCTCATTAGGATTCTGCTCGGCGTCCAGCTGAGCTTTCCCCTGCCCCAGGGCTCCGTCTCTCTCCGACAGGCCGTCAGAGGCCTGGGCAGGATCTGTGTTGTCAGCCGGGATCTCCGATCCCTGAGAGAGGAGGTCGTCGCTGCGGTCGTCCAACCTGTCGTCGGTGTTGGTGCTGACCACGTCGGGCGTGCCGCTGTGAGAGTGGTCAGTGGTATGACCCTCCTCCCCGTCCGACACCGACAGGTTTTCTGAGCTGAACGTAGACACCGACTGGCACTTGGTAATGCTGGTCGGACGTCTTGGAGAGAAAAACACACAAAACAACAAAATTGATTCTAAAATCACAGTTTGATGATGCGAAAGAATGACGCAAATTGGAAATTATTCTTAGTTCTCTGAATAAATCTCCCAACTTTTTAGAGAGGGAAGATGGCTTAAGGGAATTTTTCCAGTGACGAGGGACAGCAAGTTACTCACCGTCTCCGTGGTAACTCAACCTCACTGTCAACTTCACCCTCCTCCTCTTCGGATGACACTCCACGCCTCTGTAGTCAGAAGAATGGAAAATGCACAAGTGAAAATGCTGAAAGTAGCACCACCGGGGACGGTGAGGAATATCGCGACATATTCAGTACTGTACCTGTTTGCGTGTGATAGCTGCCCTGTACAGAATGGCTGAAGGTGTGAGGTGCTGACTCCCAATTCCCCCTGATGCCCCCCGAGGTAGCCTTACAGCACCAGCTCCCTCCTCCTTGTCCTCCCCGTCATGAGGAAGTCGAGGAGACCCCAAGGATCCCCTCCCTGCTGCCGCTCCCCTCCCACATGGTGAGTCTGGGCTGCTGGAGAATGGGAATGATGCAGCATCCTCGCTGGGTGTGTCACTGCGTGGAGGAGTTTCTGTGAGGTCATCCAGACCAGCTGCTCCTCCCTCTGACCCCCCTAAACCAGCAGAGGCACTGAGGCTCCCCCCTCTCTCCAACCCGCTTACAGAAGGCTCCCCTTTTCCCTGACCCTCTGCCTCCAGTGTGGTGCAGATGAGGTCAGGGCTAGAGGAGGATAGCTGCCTCTGCTGCTGCTCATGACTGAGGCCTCGTAGGGCTGCAGAGGGCTCCAGAAGCTGCTTAGAGGTGTTGGTGGTAGAACTGTTAGCCTGGGCAGTTGAGTCCCTGTTAGGGGAGGATTGGTTCGCTTTAAGTCCAGCCAGGTCTCCACTGCTGCCCTTACCTGGCTTGCGATGACGGGTCTTTACTCTCCGAGACCGGCTGGGAGAAGTGGAGCTTCTGTTGGGGCATGCTGGAATAGTAACTTGCATTACGGAGGAGTCCATTTTGGGAATGATTACTTCAGACTTGAGGATGTCTGGCCTAAAAGAGTGGGAGGGTTTAGTCAACAACTACACTCTGCAAACCTAATTAATATTTATGTTTCTGTTTCAGTATCATTCTTCCATCAAATACCCACTGAAACAAGATCTCGCACCTCTTTCCTGAGGGCAGTTTCTGTGGGACGTTTCTCTTCTTGATGAGTTTGTCCATGGAGTTGGAGGAGCTGCCCTGCCTGGAGCTGTGGTGCTTGAACAAACCTGGATACTTTTTATCCAAAGACTGCTCTCTCCTGGAAAGAAATAGCTAATTATAACACACTGCATTTAAATGTCCTGTGACCCTTACATACTGTATGTGAGGAGCATTTTCAAAAAAATTGGATTTATTTTTACCTTTGTAATTCTTTCTCTTTGAGCTCTAACTGCAGCATGACGGCACTGAGCTCCATGTAAAGGTTATTTGCCCTCTCCAGTTTCCTCTCATAGTGTTCACGAATGTCCAAAGCATGCCTGCAAAAAGAAAAAGTAGCTGTCATTGTGCATCTGCATGAGAGAATCCAGATCTTTTACAACAGACACACACTTAAACTACTTATTTCACTCGGAGAGAGAAAGCAAGGGACAGAGTAGAGGGAAGTGGCTTCATATGTAAGCGCTTTATGAAATTATCAATATCTGCTGGTTGCCAATAATCTGGTAGAGTGTGATGGCTTAAGTTAACATCAACAAACCTGAGCTCCTCTCTGCGTCGGTTGATCAGTTCCTCGTCGAGTCGGTGCAGACAAGTGCCCTCAGATTTAATCTTCTCAAAGTGCTGTTTCACCTCTTCTCGCCATTCAGCCTAATGAGCGTACATTTTTATCAAGCAGCTCTGTCTGACTGACTTTCAGAGCAGTTCTCTTTGTGTGGAACTTCATTTAACTGATTACTTTGCACGCAAATGTGGGTGCACATCTCTGATCGTGTACACTGATATACAGTGGCATGCAAAAACAATGGAAATAAGGAAGCTCTAGCTTTTGCAAAACAAAGCACATTTACTCAACAATTACATGCAAACATTTGGGCACCAGATTGAGAAACAAATATGATTTTTTTTTTTCCCCATCTTTTATGTTTTCATCAGAAGTGAAATACTGACTCCTGGACAAATGTTATCTCAACCTTTAATATCTTGGGGTGGCCATACTTTTGCATAATGCATCCCCCAGATCTTCCTCAAGATATTAGGAAGGATATTTAATCTTTAACTAAATTTTTTTAGGGAGAAGTTCATCTTCCACTAACTGAACTATTCATGTAAACAAAAATATTTGAATCATGCAATGTAAAAAAAAAAGAGAAAAAAAAAGGAGGGAATAACTATAAAAGTAATCATACCTGAGACTTGAAGTATGTTTCTTGTGGGGTGGATAATACATCAGCAGACGCTATATCCAGATGAAGAAGGATCTGACGAAAAGAAGGCCTATTTCTGGGCTTACAGTTCCTGCAAATCCAAGAAGGGAAACACAACAGTGTACATTTACCATGTACTGTCAAATCAACAGTCTTTAAACCATAGACTAGTGCCTCCCCATGAAACTACACTCAGCCATCGCCTCTACTACTTTCGTCTGCTCTTATATCCTCATCCCAGCTATGTATTTCCGGCCACTGCTCACCAGCACTGTCTGAGGAGGATCTTGAAGCCGTCTGGGCAGCTCTCGGGTACTGGCAGCTGCAGGCTGTTGTTTCCCACACCCCAGATTATGGCAGATGAGTCTACATCTTTGTAGGGGACCTCCCCAGTTAGCATCTCCCAAAGCACCACTCCAAAGGACCTTTAAGATAAGACAAGGCTTATTTGTTTCATCTGTCTTAATGGGGTCCAGATGTTTTCAGCAGGAGAGCGAAGAGGAAACTTCTTACATAGAAATCATAACAAGACAATTCAGACTAAGAGGTTCAACATAAAAAATACCCAGAGTATTACACGCCTTTTTTCACTTTAGGGATATCTTATCTGCCCTTTCTCTGTAGTGTAACATGTTATAGATAACTGCTAAACTCCTAGATTGAATCAAGACTCAGAGAAAATGAAGGTTTAAGCTTACCAGATGTCCACTTTTTCTGACACTGGTTCATTCCGGATTACTTCAGGAGCCATCCAGGCTACAGTGCCGGCAAATGACATCTTCGTGCTCTTGTCACTGAGCTCCTTCGAGGTGCCAAAGTCAGAGATCTTCACCAGGTCATCATGTGTGATCAGCATGCTGAGGAAGGTGAGATTACATACACAGTACGTAAAAAAAAGTCTTGTGCTGTAAGAACCAGTCACCACCAGGTTGAGCGTGCTAAGTCGTACTTTGGGGACTTGAGGTCTCGGTGGATGATTTTGTGGAGGTGTAAGTAGTTCATGCCGCCTGCAATACCCATGGACCAGTCAACCAGGAGAGAAGGAGTAATTTTACGGCCCGCCCTCAGCACCTCATACAGCTGGCCTTGGGCACAATATTCCATCAAAATACAATAACAGGGAGCCTGGGTACACACACCCCTGGAAGGAAGCAAAGCAGTCAGGTGGCAGAAAAAGGAAGCACGATCAGAGTTATATGGCTGAAAGTTTGTCACGGTGAAATATTAGTGGTAGCTTTCTCACTTGAAAGTGATGATGTTGGGGTGCTTGAGTTTTCTCAGGTGTTTGATCTCCGTCTCTTTGATGTCCCGCACTTTCTTTACAGCCACCTCGTCTCCGTGGAACTTTCCGAGGAAGACGGCACCCTGTGCCCCGCTTCCCACCCACTGCAGGTCAGAAATTTCCTCAAAAGGAACCTCCCAGGACTCTAAACTCAGACCAACAAAATGAACCTCGCTGATTAAATATGTTAGGGACTTTTTTCACTAATCACCATTTCCGATGTTAATATGAGGACTAATTGGACCATGATACACATTAGAATAAATCTGCAGGATGAAACTGCATCATACAAAGCACCTGCCATGTCAAACAAAGGCTATACTGGCAGCTTATCAGGCAGACTGTTACATTTATATCCAGTGATAAGAAAAAAATTGGAGGAAAAAAAACAGCAACCCGCTCATTGTCTAATCTGTCTGTCATCTGTCACACTGACATTACTTAAATGACTGTGAAGGCATGGTCACTAAAGACGGATGAGCACTGAGGAATAAAAGAGACAGGCGGATCAATTCTTCATGAGGTCCACTGAAGGGTCGACATCTCTTGAGAGCTGCAGCAGTGGAAGCAGATGCACATAATGCTTCTTCCTGACCAGCTGTGAAAACTCTGTGTGGCTGATGACGTTTCTTGAGCGGGGCTGACAGAGCCAAAAACACTGCCAGCTGTACGAGGTGGCAGTCAGTTGACCAGTAACATTCACTCCGCACTACAGTTTGTTCATTATCTGCTTCTTTACGCTTGAATTTCACTACACTTCAGGAGTTTACAGGCTTATTTTTCCTCTATGTGTACCTTAAAGCCATGGTGATACTTTTCAGATTAAATATAAAACAGGTGAAAAGAGTATAAAATGCCATACTTTGTGTAAGTTTAAAACAGCAGTTGCCAACCTTTCTGACAGAGGTTGAGTTTTTTAACATAATTCATTAGAATGACTGTTTGAGGTCTGACTTAAGTGATCCAATATTTCCCAAAAACTCAGATACTTTGAGTTGAATAAACGTTTATAGCCTGCTGTACTTCTATTGAGGTACAATCTTTAAGAAGAACTTTAATCCATTCCACCAAATGAGAAATTAAAGGTTCAGATTTTCATCCTTTCACAATAATTTTATATTATGAACAAATGACATGTTAAAGTCAGAGCCTAGTTTAATCTTTCCTTCCAAGATGTGGAACATACCTTCTTGGCTGTGTTTGTGTTCAGTGGAGTAGGCCTTTCCAATCATGGTCCAGACTGGCTTTAAGCACCCAAACAGTCCCTCCAAAAACCCTCCACTTCCTGATTGTAGCCGAATGTTCTCTGACTGGCTCCGAACAGCGCCAGCCTCCGGGCTGTGCCCGGCCTCGGCCCCACAGCCACAGTGGGAGGCCTCATGTTCATGTAGTTTCAGCACGCTGTTGTCAAAGTGGCCCGAGGGTCCATCACTGGGAGTGGGGCTGCTGCCGCCCGGCGCCCCCTGTCCGCTGGTATCAATGGACAGTACGTTTCGGAGGACACACTGTGTGGGGGTCAGGTCCGTTTCAGGGGTGCAGGCAGGGGTGTCTCCATCGAGTCTTCGATAGGATGGTTCTGAGATGGGGGTGCTGAAGCCTGACAGGGAAGGGGAAGGGGCACGGGGCTCATGGATACAGGTCCCACTCATCAGGGGTTTCCCCAACACAGCAGGTTAGGGTGGATGGAGAATGGAGAGATGAGAAAAAACACCTGAAGGAGAAGATTTAGGATAACAAATTCATTCAATAAGTTATATTTTTTTATGTAAATATATATATATACAGTATATATCAACTTCTTGGTCATTTTTAGCTTGACAGCTGTAAATAAACAAAACATCTGCATTTTGAAACTGTCCAGTGTTGAAACTGTCTTCAACGAGAAGATGCTTCCAAAACTTACTCTGACTTATCTTCCATTCAAGCAATACAAAAACAACATAACAGTGGAGTCGTGATGTGAGTTGGGCATTGAGCCAGTTTATCCACTCAGTCACTTCATTTCCACAACCAAATTCTGCCGGAATCATGTAGTAAAGCCTCTACTCTCTGTATGTGAATGGGAAAACCAGACGGCCCAGTGGAGCCATAACCCAGAGTGAAAATGGGCTTTATGAATGAATCTACCACAGGAGGATGTGCAGTCCACAGAACTGACTGTCACCTGCTCATTAACTGTCCCTGCGTGGAGCATCAGTGCCTGAATCACAGCAAAGC
Source organism: Atherinosoma microstoma (assembly GCA_037177055.1). NCBI lineage: Eukaryota > Metazoa > Chordata > Actinopteri > Atheriniformes > Atherinidae > Atherinosoma > Atherinosoma microstoma. The sequence goes on from JBBBVU010000014.1 coordinate 7,218,205, forward strand.
GGCTCCCATATGCGGACCGTCACGCATTCGGTGAAGAGCATTGTGTGTAATGAAGAATATGACGAATTGCATAACCCACCTCAGTGTGAATGTGTACGTACCACAGTGCGTGCATGTGTGTGTTGGAGTGAAAGCACATGTACCCAATTCACATATCGTCCACCAGCTCCGTGTCTCGTACTGCACCACTGCACAAGAAGCGAAATGAGAGCGTGAAAAAACGGCCAATAAACATCCATCGGGCCTGTGCGAAGGAGGACTACACACACTTACACACACACACACACACACACACACGCAGGAAGATCAATCTTTAAATAACCGAGGATGTGATGATGACACTCAGCAGCATCATAGCCGACGTGCATGAATTGCAAGCCCGATGCCTACTATGGTCCATGCCAAGTGAAACTGCCGCAGCGTCTGCACATTTTACTCAACATTGACATCAATACACCAAAAAATAGAAATAAAATAAAAAAAACCGCAACGTGTTCTTTCTCCCTGCACAAATATGATTTTGTAGCATTCATCGACGATGATTGGCTTCTTGGCAGCATCAGTTCAGTGGTGCAGTGTGAGCGGCATGAAGCTACCGCACCAAGCAACGGCATGATCCTGCCGAAACATCCCGTGTTGCCCGAGTTCTTATTCAATCAGCATTTAACCGGATAGCATGACATTCCCATACCTTTCTCCCTGGTTGATGTCGCGTTGTCAAGTGAAGGGGTGGGCTCGGCTTTCTATTTGTTCGTGTTAATGAGCTAATCGTTGTTTGTCTTCGTTCCGGGTTGCCTCTTGAGTTTCCAGTGCCTATATCCACGCGTTTCACGCTCCCGGGAAGGATCCCAGCGGGTAAAATGTGTTATCAATAACCGGGGACCCATGCAACGTGAGGCGCGCTGGGTTTTTTTTGGGGGGGAGGGAGGGAGCTGTCTCCTTCCCAGTGCTGAATTGACGTCACGGAAAGGAAAGTTGTGCCGCGAGGGGGCGCTGGCACCATCGCTGCTTTGCAAGCTCATATGGAACAAGACTGATTCCCATCAAAGGATCCATCCATCCATCCATCCATCTTTCCCATTCGCAAAATGTGTCAACGTCGGCGCTTGTCATTCACTGATTTTTTGTATTCGAGCATTAACAAATGAGCCTGGAGCAGCAGCACGCGCACCGACGCTCCTCCCCCTGCTTCTGTTTGCTGCTCAGCTGTGTTTGAGGAAGACACAACTTGTCCCAAAACAATCTAACATTTTTTATTTAATAAAAGGAATTCTGATTCTGATTAATGAAAAACAATTGAAAAAAAACAGCATTTCACAAAAATCTTGTTTTTTTTTTTTTTACACAAAAACAAAACATAGTATTTTAGAACTTAACATCTGCAGGACACGGGGAAATTTCACAAAACAAAAGTCACACAATACCTACATCAAGAAGCATACAACAAAACTGAAAATACTATATTTTACAAAACAACAGGAACACTAAATAAATAAAGGAAAATGACCCAGAAAACAAAAAAATCTATATTCAAAAGCAAACGTAACAATTCATACAAAAGAAAAAGAGAAGAGACATGCTTATAAAACACATCATTTCACTAAACACTAAACACAACAGCAGAGAACATTAAAATGTCACACAATGATATTTCACAAAAAAAACCCAACAACAAATAACAGTATTAAAAGAGCACAAAACCAAACAAAGTAAAGAAAAATATGGTTGTCAATGCTAAATAAAAACATAACGCATGGTTTCAAACAGGAAACAAACATGAGGACATTTCATACAACATGCATGTCATACGGCAAACATACAGCAACATTTAAGAAAACACGTTAATGAATTAAATATTAAGGGAACAAGGCAATTTTGGGCCTGCGAAGGTCTATCTTATAACCATGTCTTTTATTTACAATTTCTATTGTAAATAAAAGACCAACTATTGCATGAGGTGGTACATAAGAATAACTTTGAAGAATTGTCGTAAACTGAAATAACTAATATTCTTCTTTTTACTTTTGATAAAGTTTTTCTTTTTAATAAAAAAAGACGTTTTTCATGAAACGTTCTTTTTGATAACATGTGTGTTTGTTGTTTATTTGTATTACATTTATGGCTAAGTTATAGGGATTTTATTCATATCACTCTGAGCACTACACGGTTCGTGCACGTGGTATCAACTCCGTTTGTTCATGTCAAGGGAAATCATTCCTGTATTTCACCATCGGATCTCTGCCTCAGTGGAGATGCAGTGTGTCACTGCGGGCGGAAGATGGCAGTACATCGAAGCTTGTTAGTGTTGTAGCAAAACTCCACTCTTTGGTCCCTCTGGCTTCCCGTAGACCGGACGGCGGGATGGACTAAATGTGATCATCTATATCAAAACAACTTAGAATGTGCTATGCTATTTTGTTTGTAAAAACCAAACAAACAACAGTGGGAACAGTACAAGGTAACGGCCACTACATATACATTTATTTTTAGCCACGACAGTAAAATAGTTAACAAAGCTAGCATCAGCAGGCTTGTCATCGCACTTTTACTGATAGCTAGCTAACTACGTAGCGTTACAGCATGCTCACTGTCTGAGTAACGCTAACGTAGCCTCAGTCTCTGTGTTTAACACCAACATTTCCTGACAGATCAATGGTGTATCTCCGTGGTTTAAAGGCAGGGTTTGACCGTGGTGAAGATGTGCTCTCTGGCATTGTTTCCCCCTCCGCTGCCCTCCGGACAGACCACCCTGTGCGAGTCCAACAATGAACTACTGTCAGGGGTGAACACTAAAGAGCGGCTCAAACAGGTCTGGTTTACATTTGTTACAGTTTTTACGTAGTATTTTTTAAAGATGTCACTAATCAGCTCATTGGAAACGACAGTAATCATGTTTCAAGTGGGGTCAGTCAGTTGTTCATTATATATCATCTTTGGTGGTTTGCAGGACTCCAGTCCTTTGAGCCTGCATTTTCCCAGAGAGTCTCTGAAGCTCCATAGTCGCACAGAGAGCAGCAGCAAGGCAGCCTTCCTGGACCACTCTGAAACACTGTGGATGAGGAGTGCAGCAGCATGGTAGGACACTTACACAGAGACGTGCAATGATTTAAACGTCCCCCTTGCGCACTAGTATACAGTCAAACAGAATGGTTTTCAGGGATGTCCAAAGTCGGTCCTCAAGGGCTGCTGTCCTGCAGGTTTTCAATGATTTAAGTCAGGTTCGTTGGAGCAGGGAAACAGAAAAACTTCAGGATTGTGGACCTCGAGGACCGGAGCTGGTCACCCCTGGTTTAGATGGTTTTAAACTACATGGTATCACACGGTTTGTGTACCAAAATTACTATGTACTAAAATTTGTACTAAATATTCATTCATTAACTTTTACAATTAACTTTGCACCTGAAGGAAGACACTTAGAATTTATATATGTATTGTTTTCTCTCTCTTGTTGGCATTTTTATTTCTAAATGGTTCTGTCAGGTCTAACTTATGTTTGATCTGTATTAAAATGACCTTATTTGTCAAGCTTTTCACTGGCTACAGTTTTAGATTTGATGGCTTTATTTCATAAGTAGATATTTGGACGATTTTGAATCCACTTTTTTCCCCATCCTTTCTCTTTCTCCTTGTGTTTGATATCTACACTCTCTGGCCACTTTATTTGATACACTTGTTAAATCTAATGTAATGTAATTTAATGTAATTCATGTTGATAATTTTCCGATATATCGGCCATTATATGAAATAAGAACATGGATATACACAAGATACATACTGTACATGAACACAAATACCTATAATACCCAGAATATGATTCAAGACTAAGAAACAGCACACTATATAATTAAAATAAGGAACTTTAACAACAATTTTAACTATGTGATGTTGATGATGGATACTTTTTATTGATCCCCTAAGGGTAATTGACAACTCAGCAGCAGCAGCATAAAACAAACGAAGTACTATTTAATAATAAAAACGTGCAAAAAGATATATACTATACTATATATACCAGAACAAAAAGTTCAGAAATGTGTATTGGGTAGATTATTTCTCTGGTGTAACTATGCTTCTTGGCAATAACTTTCATACTGTTGGAAAGCCTGTTTATTTCCCTTTTAAATGGTGCCCCATTTGTAAGGAACATGCATTTGTGGGAT
>JBBBVU010000014.1:7229240-7253375 GCA_037177055.1 Atherinosoma microstoma
CTGCTGCCCCAGCAGATGGCTGCAAAGCTGATTGCACTTTCCACAACAGACTTATAGAAGATATGCAACATTTTGGTTCAGACATTGAATGATCTTAGCTTCCTTAAGTAGTAAAAAATGATTGTGGAGGATCAGTTACTTTGACATGAAGTGTGGCAGCCAATTGGCAACTTTACTGTCTCTAATAGTACTTTTTTTTAATGTTTTGGTGTATTTTGCACATACTGAAGACAATTAGAAGAGGGTGCAAAATCTGAATGTAGCTAGTATCAAGTTAATTCCACACTGCTCTCAAAATTGAATGCCTACATTACCCACAATGCAACTAAAGGTTAGGCTATGCACCAAAAAAACAATGAAGGCTTTTTTCATCATCCATCTGATCCATGCATTTGCTATACCTGCTTAGTACAATGTAGGCTGTGTGACTCAGTACATATGCAATAAATAATCAGCTCACAGTAAAGCTCCCCATTCATGGCAACTTCCTGATTATATCTGTCAATGTATGTTTTTTTTTTTTTTTACCATCCAAAAATAATTGATTCAAACTAGAATATGTTTTATAATGTCACTTCGAATAGCAATTAAACTAAAACTAAACTATATGTGGACGTCTATAATAAGAATGTGTCTCTGAAAGCTTCAGTCAAGCTTTTATTGCTCAGGACAGACCAGAGAGAAAGCAGGCCACAGTACAGACAAGGAGTGATGCAGCTGTTCTGTGCACCACTACCCTACAAAATGCTTGATTTCAGTCAACAGAATGTTTTTTTATTTATGTCCATTAGCTCAGACAAACAGGAGCCAACTACACCCAGCCCCACCCTTAATCCGCACAATGAATACAGTACTTTTTTGTTGTTTTTGTAGTTAAGAGATTCTGCAATAAGAAAACACACACTTGCTTCACATTCTTAAACTTTCACACACATGCTTTCACACACTCACAGTCTAGAGTATCCGACTTTAAGAAATACAAGTTTATCAAAAAAAAAAAAAAACAAAGGGAAAAAAAACATTTAAGCACACATGAATGGTTCTATAGAAAGAAGAAAAACGTCCCCACACCATTTCTGTTTTTATTCAAAACTCAGTTAAAAATCAGCTTCATTCTGACATTCTGAATTAGGCTTTCCTTTTATTTTCCAATTTACATCAATTAGAGGTGTAACAAAATGAAAACAAAAGTGATCATAATAAAATTACTTCAAAAAAATGTACACGTCCTCACACACACAGAGACAACCCACCCTGGTTTGTTTTCGAGCGACTGTCCCCAGAGTCCCACGTTCAGCTGCGGGGGCCCGGAGGAGGCCCCTGTCTCCCCTGTTTTAACCCGACTGCACCCCTCCTCCAGGGTGGAGTGTGAGTGTGTGGTGTGAGGCTAGTGGGAATCAAGGATGGGAGGCGAGGGGGTAGGGGACTCATAGCACCTTCTGAGGAGGGAGCAACCCAAAACAAAGATGGCCGTTCAGCCCCAGATCCATCTGAAAGCTAATGTTTTGGTCAGCTCGGATTTCAACTCAACATATTCACTTTGTTTTTTCACCGTGAGGTAGCTTCAAACAATCTGGATGACTAGAAGAAAAAAGCAAAACCAATTTCCCTCAAAAATTTTCAGAACTAATATTTTTTGCATGAGAGCTGGGCCTTCTTCTGATGGGCGAGACATTTAAACTTACATCCCAAATGTAACCTCACTTTCCAAAAAGTGTTGGTGTGCATATAGACACATGTACACACATAATGTGGAAATATATATAAAACCATCTGGTTGTTTATAAACACAGACTTTTACAACAACAGAACCAAGGATTTATAATACACAGTAAAGATTTTGCTCCTGTTCATGATTGACAGGCCTGTAGCACCTGGTTAAATTTACTTACTAAAAAATATTTCTTTGGTCTACACTGATTCAAAATGCCGTATTTATGTTGTCTGGAGGGAAACAGGGAGGGAGGTGGTGTAGGACTGGGACAGAGGTTGTGCGGCTGTTCTGTAGTGGAGAGGGGGCTTGTGTTACTTACAAAAGTGAACCCGTCCAGTCCTACCTCAACTCTGCCCACTCGGGTTAGACAATAAATAAGTGACATCAAGTCATGTTTCTGTTCTCCATAACTTGTTTGCGTGGTCCTTCTTCCTCCTGGCTCTGACTCAATCCCGTCAACAGTGGGCCATGGGAAACATGACTGGATCTCAGGAAGCGGGTTGACAGAGAATGCTGGTGTGGTGTACAGATATTGCCGGTGCCCTTCAGTGCTAACATCCAGGGAGAACGACTTGGAGAGCACTTCGTTGTGAGAGAAAAAGTATCAATTTTCTTTTTTTTTTTTAATTTCCAGTCTTCTTTATTGTGGAAGTGTGTGTAATGTTTCTTGGTTGAGTTTATTTATTTCCTGTGATTTGGGGGGCCATTGTGATTCTCCGTTTTACAAGAAGCAAACTGGGCCTACATCCACTCCGAACTCCTGATCCGTTCCTCCGATGTCCATAGGAGCAATGTCCATGATTGGCAGACGGGAGGTTTTCTGTGTTTTGTACTCAAAGACAGTCTTGCCCCACTGGCCTGTATGTCTCTGTTGGGCGAGAGGAGAAAAATGTATAAATATACCCTTATAATGCAATGAACAGGATAACTGTTTTCGCTTATGTTTTGCACCAACCTTGCAGCCATCCTCCAACACGCTGTAAGTGAAGCGACTGTTGCCCTCTGCACGGATCTCCACTTCATTGGAGCCTTGCAGCAGCAAAGACTTCTTCAGGTTTCCAGTGGCCTGGTCCATGTAGGCAATGCTGTTTTTGCAGTGATAAGTGAGGGTCTGGGATGCTTCAGTAGACAGAAGTCTCAGGAAGGTCAGCTGGACGGCGGCGCCGTTGGCATCAGGGCCGCCCTGAGCATAGTTGAACTGTGGAGCCAAGACAAGGGGGCGAAGGAGTTAGCAGCTTCCTCATCAGTATCTGTCTTTTCAGTTTGTACACAGAAATAATGATTGTATTCATGTACTTACATGGAATCCTCCATTCATGGTCTCTCCAAACCAGACATGTTTCCGGTCCTTGCTCTTGCTGGTCCACCAGTTCTTCTTTGGTACTTTGGCAATGCTTGGGTAGACGCAGGTCTCTCCTGTCTCCATGTTACAGAAGACCTTGATGGCATCAGCAATGCTGCCAATGTTGGGATCAACCCAGTAGTCACCTGGAGAGATAGGAGGGGTGGTGTGAGGATGAGAAAAGCCCAGTGATTAAATGCAGGACTTGGTCTGCTGAATGAATCAGATGGGAATCCTACATTGGAAATTCCATCTCAATGACAAAAGAGGAATAATTTTTCATCTTTTGTTTTTTACAGCCACCGGGCTGATCAGACCTTGGTGTTTGGCCCACTTACCGCTCTTCCATTCTGGGTGGCAGAGCCTGAGGTCTCTGCAGCTGCGAGCGGGGTTCTTCTGGGAGCCATCGGGGCTACGCAGGTTCTCAATCTGGCTGTTGAGGGACTTGAGAGTGGAATCAACCTCAACGTCATGCTGCCTCAGGGAGCTGGAGGCCTCATCGGCCCTCATGTACCTGAGAGGATCGGGAGACTTCTCAGTCTGACCCAGGCCAGCGAAAGCAGACATGTCGATGCCGGGGCCTGGTGGACCAGGAGGACCAGGGGGTCCAGGGTTACCAGGAGGACCCTGAAGGACGGAAAAAGCAGGATATGAGACGTTGCTGAGGTAAAATGCTATAAAGGCTTCTGAAAGTGGTACATGTTGATTTCACATACAGCTGGACCAGATTCTCCAGAGCGTCCACGAGGTCCAGGAGGTCCAATGGGGCCAGGTTGTCCATTAGTTCCATCTTTGCCAGCAGGTCCAGCTGGTCCAGCTGGTCCCTACAGAGAAAGAAATGTCAATGGACAGTACAACTAGAGAATATTAACTTGATATTGACTTAATTTATACTTCTTGTTCAAAGTGTAAAACTATGTTTATGTCTTTCAATCCACAGCGAAGTAAAAGAAAAAATCCAATATAGAAGTTTAAATATTCAGTTTCTCTCTATTATCTTCAAACCCTTTGCTTAAGAAGCCTGTTCATAAAGATTTGTGTGGTGACATTTCCCTTAATTTTCCTTATCATGCACACTGCTTGTCTAATCTAGAATAGATATGGAAGCCCATTTCCGATCTCAGCGGGGGCGGTTTCACAAATCACAGCCCCTCCTGTCTGTCTGCCACTTTTTCTCACAGAGAGTAATTACAAAATGCCTGGCTGGCCATCTTATCACAGCAGAGGGTAATTAAAACTGGCAGCCCTTCCTGTCCTCATCTTCATCAGGTGATTGGAGAATTACAAGAAGACTAACCTATGCACTTCATTACCATCACATATCTCGGGTGTTAAAAAACTACAGAATGGAAGAGTTTTCCATCTCTTTTGCTCATTTTCCTCACCTTAGCGCCAGACGGTCCTGCAGGCCCAGCAGCTCCACCGTCTCCAGCGGGACCCTGTCAGGACAAGGACAACAGCGCATTAGAGGACAGAGAATACAGATGAAAAATTGGCACTGTAGGGATGAACTATTGAATCACTTACAGGAGGTCCAGGAAGACCCTGCAGACCGGTGAAGCCACGGTGACCCTTCTGTCCCCTCTCTCCAGTCTCTCCACCCTCTCCCTTGTCTCCACGTGGTCCTTGAGGTCCCTGGAGTAAAGGTTTGACATGTAATGAACGTCATGGCTCCATGTAAAACTTTGACCAACTTCAATCAAGGTTGAATAGAATAAAATCTATGTCTCAGTCAGAGATGAGGATACTCACAGCCATTCCTCTAGCGCCAGCTGGTCCTGGGGGTCCTCCAGGTCCTTGAGCTCCCTTCAGAATGACACGATAATAGTGGGCATTTTCTCATGTTCTTATTGAAAATAACAATCAGCACCCAACACTGTGACTGCAGCTATGTTACTTACAGACTCCCCTCTGTCTCCCTGCTTGCCAAGAGGTCCGACAGGTCCAGGGGCACCAGGGGATCCGGGAGCTCCAGGGGCTCCTGCAGGTCCGGTGTTGCCTCGCTCTCCCTGCAGGAGAACACAAATTGATGATGCATAATAACAGTTTCTGCAACAACTTTGCAGATCAGAAAAATATTTATATATTTTTGTTTGTTTTGTTCTTTTTTTGCAATTTCTTTGACTGGTTTCAAGGTTTTATATGCAGCTAAAGTCTCTCACCTTAACTCCAGTAGCTCCATCCCTACCAGGGGGTCCATCTGCTCCAGGGGTACCCTGAAGTACAAAAATATATTTTTTCATGATTTTGAATAATTCAATGTCAGTGGTATTTCCTGTATAGTAAATATGTTAATTTGGCTGTTATTGTTGTTCAGCTCTGACCTCTCTACCAGTCTCTCCAGAAGGTCCAGTAAGTCCAGGTGGCCCAACAGGTCCAGGAGGTCCACGGTCACCAGCACCACCAGAAGCTCCCTGCTTGCCGGGCTCTCCCTGAACACAGGTGAAATGTTGTCATTACATTTCAGCAGCATCTTTGTCATCAAAGGGACCTGAATAATTTTCTGCTTTTACATAAAGCAGTCATAAAGTCTCTGCTCTGAAATGTGCTCTGTTCAGATTTTGCAGCTGATTAATGTGGGTATGTTTAACACTAAATGTGAGTTTAAAAAAACAATGCCGAGCAGCATTCAAAAATTAATAATTGATCTAATGTCAATAAATTGTTTTACATAGCTAGCATTAAAGCTACGAAGAGAATAAAGTCCTTTGCTGACTTACAGAAAATTACAGAAACTTGAAAAAAAACTTACAGAAGGTCCAGGGAGACCAGGGAAGCCTCTCTCACCACGCTGACCAGGCAGACCAACAATACCACGGGATCCACCCAGACCCTGAGGACCTGAAGGCCCATCAACACCCTACACAGGTAAGACAGAGATGACTGAGTCATGAAATGATCCAGTTGAGCTTGAACTGAACTGAACAGAAAGTGTGCCACCCTATGAGGAAATCAGTTTAGTAGTTGGCACAGGATGATGTTTGTAAGCATCAGTTGGAAAAAAAAGGTTCTTGTGAAGCAAATCAAACTCACAGGAGGTCCATCCTCTCCAGGCTCTCCCTTCTCTCCCTGAGCGCCAGCAGGTCCACGCAGCCCAGCATCGCCCTGTCTTCCTGGGGGTCCAGCATCACCACGACTACCCTTTGGTCCATCTTTACCAGAAGGGCCAGCAGGACCAGCAGAGCCAGGGTTACCCTGTGATGGAAAGACAGATCGTTTTTTTGGGTAAGAGAAGAAATATTCACTTTACAAACATAAAATATACCTAAATGTCAAGTTTGAAACTGATGAACACTCACATTGGGACCAGGAGGTCCAACTCTCCCTGCAGCACCAGGGAAACCTGTGGCACCCTGTAAAGGGGGAAAAAAAGAATTTAGTAAACACAAATGTACCCATTAACCTGAGCAAGGAGCCACATCATGTTTTTTTCTTCATGCTGTTTTCAGCTCTGACCACTAGATGGCACATTTTTGTTGTGTTTTGAACTACTGTATATAGCTGCACCTTAGGACTGTGCTAACCTTTATCTGTGCAAAGTGTGAATTACTGTTGGTTTGTTGGTTTGTATGAAGGTTTCATGTCTTTTATGGCTTCCTTTTAATGGACAACTGGAGATCAGCAAAACCGAAGCAATATATTAGACGCATATAATAGATATGGGGCACCTTTTGGCAGACCCTCTATGTCTTCCAAATTGGTTGAACTTTATTATCTGTTACTGAGGTTCATAACAATATATACAACTAATGAGCTGCTGTCTGCAGTGGTCTAACACAGCCCTAAATCTCTTATTTCCTTGTATGCAAATTGAAAGTATTGAATCCAAATAACCTACGTGGTTTCTTGGGTGCACAAGATCACACCTTTGTACAATTTAATAAATAGCTCTGGATGTTAATGAACTTTTTCACTGACAATACTTCAAAACAGTAGGATGCATAAAATCTAAAGTTATCCTAATGATTGCGGGTTTCAATTAGCTGCTTCAGTTGCAAGGTAATGGTATTGTGTTTGCTGGTTCCATCGAGATTTTCTGAAGCACTGAGCTTTCCCTTCTATAAAAAGTCAAAGGCTCTACTGTGAAAAAGGCTTTTTAAGCTGGCAGAACAGGACAGAGCTGATCCTACAGTTCTCCTTCTATTATTAATGGTGGCTGGATCTCATTTATATATTTATGTGACATTTTTAGGGGAATGTTGATGATGTGGGTCTGGAGCCAAGTCTGGCATGTGCTATATGTGATGCAGCACTATAGTATATATGTCCATCTCCACAGAAAGAAAGAATTATGTTGGGATCTAAGGCATCTCTGCTGTATTCAACATTTTTGGTAAAAAAATAAATAAAAAAGTTTTTGTTTGAACTGCCCAGTTTAAGCAGTAAACTGATCCAGTTTATTGTTGTTATGAAAAAAGTCCTTTGACACTTAGTCGATGCTTCAACAAAAGGTTATTGCAATTGTTAGTCTGTTGATCTGATGATTATTCACAATTCTTTTCTGAACAGTGGGAAGATTATAGAAAACAAAGTCTCTCTGATCCATTCCACAGAAATGTCAAATAACCCTCTGCCCCTGAGGTTCATGCTTTAGACAACAAACAATTAGAAGCAATCACTATAAATAGTCATTTACTCCAAGTAAAGCCAGATTATTAAACAGTCACTTCTTAAGATCTTTTCAAAGCTGTTCATTTGTTATCATCTAGGCTAAAAATGAGGGTTTAGACGTTATTTATTGTAATGCATATATAATACACATTTGTTTTTGTTATGATGGAATTTTGTTCATGTGAAAGCTTCATGTTTTATTACAGAGAGATGAGAAGAGAAAGCTTGCGTCACTATTTCTGGCTGCAGGCCAGAACATGTAAGAGAAGCTCTTTCTGCTGCAAAGTTAGCATCAAGAAGCTCAGATCAGCAAAAACAAGACAAGCTACATTTAGACTGAGGCCATTTAAGGAATTACAGTATGCTTCACTGAACTTTAAAAAGTCGGTATGTTTTTCATATGAATTGTTGGACATAAACTGATGACAATCCGGTACCGGTTCTGTCTCAACCTGTGCTGCTAGCTTATATTTAATGTAATGTCTTCTTTTCTTTTTGTTTTCTATATTAAATACAGATTTAAATCTTTCTAAAAGGTATGGGAAGTTACTGTTTCTTCTGACTGAAGTTGAAAAAGGGTGATATTAATTATGCTGCACCCTCTGTTTGGAATCAGCTGTAACATTAAGTATTCTCTGAAACATTAAGTTAATAATGTTTCACTCTCAATTAAAACTGAACTTAAATCATCATTCCTGGCTCAGAGTTTTAAAATGTGATCTGAATATGGTGTGTATGTGTTACTCACAGGAGCTCCTTGAGCACCACGTGCTCCTTTAGGTCCAGATACACCAGTAGGTCCCTGAAAAAGAGGAAAAGAAGTTAACCATCTTCAAGCTACACTTCAATGATTGTGAAGCATATATAGACTCTTGTGAGGGACTCTGCTGCTCGTGTGTATCTATCGCTTGTATAGAATAGACACGGGATACAGAACATCTGGCTCCAGGACTTTATTTTCAAGTAAAATACTCACGACGGGTCCAGGAGCTCCAGATGGTCCCTGAGGTCCAGAAGAACCAGCTTCTCCCTTCTGTCCGGCCTCACCGAGCTCTCCCTTGGCACCAGGTTGACCATCTGCACCCTATATATATCAAATGGAAGAGAATTTGATGAAAATGTCACTGGCAAAGTTTATTTCAAATGAACAGAAATGATGGTGGTTTGTGTGACTTACAGGAGGTCCAGCAAAGCCAGCAGGTCCAGGAGGACCAATCTCACCACGGTCACCCTGCATGAATGCACAAAAACATGGGATGAGACTTTTTTTTTTTTTTTTAATCAAAACATTTTTTTTTTACAGTTTGTTTTTGTTTAGAAAAACAAAGCCTTTCCCTCCTAAATAAAAAACTTTCTCAGCTTCCTTCGAAGTAAAAGTAAGTAATCAGATGGGTAAAAAAAAGGAACAATATATTAGTTTAAAAAAAAAAAGTTCATCACATAGGGTGAGCCATGTGCAATACTCCTTATTGACCCCCAGCCAAACCATTAAGTCACTGTACTGCTTTTAGTTGTTAACAAAAGTATTATAATCTGTTGAGGTGAAAAGGTGCCAATCCACTCTAAACTCAATCTGATGGGATCAAGTTAAATGCAGCAGATTGTTTTATATTTTGTGATTTTATAACCATTCATAGACAGTAATATATGTTTGGGAAATATTCTAACAGTGAGAACACATGTATTAATATCTCACTGCTGTTGTTTTAAAAAAAATCTTTTTTAAGATATATAAAAACAGGCTCCAATCAGATTGGCTGATCAAACTTACGGGAGCGCCACGAACACCAGGAGCACCAGAGGGGCCACTTGGTCCAGTCTCACCCTGAATGGAAGAGAAAATGTTAGTAAAAAGTAATTAAATGACTAACATAAATTCATTTAGATTTAAATAGATCCTGGTTCATCCCTTTATCATTTCAAAGTGGAACACTGTTTATCTTTACCTTGGCACCGTTAGGTCCGGATGGGCCAGGTGGACCAATAGGACCAGTCAAACCCTGATAAAGAGAACAGCACAGATGGAGAGATAAGATAACACATATCAGAGAGAACGGAGATGTAAAGGCATACTAAATAAAGGAAGGCAGAGAATTTATTTTGGACTCACCCTAGATCCATCCTTTCCAGGTGCACCCTCAGGTCCCTTGGCTCCATTATCACCCTGTTAAAGAATAATGGAAGCTGGGTTTTAATCAGTAATTAAACTGAAATAAAATTTTTTCCAATTCATTTGTGCCACTTTAGTCCCTGAAACTACAAGCAACACTTTTACTCATGAAAAAAGCCTTGATGTCAAAATACGTACATAGTACGTCTGAAGCACTAACTTCTGTAATAATCTGTTACTCACTCTGTCTCCCTTGGCTCCTGTGATACCACCAGCTCCTCTCTCTCCGGGCATACCCTGCAGGCCTGGGGGTCCCTGGGATCCAGCAGCACCAGCTGGTCCAATTGCTCCCTGATAAAAACAACGAGTCAGGATGAATAAGTCAAATTATTTCAAGTTTCCTTAGATCTAATTAATCTGGACCTTTCTGATATATGCTTGCATTGACCCATTTAAGAGAGAAGTTGTGGAAAACCTTAAATGTGTCCCTTTAATTTTTTGCAATTTCCATCTGGGACAAATAAAGTATTTTCATTAAGGTTTCAAATTAAGCACACTTTTGGAAAGATATATTTGGTTAGAAGGTTCCCCAAGGCTGTTGGATACTGTTCAACCTGTCCATCAATGAATAAAGACTTAATTAAGTTCAGCTCAACGTTATGAAAGAGCACCTTTCAAGCAATATATGTGAAAAATGGAAAAATAGAATAAATTAAACATTAAGATAAATAGAAGGAGCATTATAAAGCAGGTAGGGTAAAAACAAACTGTTACATTAAATATGCACTTTTTCAAAGAAGTAGATTCTTATCATATCTGAATATTTTGGAGAATTTCCTGTATTTTATTATAAAACGTCACTGTATTGTAAAGACAATAAATGATATCTTATGTCATCTTTAAGACTTGACATAAAAGAGAGAGCAGTGACATTTTGTACTCAAACTGGGAGCTTTTTCCACAGTTTGAGTACAAAACTGTGGGAAACTAAAATCTCTGCCTCCTGTGCTAGAACAGAAACATGTTAAACAATTTATTCTACTATTTCTACTATCTACTATTATACTATCTTCATGCTTGTACAGCCAGTTAGCTTAGCACAAAAACTGAAAACTTGTGAACAGTTAGCTTGTCTCTGTTTAAATGTAACTAATTACCCACAAGCACATTTAACCCTCACTAATTGATTTATCTTAAATTGTCAGTTTGATTTGCTAGAAATCAAGAGTGATTTAATTTGGGATGAGAACAATTACTTCTTAGAAGGAAGCAGTGATTTCTGAAGTTACTGTGATTTTAACAGGCATCTACAAAATACACCAGAAAATCTTTGCCCTGAGCCCCGAAATTACAAATAAATCTAATAAACCAGATTAAAAATAGATTAATAATTTTGGATAAGGATGTGATGATAGCTGAAGAGTCAATTACTGACCTTGGGTCCATCACTTCCAGGAGTTCCAGGAAGTCCACGAGGGCCCTGAAGACCCTGGGGTCCAGCACCGCCTCTCTCACCAGGGAAACCACGCTCACCCTGTTAGTAAATAAAAAAGATGGTTTTTCAATAAAAGAAACAGGAAATGACAACAACTTGTTAGGATGAAAAAAAAAAACCAAGACTTTCCATGTTTGAAACAAGCCAAGTGTATTGGAACAATATGTACACACAGTAGCCTACCAGTCAAAAGTTTGGATACACTTTCCCATTAAATCAAATGTAAAAGTGTGTCCAAACTTTCGACTGGTAGTGTAAATGTAGATAAATGCCATAACTGGCTGAGTGTAGTTTACTTTGCATTGATAGGGTTGCAAATGAGGACATGGATACTCACTCTGGGTCCAACAGCGCCAGGAGCCCCACCCTCTCCAGGAACACCCTGCAGAGAAAGAGACAAAAGTTTCAAACTTGTTCCGCTGTAACACAGGCGCTGTCTGGAAGTCATGCTGTTCATCACAAAGGGAAGCTGTATTGCTACCATATATAGCCATGATGTAAGATCTGATTCCAAGTGTATGTTTCTAGATTGGATAACTCATTTGAACTTGATATGAACATTTTAGAGAGTAAGTTGAATGTGTTTAACAATCAGCAAGTAAATAGCATTAGCTTTGGTATATTTAAGTTGCTCTTATTGAGTTGTGAGTATTACACTCAAGTAAGGCGACAAAGTCGTCCTAGACTGATGCTTAGATAAAGATGTTGTAGTTATCTTTCAGTGGCATTTAGAATGCTAAACCAGACCACCTGATCACTATATTTCTAGCTTTTTACCACAGTCACTACACATCTCACCAAGGTCTTCCAGGTTTTTTATTCCTGCACCATAAATGTAAGGAATTTCATCTGGCATATAGGTCTTAGTATATGTGCAACAGGACACTATTGTATAAAGGGTTAAAGCGGTTTGTGAATGAAGTAAGACCAACAAATGGAACAAATCTGGACAGAATGACAGCTTACCTGGTCTCCAGGTTTTCCAGCCTCTCCTGGGGAACCAGATGGTCCAGGCAGACCCTGTCCAAAAACACCAAAGGAGTTGGTGACATTATATCTGTACATACATCTGTACATGCTGGTATTGATAACTTTTGCTTTTCAAACTTTTAAAAAAATTGCCTTTTTTATTTATTTTTTAGTTTTACTGATGTTTCATGTGTTTGATGGAAAAATAAGCTCACCTGGAAGCCAGAAGGTCCAGGCTGTCCTTGCTCTCCTCTCTCTCCAGCAGGTCCCTAAATTGATAGGCAAAATCAAGCAGATTGTCAGCTGACTGTAAGACATGTCAGAACATTTCATTGTACTGAAATACTCACAGCAGGGCCAGGAGGTCCAGCAGCACCAGTCTCACCATCTTTTCCAGATAGACCCTGTTAAGAGAGGAATGTTTAAGTTAGGAAAATGATCTTGGAAATCTTGGAAAATGGTGAGTTGCTCATGAAAAACAAGCACTTACTCTAAGACCAGGACGGCCAACAAGTCCCTTCTCTCCAGTTTTTCCAGGTTCACCCTGTTATAAAGAAATACTCATCAGCTTCGGTACAACAAACATAACTACAGTGGTGTATTTTAGGCATCTATTCACTTATTTAGACTTGTGTGTTTTAATGTAAAGTGTTCTTAATCTGCTGTTATAAAAACCCTCACACACATACATTGGCTCCCTTCGGTCCGGGGAATCCCATCACTCCAGGCTGTCCACGTGCTCCCTGAGGACCAGGTGGGCCGGGGCGACCGTCCTCACCAGCAGAACCCTGTTAAAGCACAAATAAACATCACAAATCAGCATAGTAACCAAAGAACATGAAGTATTAATCTGGAGGATGAAATGAGAAAGTTCTTACCATCATTACATGAAAACTAAGTACAGATTGTACACCAAAAGATAATTGTAGAAGGATTTAAAAAGCTGTTTATATGGTAGACTGAACATCAAGATTTGAGGCTGGGAGGAGACTCTAAAGTGTTTTCTCAGCTATGTGGATCCCATAAAGCTGAGAACAGAAAACTGAAGCTAACACAAAGCTAATTGTGTTGTTGTAAGGCAGTAAAAAAATGCTGTGAATATTTTCCTTACAGTGGGTCCAACTTTGCCTTGAGGACCAGCATCTCCAGGACGACCAGTGAGACCCTGTGAATGGATACATATGTTAGAGATTCTCAATATTGCTCAAGAAGTGGATCAAACCTCAAAAATACACCAAATTAACGATTATCTTCTCAAATCAACCTCACTATCTATGCCTCAAGGCAAGGGCAAAAAAATGATTATTATAAATGAATTAGTGAATTAGTAAAACTCACTCTGGCTCCAGGGAGTCCAGACTCTCCCGTGCGTCCGGGGTCTCCAGTTGCACCTTTAGGCCCAGCAGCACCAGGGACACCACGGTCACCAGGAGCACCCTGAAGAAGATAAGACAAAGGGTTTTTAACATGTCCCGCAACAGTCAGCCGTCCTCGTATTGTGTTGTGCTTCACCGTTTTGCCAAAACACAATGACTTTAAGTTTTAAGTGTCAGTGAGACAGAATCAGTTCAGACTGGCCAATAAATAGTTGAGGAAGGACCCACCTTAGCACCAGCCAGACCATCTTGACCAGGGAAACCACGGTTACCAGGAGCTCCCTGGAAACAGACACAAAAAAAGACAGAAATTGAATTAGACTTTGTCACTTTAGTTACTTTATGTTGATGCTAAAAAACGGCATGTCATGCTTATCCCTTTTACTTACTCTCTCTCCAGGTGGTCCAAGTGGTCCAGCAGCTCCAGGTTCTCCTCTTGCGCCCCTCTTTCCTTCCTCTCCAGCAGGACCAGGGGCACCTTGAGGACCAGCAGGACCCTTAAAAATATTAAGATATTTCAGTAAATTGACTTATATCCCAAGATATATATATTTTTGTGTTTATTGCACACAAATTAAAACTGAGCAACTCACAAGCTCTCCCTTTGGTCCAGCTTCACCTTTGAATCCTGGAAGGCCAGGGTCTCCCTAAACATGGCAGCAAAATAAAGAAAGGCACAACTGTCAATAATCCTAACTCTAAAAAACAGGAATGTTTCTCACTGTTTTAGATCATCTCCAGCTGACTTACAGACTGTCCTTTGGGCCCCAGAGGTCCAGTAGCTCCCTGTGGTCCAGGTGGGCCACGAGGGCCAGGGAATCCAGGAGCACCAGCAATACCAGAGGCACCCTTCATGGTAAAAGATACAATAATAGGAAAGCAAAAATATGAAGTTAATCTTATACAATATCAGGAATGCAAGGCAGTTGAAGAGTCACTAATAAAGAAAGCAGACTTACAGCAGATCCTTTGGCTCCAGGAATACCATCAGTACCGGGGTTACCCTGTACAAACACAGAAGAAGAAGCGTTCAAGTACAGTGTATCAATAATGAAGACATGTGGTGTGAAATGGAACGAAACCAAAGTCTGGATGATCAGGATAATTGATGTCAAACAAACCGATGCTCCAGCAGGTCCAGGAGATCCTGGAGTACCAGCTTCTCCACGGGGTCCTTGTTGTCCTTCAGCTCCTCTGGCACCAGTTGGGCCAGCTTCTCCCTGACAGAAGACCAAAGATCTTACAATTCTTGTAACAAAAACAAATTATTTCTGTATTTAACTAACAAATGAATGCTGAATTTGCACCATAATATCACACAGCTGTTGTCTTCAGTACTGAACAATGTTTTTTATAATTGTCTAAACAGATAAATCACATGCCTGAGTCTAAATTGAACATTTTTGATTCAAGGAAGTTGGCTAAAGGACTTGACAAGTCTCTTGCTCAGTAGTTTGTAGAATGTAACACTGAAATTAGTAAAGATCAGAGCTACAAGAACCAGACATAAGCCTCTTATAAAGCAATTATCTCCCTTATTGCTTTTATTTTAATGTATACGGTCTGATACGGATCAGGATGATGTGATTTGTACAAACCTTGGCTCCTGGAGATCCTGGGAAACCTGGAGCTCCAGCAGGACCAACTGGCCCCTGTAAAAAGGAACAGAAATCTTCAGATAAGACTTCATGTCTGATCCCCATTATCATGTCAATGTTATAATGAAGGTAACATAATTGCAAACGTAAAACCATTTGGATGAGTTGGATTCAAAAGGATGATACGTACAGGTGGACCAGCAGGACCGGGCAAGCCATCATTTCCACGGGCACCCTAAAGAGTTAAATGATAGAACAGTCAGCTCTGTGCTTCATTGTTAAAAACATTTGTAATGGAGTCAAAATTATAAGAACACCAAACATGTTTCTGCTTTTGTTAAGTAGATAAGAATCGGTTACTCACTGCAGCTCCAGCAGCTCCAGGACGTCCTCTCTCACCGGGCAGACCACGTGGACCCTATAACAGAAGACAGGGTTGATTAATGCAATTCAATCATTAGAATCTGGATATATATAAGCATTGTATATCCGCACAACCTGCAAAACCAAACAGAATCCAAGGCAGAATCACAGCCATCATGTTCACACTGTTTTACACAGCAAAGCTCAGAGTAATCTGGCAGACCAGATAAAGCAGAGAAGACTCACCATGGGTCCAGGGGAACCATTCTCTCCAGCAGCACCACCCTCGCCCTGATAAGAAGAGATGTCCCAAAAAAAATTAGAAGTTGTGGGCCAGAACTAGTAGATAAAACAGGTGGTTCACAACAGGTGTATATACCTTTGCCCCTGCAGCACCAGTCTCGCCCTTAGCTCCATCCAGACCAGGATGACCCTACAGGGAATCAAGATAAACTGCATCAGGACAGCATCAGCAGCTACAGCTGTATGAATGTGATTGATCGGCTTCTCTTGTCAAGCATGAAGGTTTTAACACTCACTCTGTGTCCTTTGATTCCAGGAAGTCCAGGAGTTCCAGGGAATCCACGAGCTCCCTGAAATAAACAGACATAATTTTATTGATCACTTTCTTCTCATGACTTTTGAATGTTGTCTAAAAATGAAGTTTGGAACTGAAAAAGAAAAAAAAACAATCAGACATGGAGTTAACAGCACTTCCTCACCTGAGGCCCTGCAGGTCCACGCTCACCAGGTTTACCAGGTTTGCCGGCTTCACCCTGAAAACAAATAGAAAGTGTGAGGATTCTTTCTTGAAGAAGTTTAGCTGCATTATAACACGTGGCTGTAGTGCAATTCACTGTGATGTTCAGCTAAAGTGTATATTGTTTTGTTATAAGAGAGATAGCGCCCTCTGGTGGTCCAAAAAAGTTTATACTGATAAATACGCAAATGCTTGTGAAAATGGTGCAACAATAAATCAAATAGCCTGTCAAACTTAAATAAAGACCAGGAACTGAATTCAAATGGTTTGATTTTTGTTTTGAACTTGAGAGAATGAATACACTTCTTTCTTTCTTTCTTTCTTTCTTTTAAAAAAAACAAAAAACAAAACAACAACAACAAAGCTTGAATTAGATTTTTTGATTTTCCCAAGAAGAGGAAGCACCAAGACTTACATCACTTCCTGGTTTTCCAGAAGGTCCAGGTGGTCCACGGGGTCCCATTGAGCCCTGCCATAAAGCAAAAGAAAACTCTGATTTAATGATAGTTCTCTACATGCTCTAATTCAAAAGGCTTCTATCATGCAAAATGCAAAAAATTTGGTGGTAGTATTTCAAATTTCACTGACTGATAGATGAGCTTAAAATAAACTTATGGCATAACTTATAATCAGTATATTTTCTGTAAAAGTAGATGCTGTTGTTAGGCATTTCTATAGATATCAATCTGTGAGACATACAGAACAATTCTGGTACTAATGCTAATACTTACAGCTGGACCGGGCTCTCCAGCCTCTCCAGGTCCACCTTGGAAACCTTGTGGCCCCTGTTTTTTCAAATGGCAAAGCAAAGCATTAAGAATTTGCTCATGAACAGCATGCCAATAATTCTTCATAATATTTCTGTGTTAGCTGTTAAATTAAAAAGTCAAATGTCATGATGAGTTAGAGCTGGGATGTATGTACTTACAGGAGCTCCAGAAGGTCCAGGAGGACCACGGGGACCCATAGGACCCTGCAATGACACACAGACAAACAGACATTGATAACCTTGCCCTTTTTTTCTGCATTTTGAGGAAAATTATTTAATTAACAATAGAAAAGATTAATAAAATATTGATCATTCAGGGTTGTACAGAGTGAAAATCTGTTTGAGGGAATTTGACCACTAACAAACATTTGATACAACTCCAATGGCAAACATATTCTTTATGCTATTATTCTGAAATTAACTCAGCCAACATGTTAAAAAAGTAAAAAATATTTGTTGAAATTAAATTACTAAGCCACAAGGTGGCAGCACTCCAGCTTTGTGAAGCATAACTTCATTTTTACAGCTTATTTTCAGCTGCACCACCTAAACGTCAACAATACTTTTTTGTTTTGGCAGCAGATGAATTGTATTCAGTAAGACAAAAGAATCCCAACAGAAAGCCGGTCCTCTAAGATGTTTTCTTCTTACCATTGGTCCCTGCATCACACCCATCTGAGCACCTCCTGCCTTCTCATCAAAACCTCCAGCCATCTGAGCAGCAAAGTTCTGTGAGCACACAAAACAAACAAACACCAAAAGTCAGTTTACAAGCTGTAACTCCCACTGCCACATGAGCCAGGGGTACTGTTTTGAATGTTTTTTTCATTAGCATGACAGAAGATGCACCTGGAAAAATCTGCACCTGCTCCCTGCAGCTATCATGTTTCATGGATGACACAATTTTTGCGCAGCCCAGGGGTATTTTAAGAGAAAAAAAAATCACTATTTCTATTCCTCTTGTATTTTACAAAAAGAACAAAGAAGCGATGGAAATATAAACCTTTTATTACTGATCGGTGATGTGTGTGAGGATGTTAACGCTGTGCCATCTGGAGTTTAATATGAGGGAGATGGATCTGCGTCTTTAGACTTACCCCTCCAAGCCCTGGTGTTCCAGGTGGTCCAGGTGGGCCGGGGGGTCCGGGGTTTCCAGGGGTGCCAGGTTCACCGTCTCTTCCATGAGGTCCAGGATTTCCCTGAGAAAAAGGAAGAAGGTTGTTTTTTTACAATTCCCTGGAGCTATCAAAGAAGATTTCAGAAAACCCCAATCTGTGTGTGTCCATCCAACCACTGTTCATGGCGTTATGTTAACTAACTAGCACTCTGTGCTCACTCCACATTTTTCATTACATGCTAATCTGCTTCTCCTGCTTCTGACATATAACTACAGAGCTGCTTGCCAGTAATTCTTTGATGATTGTTGCTTCAACATTAATAATATTATAGTATAAAGTATAAGTTATAGTACAAAGAAAACTATAAATTCAGTTATAATAATGACCAGATCTGCTGCCGTTGTCTGACCCAGGTTATTTAGTCCATGTGATGTGAGGATTGATTTTTCTTTATGACTTGGTGCCATCTCTCACCTTATCACCCTTTGCGCCATCTTCTCCACGTGGTCCCTGCTCACCTGAGGGGCCCTGTAAAAACAAACCATTATCTCAGCAACATTGGAGTTGTGACTTAAACACCTCTGAGCAAAACTTGTATTGCAACAATCTTATCACGTTTTGAGTTTGAAAAGTAATTATGTCAACTTTCACTTATGCTTTAATCTAAACGAATTCTTAAAAATATTGAAATATTTACCATAGGGCCTGCTGGTCCTCTAGGTCCTACAACCTGCACAAAGATATAAAAAAATATCTATTTAGATTTCTACAGCAATCATACAAATGACTTTTTACTACCACTTTTCACACTGACTCCTTTTGTAGCTTTTGTGCATGACTACATTCCAGCTTTGCAGGGGGTGAACATCAAACTCTGAACTAAATCTGAAGAGAATTTTGTTTCACAAGATGTGTTTTTCTTTTTTCTTTAAAATCACCTCCACTCAACCTGTGATTTGGCTGAACTTTTTTCACCTGTCATGAACTTGCAGTAAAGTTGCTGAGAAGATCTAAGAGGATTTGATTGGGTTCATTATGTCCCAGGAATGCAGGGTTTTTCCTCATTTAATACAGAGTCTGAAACATTGTGCACAGTCTCAGTTTATCTGTTGCTTAAGGGAAGATTGTAGAAACTTCAGAGAAGTGCTTCGATAAAGTTTTGAACTAGAAATATTTATCAAAACAACGTCTAGAAAAGTGCGGCCTTCATGTAGGTGTACATGATAAGTATTAACAAGAAGAGAGTTGCACATCTTTATATAATGAATCATTGTAAATGAAAGCAACAGAATCAAAAAGGTTTGTTTGGTCACGCCACACCTGAGTCTCGGAAGAGGGCCCATACTTACATCTGCAATCTCTCCTGGTTCTCCTTTTTGGCCCTGATTGGTAAAAAAAAAAATTAAGATGAGTTATTTGTGATGAACTCTAATGCTCTGATGAATACAAAAGTTTTGTATTCTTATTGTTTTTTTTCATGAAAATGATTATTTTCCCCATTACCCAATGCCTCACCTTAGCACCAATAGTCTCTGATGTTGCAGATGGATTTATGAAGGAAAAGGAAGAAAGCATAATTTACAGTGAAACTTTAAGTAAAACATTTCAGACACATGGTTGATTTAAAGTCTACGTCATGATTCTGAGAAAAGGAGACCTGCAAGCAAATGTAAGGATGCCACAGAGATCAAACACCACTCACCAAACCCAAAGGCAAAGAACCCATCCAGATTATATTAATGATGCAAGAGAAGCAGAAGCAAGCATGTGCTGAATGATGAAGGATTAGATCTGATGATAAACACTAAATAGGAAAGTTAGTATTGATTATATTATTCCTTATAAAGCACTGCTGATACACTTCATATTCCATTATTTTCCATTGCTGTCAAATATTGTCTAGAAGAAATTTGAACAACCAAAATTTAAGTAGCCTTTGCTTCCTTTTTTTAAAAGGATGTTAAAGTTTATAAACCAGTGAGGGTTAAAAATCTCATCTGCAAATTTTGCTTTTCTTTTGTTGCTGAGTTTTCTGGTGGATTTGTTTTGTTGTGCAAACAAATAAACTGATCTAAATATGTCTAGAGAGACCCACTGCTGAGATCTCAGCCAAAGCATTTCTACAAAGTTGCCTAACTTTGACTAAAACAGATCATTCTCAACAACTTAGTGTCTGTTTGTTTAGATAATTGTCAAACTTAAATTTGTAAGACACCACGGGGTATCTAAAACTATTACCTGAATTATTGGCCGGTTTCATTGTATAGTCCTATCTTTGAACTGACTTAGAGGGAAAATAGTGCAGCTTTGTAGGAGCCTCCAAATGGGTCACATTAATCATTAAGTTGCATCTCAGCAGCTTTGTGTTAAAACTAAGCAGAAGTGGTGTCAGCTGGTTCAGGAGGAGACTAGCCAGAACATCCCAGGATCCAAATCTTACTCTTTCATTTGGAGTGTTGCAATCCTGATGATGTTTTATGTCTAGTCTCCATAAACAACATGTAGAGGTTCACTTTGGAATAGGGAACATTCAGTAACAAAGAAAAAAATCAAGACTGGTTGTAACTAAAGTAGTCAAAGCTGTTAAACTAACATCCACTCTCTGTAATCAGTGACATCTCTTGGTCTGATCAGACATATTATTTGGATCCGGTAACAGTTCCCTATTCCAAAGTGTTAGCCAGGAGGGATATAAATGCAAGTGTGAAGAGTAATTTATTTATAGGTGTGTGAATAAATAAATTACAACCAATGGGGCTACTGGCATCAGCGGGGCAGATGGGACAGCACTCTCCAGATGGGATGATAGGGTTGGCACACTCTTTGATATCCTCGCAGATTATCTCATCACACAGAACCGCTCCGCTGTCACACACACAGATACGGCACGGCTCTGGCTTCCACACATCCTTATCATTATACTGCTGGCCTTCCTGGATGCAGCCACCTGCCTCTTCTGTGGTGGCCAGCAGGGGGCGTTTGGCAGAAGGGACAGGGGGAGGGATAGGAGCAATGAGCAAAGTGTAAGGTTGGTTCAAGAAAGAATGGAACAGGGTAAGGTCAAGGGATTTAAACATATTGATGAGTCGGTATGGCAGATGTTGGTTTAGGACAAGGAAGTGGGGGGAAAAGGGGATATGAGGGGTCAAGGGGGAAAGGTGAGGAAATGGGAGGAGTAAGAGCAGAGAAGGAGGAGTTTGTGAGTACAGAGGAGGGGCGTAGAAAAAAGGAGCAAAAAAAAAGTTATCTTGCATCAAATAAGTAATATAAAGCTGTTAAAGTGCTTAAAAAAGTCTTTACAATGACATGATAATGCATGGCATATGGAACTATGCTGATAGAAAGGTGCTGGTTCGAAAATACACTTCACATACAAATCAGTGACTTAGAAGCACATCTGTGATTTGCTGATTCCAAATTTAATTCAGGAGGCAGGAAAAAAAAAAAAACCTCAACTTAAAATAACATTTTCCAGGAGCACAACATGTAGCTAATGTGAACACAAGCCGTAGTTAACGGTTGTGTTTGAAGGCTGAGCTGAGGTATTTCACAGCGCGGTGTACTTAACCTGCAGGCCTGCTCTGCTGCTCGTATGAATGAACCTCTCTTATAGGGATACTGTGCCCAATTGACAAGCGGCTGCTGTAAGTAAACAGAGGGTCCTTCTAAATTTTCTCCATCTGGATCCCATACCTGTGTTAAGCGCCAGTGCAAACAAAATCAAGGAAGTAAGAATGGGTGATTTGTTAAATGTAAACCATTAAGGGTTGGGCTCGTTAACTGATGTTATTAATTTGCTCATTTTATAAAGCTTATTTGTTAACTTGTAAAATTCATGTCACAACATCAATTTGTCTTCTTGGAAAAAAGACATTTTGTCATGTCCAAACTTTTAAATGAATAAAATGCTCAGAGCAAGCTGTAAAAACTACAAAACTTCATTTTGCAAAGAAAAAC
The DNA here is from genome assembly GCA_037177055.1 of Atherinosoma microstoma. Lineage (NCBI taxonomy): Eukaryota > Metazoa > Chordata > Actinopteri > Atheriniformes > Atherinidae > Atherinosoma > Atherinosoma microstoma. The sequence continues at coordinate 7,251,423 of JBBBVU010000014.1, forward strand.
TGTGAGACCATCACCTGTTCTACTCTCCTTCTGAAAGCCTTTGAGTCTTCAAAGTCTGGGGTCAAATACTGTCTCACCCCATCACTTCACATCATTAAAACCCTGAGTCTGCACCAGTCAAACCCTGTGAGTGATGTTTATTTTTAGGTCCTACAAAAACAATTAAAGGCTTCTCATTTTTCCATAGTTGATAAACATGTCTGCTATGTGGTGGATGAAAAAGGGGTATCCAGAAGCTTTACTACACTTCTGGTTTAACTAAACAAAACAAAAAAAAAACTAGAATTACAATGGGATCAAATGCAGCAGCAAAGGCTGAACAGAAGGACTCGGATGAGGACAAACCTGGTCCTCCATCCCACACAGATGCACCTTGACAGCCTTACCCATCCTACAGAGAGAAATTCACAGGCTTCCTCATCATGACATTTGCCTGCTGGACAATTGTTGCTTTCTAAATGGCTAATAAAATAATCACCATCACCATAACTACCGCATCCATTCATTTGACATTATACTTATCTTCTAAAACTACAGGTGGAGAACATCAAAATGGCAACAGGAGAGTCGATGATGTTGTCAAAAGTTTTTGCAGGTAAAAAGAAATAAAGCTGTGCAACTTACGGTCATCCTCTTCCTGACATCTGACCACGGATAGTAAAACAACTTGGGATGCTACAAGTAGCAGAACAGTCCTTGAGTCCACAAAGCTGAACATGTCTAAATATTAGACATGCAAGAGCTTGGGTGAGAAGTGAAGGGACGCCGGAGACCAGGCTTTCAAATCAGGTGGTGTGTTAAGTGTGTGTTCCCAGAGACTTATGGCACCATGCAGTCAAACCTTCCAAAAACTAAGTGGAATCCAACGCGGGGCCCCAGCTGGCACTCTGCACCCAGCGCGTTAGGGCAAGCACCGCGGTTTTATGTCCACTGTGCCTTGTATGGATCTTCGTATATTCCAAAATGCCAGTCCTTCCCCCAGACCCCCTGTCAGGCTGAAACCTGAACCTCCTCCCCCTCCCCTCAATCTAGCAGTATCTACACTCTCTGGGATTTTTGCCCCCTCCCTCTCTTGACCTGCTTTAGTCTGGCCAAGAGATGCACCTTCACTTTCAGATTAAAAAGCCAGCCACACACAACAGAACACAGGTCAAGATATGACTCTCTACAACATGCCATTGTCAGTGCATGAGGAAATCCCATATCTGAGCTTCAGTGCCATTTTTCTGGGTTTCACCAACTTTTGATTAATGAGTTCAAGTAACAGCTTTCTTGAGAACAAACCCTAAAACAAAGATCAGATCATTACTGAAATACTGTAGACATAGTTTGACTTTCTTAACAGCAGATCAAACAACATTTATAGTACTTATCAAATTAGCAAAACAATGTTCTAGAAACCCACAGCTGGATTTAATTATGAGTCATATCCAGGTCTTTCTGATACAAAGTTTTCTTTACAACTCAACTGTACAAAAAAAAGGACTATCACAACCTAATGTTTGACTCTAACATTGTTTGACTTGCTTTACCTGCTACATACCCATGTCAAACTCCCGTGCAACTTTTATGTGAACCACTGGTTCAGCAGGGTTCTTTGTTCTGTTCTTGTCTCTTGGATTATGGATTAATCTGCAAACTTCAGACAATCTTTAAATCTGAACCGATGAGCAGTTTGGGCTGCTTCACATTACAGCAAAACCTTCTGAGAAGCTTGTCTGTTTGGTCAAAGACATTTAACAAGTGAGTCTGAGATCCATGTGAAAGAACAATCTTAATCTCTGTATGAAATAGAATTTAAATAGTCTGAAATCAGTAGTTTAACTTCATGTTAATGTTTCTTTAACCACTTGTTTATGCAGTTGATTTATCCAACAGATGAATGAATGAATGAATGAATGAATGAATGAATGAATGAATGAATGAATGAATGAATGAATGAATGAATGAATG